>VWZV01008599.1:34049-192129 GCA_013397155.1 Irena cyanogastra
GACGGCGGTTCCGCGGCGCTGAGCGGGCGCGGAGCGGCGCGGCCCCGGCGGGCGCGGGGGAGGCTCCATCGCCGCCTGCCCCGCTGCGCTCCCGGAGCCGCCGGCCCCACCGGCAGCGCGGCCGCTTCCCTCTGCGTGCGGCTATTTCTAAGGGGAAGAAGAAAAAAAAAAATTAATCCCCAAAGCCCAGCCATCGCTGGCGGAGGAGCCTCGAGAATCGGAGATTTGGCGACTTTTTGCATTTTCCAGCCGTCGTTTCTCTCTGTTATTATTGTAATTTTGTGCGAAAGGAAGTTATGAACAACTGCAAGTCAGGAAGTGGAAATCCACACCGGTTGTGACAAGCTGGGGCTAAAAACTATTTCATTATTTATATAGATGTGTCTATCAACATTCTGCTTTTCATCCAAAGAATAAAGGGAAATACCGGCTAGTCCTATGTTTGATGGTGAATGACAGACTGCATCTGAGCAAAGGAAGGACTAAATATATCAGCTAAGAGCACCACCTTTATTTATTGAACTCAAGAGACTTTTTTTTTAACCCAAAGACTGTTTGAGCAAGAGATTTAATGGGTCATTAAAAGGGGAAAAATATTTTAAAGGCCCTTTTGCTTCTGAAGCGCAGCTAACCTCAAAAATAGAAGCAGCACTTGTAAGACAGATATTCGAATTAAGGCTTTACACGATGAATTTTCTATCCTATGGATATCAGTTTTGAGATTACAAACCAAGAAGATCTGTAATTGATCTAGCACCTGATAATTTCAATGCCTAATATTCCCCAGGATTGCTGGAGTACCCTAGGAGCTGCGTCAGACTGCACTCGGGGTATGCCATGGGCTGTATTCAGAGCATTAGCTGCAAATCCAAAGTTTTCCGGGAGAGCATTTCGGTGATTGAAGTGAAAGCCTCCATCGACCCCGTTCCCACCAGCATTGACGAGTCCTCCAGCGTGGTGCTGCGCTACCGCACCCCGCACTTCCGCGCCTCTGCCCAAGTCCTGGTGCCCCCTCTTCCCAAGAAGGAGACCTGGATCGTGGGCTGGATCCAGGCTTGCAGCCACATGGAGTTTTACAATCACTACGGGGACCAGGGAATGTGAGTATTGCCAGGAGCGCGTTCGCCTAGCGGGAAGAGGGAGCAGGAGGATCGTGGCCTGGTTGGGAAATAGCGGGTTAAGGCAAAAATTATAATCCATATTTAAAAACTCAGCCCCTCTGAAACTTAACAGGACTTTCCCATGTGGTTAAAGCACAGGAGAGCTTGTCCCTGTCCTTTTAAAGCAGTGGGTGTTCTTATCTTCAAGTGGGAATTTACCCAAGCCCCAACCAAACCCCACTTGTTCTGGTAGGAACCCAAAAGCCACATTATTCCACAGCAGCTTTGGGGCTGCACAGGAGATCCTGAAACCCTGCCAGGACAGGCACCCTGCTTTGCTATGTGTTTGACACGAGTGGTTCTCCTGACCTGCAGCTCCTCTTGCCTGCATCCCTCTCCATCCCAAAACTGCACTGAGGAGCCCCAGGGCGAGCCGAGGGCTGACACTTGTGGCACAGAGCTGGCCCTGGGGTGCCCTGCTGCTGCTGCTGCTGCTGCAGTGAGCCCTGGCTGGGAGCTCGGTAGCCCACCAGCTTTGGGAGCACATTTAACGTCACAGGAGGAATCCTGCTTGCTTTGCCCACAGCAGCAGGCAGCCCACGGGAAAGCACAAGCTGGATTTAACCCGTTGGTAGTTAAACCATCCGCATCACCTTGGAGCAGGGTGAAAATTTCACGTTACCCTCCTGCATGAGTAATGTGAAAGGGAATATATAGGTACATATGTGAGGTGGGAGGAATCCAGGGGCTGTTTGCACACCAAGAATCCCCCGTGTTACTGGTCAGACAGTCATAGTGAGACAGGAATGAGTCAAATCAGAATGTCAGCTCCCTGCTGAGAAAAGTCATCTCTCCCCAGTCCCTCACCAGCTTGTTCTCCAAACGCTGCAGGCTTTGGAGAAGCCCCAGCACCTGATCCCCAGATGCCTGCACAGAGCAGCAATTCTGCAACTCACGGTGCTGGGCAGCCCTAGGTGCAGCCTCCTGGCGCAGCAGGAACGTGTCTGTCCAGCCACGGGGACAGAGCCAGCGCTGGCAGACGGGTCAGTGCCTGGAGCTGCTGATGCTGCCCGATCTCCGGGGCTGAGGGAGGAAGGACGGCAAGGTCAGCTCTGAGCAATCCTCGCCCTGCTGATCCCCAGCGCCCCGAGGCAGGGAGATGCTGGCTCACCCCTGAGGGTCAGTCTGGGCAGCTTAAAAAACCCCTGGGTGAGGAGTGCTGGGGGAGGAGGGGGACACGGCGGGCTGGAGAGCAGGACTGACTCAATGCTGACAGCCTGAACATCTGCACGCACAGCCCGGCCCTCCTGCCCTGCCCTCCCCTCCGAGCCCCCCGAGGACACGGCTCAGCATCTCCATCACACGGACAGGGCAGGAGCAGCCCGAGGGACAGGCTGCCCCCCCTCCTGTCCCCATGTCCCCTCTCTGCTCGAGCAGAAAGTTTCTGGAGGAGCGAACTGGCACCTGGCAAACAGCAGCAGTGCAGCCAGGCTGATCTGGATTTTAGAAGTATTTACAGCAGGCCCGAAATCTGTAGGCTTTTTTGGCTCCAGCAGCATCTTTAGCAAGGACAATTTGTTGCTCAGATGTTCCCAATTCCAGGCCTTTGGGATTTGCATGTGTAATTCTCAGGCTCATTTAGGAATCCTGTCTTTAGCGACCAGCTGCAAAGGAAAATAGAAAAGTCCACTTTATATAAATACAGCTCAGATGCACTGAAATAGAGAGGACTGGGCACACAGTGATGCTGCCAGTGCTCTCTGGGCTGCAAACCTCAGTGTGGCCTTTTATTTCCCTGCACCTGAGTTGCCCTGTGTTTAAAACAAGGATTTGGTAGAGCCTGCCCTTGCTGGAATGTTTTGGGACAAAAAAAAAAAAAAAGAAAAGAAAAAAAAAAACCAGGTAGTAGCTGCTGCTGTAAACTGGTAGAATTAAACATTGCAGCTATGTATGAGAGCTTTTAGCTCGAAAATCATGGAAACAAAGATTTTTCCCTAGGAGGTTCATTGACATTTAACTGATACAAAAAAAACACCCAAAAGTTACCCGAGCACATGCAGGAATTGGTCTGCTCCTGCACTCCCTTTCTATAGACTCACTGCCATCTGAAGGCTATAAATAAAGGCATTTAGGAGGAAAGGCCTCTTCAATGCCACTGAAACACGGGCTTGGAAGACCATTACAGAGAGAGAGAGAGAGAGAGGACACAAACCTAAGAGAAAGGATGGGCCAAGGCTTTAGCTGGTGCAACTCGATGTAATCCCACTGACCTCCACAGAGCTGCATCGACTGATGCCAACAGAATCCCAACTCCCCACGGCAGGCAGAGGCTACTGCCACATCCACGTTTTTAACCCCTGTGCTGACTGGCAGACAAAAACCCCCAAATAATCAAAAACCAGCGACCCAGCCGAAGCACCAACACTTACAGCAGGCTTTGGATTAATTCTTCACTTCTCTGCTGGGAAGTTGTTAGCTGTGCATTACACTGAGCTGGCCATTACACTGAGGATGGGAACAGCTGAGAAATCCTGGAGCAGATGGAGCTGTGCATAATGCTGCTCTAGGGATGGGAGCTGCCGAGGGGATAATTTAGACACGCACGTTTAAAGTGGCACTGACAATTTGGGGGCTAAATGCAGCGTTTTTAAATTTAAAGGGAGAGAATTAAAGCTCAGCTAACACATAAGTGCTGGCATTACTTTATGTGTGAGTCAGTGGATGCTGCAGGGAACACAAACACCCCCAGCAGGAGGATGTGGATGTGCTCTCTGACCCCTCTGTGCACGCCTGGGGCAAACTCCTGCTCACCCCATGGCTGGTATTGCTGTTCCTCCCATGCAGGATTTTACCCTTGGCCTTAGGGAAGGATGCTGCTGTGCAGAGGGAGGCATCAGGCTCAGGCCAGAGCTGTGACCTGTGCAGGAGCAGCTGGAGCAGGTCCCTGCTGGCATCTCCTGGGGTGGGTGCTGGTTTCTGCACCTGGTGGAACCTGGGCCATGCTGGAGTGGCATTATCCAGCCTCCTGCATCTCCATGGAGATGTGCAAGAAGCCGTGCAGATGGAGATATGCAAAAGAGAGAGATAAATAACTTGGAGTTGGAATAGGATCAGCCGAGAATCTGGAGAAGTTTTCCTGTGGATGTTTCTCCCCCTGGAAGACCTGATGGGGCACTTGCATCATCACTCCATCTTCCCAGGCATCTCTCCCTGGTGAGATTAAATCTTGCATGCCCTGCAGCAGGGACATAATGAACTCAGCTTGTCAGGAGAATAAACCCCCAGTCCCCAGGAGGGAGGACACAATCGAAAAAACCACGAGGGAATCTTTTCCAAGGAAAGTGAAGGGAGGTCAGTTCACTGTGGGAATTTGCCCCTCCAGGGATTTAGAGGAAAAGGCTTTGCTGCCCTGCAATGGCCCCTGGATCTCACCTGTGCTCTGAGCACCCACCTTAGCCCAGTTACGTGGGCTGTCCAGCTGCACTCGAGTCTGCTCCCCTAAAGCAGCAGAAATTGTTCCCTTTTTCCTCATGCCAGGTTCTACTCCCTGAGCCAGCCATCAAACACTGCTGCTGGTTCAAGAGCTGAGGCAGGAGCACACAGCTGGAGGGTGGGAGGGAGAGGGACCACAGCAGCACAGCTCTGTCAGCTGGGGAATAACATCTTAAATTTCCTTCCTGTTCTTCACTCTAACCCTGCCTTGACTTGCCTGACATGCTGGAAAAGGTGAGAGAGGCACTGCAAAGGAGAATTTAAAATTAAGCAGCTCTGGCTATCAGGTTTTCTCTCTCTCAGGGAGTCCCCAGTGCAGGGCAGTGGTGGAGGGAGGCAGGAGCAGGGGTGTGAATGCCTGAGACAGTTTCACTACAGCCACACGTGGCCCTGCTCCATGCACCAAGCAGGGGCTGTGTCCCAGAGGGGCTGCTCTTGTTTGGGGAGCTTGGAGAGGAAGGTGTTGGAAAGCAGAAGGTTGTGCAAGCCCATCTGGCCTGTGACTAATTAGGAGCTGGCTTTAAGCAGTTAGAGCTGAGGATGCAATGGTGCCTGTCTGGAAAGGTTACCTGGATGTTCCCACCCTGCTGGGTGCCCAGGGCTGGAGGCTGCTGTGCTGGGTTTGCTGCCACTGCCCTGGTGGGTGCTGTGGGAGCTCAGGATGAGCTGGGGGATTCGTTCTGTGTGGCAAAATAGGAAAAAAGTGCCTGAATGAGGACTGGGAAGCTAAAACCTACATAAAGCTGCTTGGCTGTCAGCAGCAGGGCTCCGGTTGTGCCACAAGAAATAGCTCAAAGTTCCTTCTGGTAGCAGGGAGACATTTGTGAGGAGAGGTTTCTTGGCAGCTCCAGGCTCTGGAGATGCCCACACTGGCTCTGGAGGCTTCAGAAGAGGCAGAAACAGGCTTGTCAGTGTTATAAGCCAGAACCTCCTGATCTTGGAGCTGATCAGTGAACCCACGAAACCAGAGAGCTTGGTTTCTTTTCATGCCTCCTTCCTGCCATTGTCAGCAAAGTGTTTACTGGGCACTTTCTGGTCTCTCCTTGGCTCGGCGCTACCAGAGAAAGATGCTGATGCAGCCAAAGATCATTCCACAGCATTCTTTCCAAAATCATCCAGTTGTTGGCATGTTATTTAACGTGGACAAGCAGAGCTGCCAGCCTGGCTGGCACTGAGGCTTTGCTGTAGCACCAGGAGAGGGGCAAGGGCCAGCAGCAGCCACCATGCAGCCTCTGCTCTGCTCCAGTCGTGGGATCATCAGGAGGCCTCGTTTTTCTGCTCCTTCCAAGCTGTGCAGATGAAGCCTGGTGGTTTTGAAACCCTGGGGTTAACCACACTGGCTAGAATTAGGCACAGCCTGCTCTGTGAAGAAACACAGGCTGGTTTCTCCTTCCCCATCCTGCCCACGCCTTTCCTCAAGCTGGGTGCCCTCCTGGGCCACCCTGAGCCCAGCCATGCTCAGCTTTGGCCTGGGGTGCTGCAGGCACCATCCTGCTCGGGCCCTGACACAGCTCCTGTTTAAATCCTGGGCAAATCCTGAGAAGCTCCTGCAGTTCTGTATGACCTGGGCCACTGGGAATGAGGATGGGACAAGCAGGTCCTAGAGGAGCTGCCTTTGCTGAGCATACTGTGCCAGGTTCTCCTGCCATTCACCCACCAGCTCTGATCTGGGGAGGCTGGAGCAGCCCAGGAGGGTTTTCACCTCTGTGGCATCTCAGCTCCTGGTTTGGCACCTCGGTACCTGCAGAGATGCTGTGGCTGCACCACGCCTGTCACCTCAGGGTCAGCCTCTGGGACTCTGTCACATCTCAGCCCTGGGTGACAGCCAAGCTGAGTACCAGGCACTGTCTGAAAGGAAAGCAATCCTAAACCAGGGGCTGAGAGGGAGAGAGGAGCCCCAGGTGGGGTGTAAGAGCTGGGCTGTGCAGCAGGGAGGGGTGGGGGCTGCAAAGCAGGACCTCCACTCATGCATCAGCGAGGGCTGGGTCACCCAGCATCTCCTGAGCCCTCCCAGAGCATCCCTGAGCCCTCCCTGAACCCTCCCAGAGCCTTCCCTGAGCTTTCCCTGCTCAGCTCTGCCTGAAGGGCCGAGGGCTGGTGAGCCAGGATGACTCTGGTTTGCAGAGCAGAGCACATAAACATCTCTGCAGTGCACAAGGGTCCTGGCAGGACTGCTCAGGGATCTCCTTTTGGCTGCCTTCACTAAGAATTTTCTTCCAGGGAAAGGACTCCCTCTGCCTGCTGGCGATGGGCTCGGGAGGAAGGGATTGCTGCAGCTGCGGTGCCGGGGCTGACAGCAGCCTGTAAATCTGTGCAGGGAGATGTTGTGCTTGCATAACCCCGGCTCCTGCTGCTCGCAGCATCCCTGCAGCCCCCGGTCCCGATGCTCAGAGCATCCCTGTCCTGCTGCTCGCAGCATCCCTGCAGCCCCCGGGGCACCCCACGTCCCGCCTTGCACTTCATCTCCCGCTGGGGAGGTGTTTGCCAGGACCTCCTGCTCACGTGAAAAAAAAGATAAATGAGACCTTTAAATCCCCCGTGGTATCCTCTAGCCAGAGCCGGACACAGCTAAGTGCTGCACGATCCAGCGGGTACAAACACGGAGGCACTTCACGGTCATTAACTAATTAACAGTCACAACAGCCTTGTGAGCCGGTCACATCAGCCCTGGCCAGAGCAGCTCATCCCAAAGCTGGGCAAGAGGCAGCCGGGCCAGCGAGTACCCCCAGCCACAGCCTCCTCTGCAATCACGGGGCTATTTTAAGCTGCAGCACCAGACTTATGAAAGGCTTGGACAGTCACCCTGACCCTGACGAGCCTCAGGGCTCTGTGCCTCTCCAAGAGAAATCATTCCCCATGTCCCAGCCTGCAGCAGGGAGCCACAAGGCTCGGGGCACTGGAGCACAGCCAGTCCTATGGCAGGGTGAGGTGCAAACGCCACTGCTGCTGCCACCCTGTCCCTGCTGCTGCCACCCCGATGGCTGGGACATCATCCCTGGGTGGTGGGGAGTGCTGATTCATGGGCAGGAGGGAGAAGGTACACGAGAGGCACCTCTGCCAGCCTGGCTTTTCAAAGACTGTCCTTAGAACAGCTGCTGTGCACTGAGCAAGTGATCTGTGGTTGTGCCGTCTCAGAGCAAACATCCAACCCTTCTTCTGAGACATTCACAGCAGTTTGCTCCTGTTGGCAAATCTAATCTTAAAAATTACATTGGAAGCTATGAAAAAACTCACTCCAAGCTGTGCATCAGCAGCACAAGGTGACAGGGGACTGTTTTCACTTCCATTCCTGCCAGAAACACTGACCTTTCTGTCCCTCTCGCAGGTGAACAGCGCAGGCAGCTTCACAGGCAGCTCGACCTGGGGCTCTCTGATTACTGAAACACCATCCCCAGCCCAGAGCCTGGTGTGCAGCCCTCCAGCTGGCTCCTTCCAAGGGCTGCAGGAGGATGGGTTACACTTCCAGCACCAGGCAGACAGTGGGGAGGGACAGTGGCTCATCCAGAGAGAAATTTAGGAGACGAACAGATTGAGAGCAGGCCTGACGAGAAGCCTGACAAGAAGCATCCCTGCTTTTAATGGCAGGGATGAGCTCCTTGAGCAGGATGGCACAAATTCCAGTAAAAGCTGGAGAGGGAATGCATCCACAGCTCTTCCCTCTCCTTTCTAAAGTCCGGCATGTTTCTGAACTAATTAATTAATGCATTACCCATAATTTGCTATCGATTACGGCAGGTCAAGTTGGGAGCTTCCAGATCTACTGGACGGTAAAATCCAGGCCATCAGCGACTCAGACGGAGTGAACTATCCCTGGTATGGGAACACCACAGAAACCTGCACCATCGTGGGTCCCACCAAGAAGGAGTCCAAGTTCAACATCAGCATGAACGACAACTTCTACCCCAGCGTGACGTGGGCGGTGCCCGTCAGCGACAGCAACGTGGCCAAGCTCACGAGCATCCACCGGGACCAGAGCTTCACCACCTGGCTGGTGGCGACCAACACGGCCACCAACGAGATGGTGACCTTGCAGACTATCAAATGGCGCATGAGGCTGGCCATCGAGGTGAACCCCAGCCGGCCCCTGGGGCAGCGTGCCAAGCTGCAGGAGCCCTCTGCTCAAGAGCAGCCCCAGGTGCTCAGCAAGAATGAGCCAATACCACCCAGTGCCCTTGTCAAACCCAATGCCAATGATGCTCAGGTACTCATGTGGAGGCCAAAGGAGGGAGCACCGCTGGTGGTGATTCCCCCCAAACATCGGTAATGCACACCTGGCGTCCCGGCAGCGGAAGGGAGAAAACGAGACCTGGAACAAAACAATCACTTAGGTATTAGGATACACACGTAGAATCTGAGCAAAATCAAAATGCACTTTCTCTTCATTCAACAAATGCAACCATTCTACCTTCTCCCATTGGGACGGATTTCACTGTGCTAAAGCTAAAGAGGAGACCTGAGACTGGGTCTGTCTCGTCACTGGATTCCTAAGGGAAGCAACTAACACTGATGTCTACCCTATAGCTTTTTTTTTTTTCTTCCCTACTTTAGTTCCCGTTTGAACTTCAGTCTCATTAGCTTGTCCAGAACTGCCCAGAACAATAAGAACATTTTATTTGGGATTTTAAGAATTTTTTTTTCCTTTTTGATTGAGAATGAAACAAGTTCCTGGAGCAAAAAGTTGACTATTTAAGATAAGGTATTTTTTTTTAAGCTGTAAGGTTCTGAGTTGCAAATCCAAGTCATGCGGCCTTATGTAGACTTTGCTTTGCATTGCCAAACTTTTGCCTTAAAGCTATGTTTGAAAAAAAAAAAAAACAAAAAAAAACCAACAAAAACACCACCAGGCAGAATGTCCTTTCTACAGAATTCTGGAGAAAAAGTTTTGGAACAAGGAATAGATGGTCAGCATGGCACGGGCTGATGGATGAAAAGGGCATGAAATTGGAAGAAGCAAGAAAATCTTCCTCTTTTTAAAACCTGGAACAAGGAAGCACGGAAATAATCTCAGTTTCAAAGCAATGCAAATAACAAACCTGCTGTGGGATGGCTCTCGAGGGGGAGCTCCCAGGGCACCTCCCTGCTTTGCAGGAGGGGTTGGAGGCTCCTCGTGCTGCTCACCCCTGGTGATCTCAGGCTCCCGTTAGCAGTTTAGTAGGGAATGACCTCACAGCTGGAATGGTGGTCCTGGGAGTCAACGCCAGTCAAGGGGGGGATGTCCCACTGGGTTTGTCTTTAGGACACACAGATGTTTTCCCAGCTAGCCCACAGCCTCACCTTCTCGTGGGTAAGAGCCAAGGGCTCGTGCACCTGCTGCTGCTGGGTGAAGCTCTGTGGCCCTGTTTGCCCATGAAATCCCAATGTGGGTGCTGTACAAAGAGCAGGGTGTAAAAAGGATCCTTCTGAAGTCACTGGAGACACACAGGGTCAGCAAGGGCAGATCTCACCCACCCAGTCTACCCAGCAACATCTGTAGTTCAGGAGCAGCCACGTCTGAAAATAACTGGGACTCACTCCCAGCAAAAACAGCAACAGCTGAGGAAAACCCTTCCTTCTGTGGTAACAAATCACACTGGGATTAATAGATCAGTTTCTTCCCAATGACCTCATGATCTACCTGAGTGTCAGGAACGAGGTACAGGCAGGGCCATGACACTGTCCCTGTCTGTCATGGCACAAACATCCACTGTAGCAAAGGGGAACACACGAGAAGGTGCAGGCAGGGCAACGCCTGAGCCCTGGGTGGATCCTCAGTGAGGAAGGAGCACTTGGAGGAGGAGGTGAAACCTGTAGGTTTTAATAAGGACCAGATGGCTGCTGAGATAACCAGACACTCTTCTGCAGAGGAGGATGAGGCAGAAGAGCCTTTAGAATGGGAGGGAGGGGTTTGAAGGCAGAGGAAGTTCTGTGGTAGAGGTGGCATCTGGAGGCCAGGGCACAGGATGGGGAGTGGAGGATCTGCCCTCCTCCAGCTCATGGCCCCAGGCAGATCACTTCCCTCTGCAGCTCCTCCCCCCAGAAAATATTTCTTCCTCCTATTAACAACTTGCCTCGAGAGCTGGGACTAAGGAGAGTTCTGCATGCCAGCTACAAGCCTGGCCCTGCTGAGCTGGTCTGAACAGGTCTCACAACCCCACACATGCTGCTCAAAAGGCTCTCCCCTCGGAGAGGCACCAATTAGCTGCTATTCCTATCCCCATCTTCCACACAGGACGTTACCAGCGAGAAATTCTCCTTCCTCCCTTCTCCACAGCCACACCACCTCCTTTGGCAGCAGGTTCAGCACCACCTCCTGCCTGGGGAACGCACGCTCCGAAGTTGTGTCCCCCAGCAAGACAGCCTGAAACCAGCAAACAAGGATCCTGGGGCCCTGCAGCCATTCCCCTGCCTCCAGGGGAGCCCACCCTCCTCCTCCACTGGCTCTCAGAGATGCTCAGCCACAGAGCTGCTCCTTTCCATGGGCAGAGCTCCCAGGTGGGAAGTCCGGCTTGCAAACGACTGGACTGGATCTAACCCAAATCCAGAAGCCAAAGGGTGCCTAAATCTTGGCTTTGGGACTATAAAGGATGAAGCTAGGGAGACTTGGACTTGCACAGTCACTCTCTGTATTAAACTCCGTTTTCTTACCTGGATTCAGATCCAACTATAGCTCCACTGGCACAGCCCTTTGGGACTTGTCTGTATTTTCTCTGAGGCAATACACGCAGAAGAGGACAAACTGTGAGCTGTGGGTGAATAGCTGATTGTACTCTCACACATCTTGGCTGCTGCTGAGTCCCACGGGTGGGAGCAGAAGGGGGATTTGTGTCTGGTATTCACTTTGTCTCCGGGTGCTGAGTACTTACAGTTCTCACTGATGTCAGCCTGGGTCGAAGGAGTCGGACCCAGTTGTCTTAATTAGCTGCACAAAGAAATTCCAAGGAAAGATTTCTTCTCAGTCACCAAAAACCACATTCAGGGAACACCTACGTCCTTTTCCACTTAGCTTTGTGTTGGACTTAGTCTCCCAATGCATCAAGTAAATCTGGTTCCCCCTATTCCCCCTACCTGTGGACTGGACACATCCATGCAATTTGACAGTAACCTCCTGGCTGATTTGTCCTGTTGCACTGAACGGACCCAGCTAAGCAGTAAACACAAAACTCAAATTACACGTTGGGGTCGGCTTTGCATGGACTTCTCCCTTCCCAAAGAATGCCTTTATCCCGTGCCTAGGTCCAAACCTGCCCCTTCACCTCCACCTGCATCACCAGACACGGCAGAGAGAGAGAGAGAGTGATGCTGCCTCTTTTGAGATCTCATGCATTGTGATTAAAAGTGATGTTTTTCCAATGCTGCTTCATTACAAAACGGATGGGGACAGATTGTCTGTAACAGGAAGGATGGCTGGAAGCAACAGGGGCTCTAAGACACCACTGCTGCTAAGGCTGGTTGATGGGCACCTGGTTAGAACAGGATTGATTGACAGGGTTCCAGGGGGGACTTAAACGTCTGGGGACCCAGGGCAGAGTGGTAAACGAGCAGAGGTGAACCAAGCTCCTTCTCTGGCAGCTTTTTTCAGAACCAGGAATACACAAAGGATACACCGGGAAGGTGTTGGGGCACCGACACGGGGTACACGGAGCAACGTGAGCGTGTCTCTGCCTCACCCTTCCCACCAGCCATGCTCTCAGCTCTCTATAGACCCAAACCCCCACAGGGGCTCAGAGTGCAGCCTGGCCATCGTGTCACAGCCCTGGCCCAGACCCTCACCTGCACGCAGGGCCGGGCAGCGCTGCCGAGCACGGCCAAGGCGCCGAGTGGGTCGCGGACCTCGTGGTTCTCCTTCCCTGCCCTTGACACCGAGACGAGCGTGGCAGGAGAGGGGCAGCCCCTCGGGGAGTCAGCACAGACCCCCAGCAGCCTTGGGGAGGGGTAGGGACGTGCGGAGCCGGCGCCAGGCTGGGTCCAGCCCGGGGGAAGGCGAGGCACCGCCGGCCCTCCCGCCCTGCTCCCGGCGCAGCAATAAGAATCGTCCTTGGTCTTGCAGAGATACTGTGAAAACAAAACCGAGGTGCACCGAGTCTGGACACTTACAGAGATGTAAAATACAAAACCCTGCTTTTATAACAGACAGAGAAATAAAGTGAGATTTTCAAACGCGTCTGCCTGGAGTGGTTTGGGCGGCGGCTGTTTTTCAACAAACAGCTCTGCGCTCACGTTCCGAGGCAGCGATAAGCACCCTATTTACCACCGGTTCTCTGTCCCTGTCAGCTCTTGGGCTGCAGCAGGCAGAGCCAGGAGGTTTCTGGTGAAAAACACCAGCCAACATCCTGCGTTTTTCATCACCGGGCAGCCGCGCATTCGGGGCGGCCGGAGCCGGCAGCGGCTGAACTTCCGCACGCAAGCGTTTGCTTGTTTAGCAAAAACCGGGCCAGATGTGCGCTGAAAACACCACATCTGGAGAGAGGCAGCAGCGCAGAGCCCTGGGCAGAGGAGAGGGTGAAAGCGCTGCTGTCCGTGATTGGTTTTCAAACAGCACCTGCATTCATTCCATCACGCCCCGCCCGCCCCCGGAAATTTTCACGTTCAGGTTTTGTTTGCTGTCCAGCAAAGGAAAGTGCTGAGATGAGTTCTGGAGAGCAGGGGGTGCCTGGCAAAGCGGCCAGCACAGCTCCAGTGCTGGACCCTTAAATCCACAGGGCCCCCCTGGCACTTTCCAGCTCCTCCTGCCACAGCCCGGCCCCACTGCAGGCTCCCGTCCTGCCCGAGCAAGACACAGGTTTCTCCTTTTCACATTTTTTTTGGTTTTTGGGAGGTTTTGGTGGTCTCTGATCCAGCCGACAAAGCAGCATCAAAGTTTCCCCAAAAAGCAGCAAAGACCTGCTCGGTGTGCTGTGGCAGTGACACGAACAATGCAGGTGGGGAAGAGGAGGAAGGAAACTCCCAGCTCGAGCAAAGGAACGTGCAGGGATGGAGCCTGAGCAGGGGAGAGGACAGATCTGAGTGGGATTCCTTTCCACAGTGGAAACACTCCAGCCTCATCTGTTGATAGCAGGTTAAATTTAGATGTCCCGGTTTTGGAGGGAGGCAGGGGTGGGGAGGGGACACCAGCCAAATTCACAGCTGCTTCGGTGAGAGCCTGGAAAAGCCGAAAGCTCCCGGCTGGAAAAGCCCCTGCGGGGAGGAGGAGGGCAGAGGGAAGGGCATGAGCTGCTGAGCCCCGTGCTGGTGCTTCAGCTAACACCAACCCTTGACTGCAGCACATCTCAAACTTCACCTTTCTACGAGTTTTGTCCCTTGTGATTTTCTAACCTCAGTTTTAAGCAGACTGAGGCCAGAGTTCCTTCATTTGAAGAAACCCTCTGACCTCCACAGTTCCTTCTTGAAACTCTGCAGGGACTTTCCTCTGCTGATGCAAATCAAGTTTTGTTCCCTATTTCTTCTCTCTCACATCCCCTTAAACTGTTACTGTGCAGCAGCTACAAATACTCCTTTCATTCTTTCAGTTTTCAAGTTTTAAAGCAAAACACTTTTAGCAATGCCCTGAAAAACCTTGAAGCACCTATTAAAAATAAAATAAAAATACAGTGCCATGAATTGACACGTGATTGTAACAGCTCCTGAAACAACCTGCACTGAGATTCTCAGCGCTACTTTTTGTAACTTTTGTAAATTGATCCCCACAAAGTTTTTGGCTGTAGAGTCCTGGGAAAAAGATTTCCCCGTGAGGGTGGGGAGGCCCTGGCACAGGGTGCCCAGAGAATCTGTGGCTGCCTCATCTCTGGAATTGCCCAAGGCCAGGTTGGACAGAGCTTGGAGCAACCTGGGACAGTGGGAGGTGTGGAAGGGAGTGGAATGAGGTGGGCTTTAAGGTCCCTTCCCCCCAAACCATTCCATGATTCTGTGAAGAACCCAAACCTGGGAGAGCAGCACTGGAGAGTCAGGTCTGACTCAGCCATGATTTATGATTTTGGGCTTGACCCACATTTCCCTTTCACCTCTGCACCCACAGAGAGGCTCTGTGAGGAGCCCTGGGTGGCAGTGACTGCAGCACCCTGCTCTGAGCAAGGGTGGTGGGGGCTCACTGCTTCTGTCAGTGCTGGGCTGGGTCTGGGAGGAAGCAGAACTGAGCCCAGGCTGGAGCAGCAGCAGTGGAGCCCCAGCAGTTGAGCTTATCTCCTGTCAGGGAACACAGGAGTCCTGATACAGGCACTGGCAGCCTGCATGAGATAAGGGCAGGCAGGAGAAGTCCTGGCCCTGCAGCAGGGGACAGACACACACTGGAGGAGGAGCTTTGTGACCTGCTGGGAGCTGCAGGAAGAGGTGGGGATGGGGTGAGGTGAGGAACATGTTGAGAGTGACCACAGAGCCCCTGGGGAGCTGGGAGTGACCACAGAGCCCCTGGGGAGCTGGGAGTGACCACAGAGCCCCTGGGGAGCTGAGAGTGACCACAGAGCCCCTGGGGAGCCGAGCCCATGGACACACGTAGGTGTGCAGAGCTGGAAGATGTGCTGACACATCCAAGCTCATCCCTGGGAGAGGAAGAGTCATGGAGTCACAAAGGGTGGAAAAGGCCTCCAAGGCCATGGAGTCCAAGCTTTGACCAAGCAGCCCCATGTCAGTGAAACCAGAGCACTGAGTGCCTGCTCTCCATGGCTGCAAGACCCCAGAGCCTCTTGGCTGGGACAGGGGGACAGGGATGGACTCACTGCTGACCCAGGGCTGCTCATCCCTGAGAGCCACAGCCACCCCTCCCCAGCCCCTGGGGCTCCACACGACATTTATCTAGGAACAAAACCTTCCCTGGCACTCCCAGGCTCACTCATGCCAAAGCCTCATGCAGGATTATTTTTCCTTGTAAGCAATGCTGGAAGCAATGCACGAGGGACAGATGAAAACTAAGAAGGGATAAATAAAATGTCATTTCAGCCTCTGAGCCTGGACACGTACACAGCTGAGGGGAGAAGGGAGCTCTGCTGCAGAGTGCTGGCAGGGACAGAGAGCAGGGCCCTGATTCCTGGGCACAGGGGTGGCAGCAGAGGTGGTGGCAGCACCTGCCTCCACCTTTCCCCAGCCTCACTCCCAGCATCTGGAGCGAGGCAATGTTCTGCAGCACTCCTCTCACCCCCATCATCTCTCAGGGATCCCTGTGAGACTCACCCCGGAGCACAGCAGCTCCCTTTTGGGGCTGAGCAGCCCCTCCTGCCCCTGGCCTGGTTGTGCCACTGCCAGGGTTTTGGTCAGGGACAGCTCTGCCCCTGGCAGGAGGGTGGCTGTGAGGGACAGGCAGGCTCAGGGATGGAACCCAGCAGCACAGGAGGAACTCCAGCCCTGCCAAACCATCCCAGCTCAACAGCAGCAGGATGCCACTGGCACTTGTCCTCTGGTCACCTCCACACTGGGGCACAGAAGGGCCAAAGGAAAGATGTCCTTCCCTTCCTAGGAGATAGAACCAGACAGAGGGGTATGGCCAAGAGCACATTTTGAAATACCAAGCATTATACAGCAAAAGCCTTTCAAATGTGAGATTTAAGTCATTAATTTTTCTACCTCTGTGAAAGGTTTTACCTTATTTTTCCAGAAAAAAAGAGCTCTGTTCTTTGTTGCTCTTTTTGTCTTCAAGGAAGCAGAAATCCCTTTTTGGTCTCCCCACGGGTTTGGGGAGATCCTTTTTGTGCCTGAGGCTCCCCCCCTCTGCCCAGCAGTGACACCAGCCCTGTGCTCTGTCACAGCAGAGCACTTCCAGCACTTGGCTTCCCACTGCCTTGAGGCCACGGTGTGCTCTCAAGAGAGGGGAAAATAAGTGTATGCCTTCATTAGAAATAATTAACACTTTGCCTTTGATAAAAGCCTTGGAAGATTTCTGCTCATACTGAAAGAACAGGAGAAAAAAGAGGCACGGAAGGCAAAGCTCCTCCAGAACAGTGCAGTGAGGGCTGTTTGTTATCCAAGGATTTACCAGCATGGACAAACTACTGAATGAGACTCCAAGCCTGCTTAGTCCTTGAATTCTCCCCCCAGGACTACCCAGACTGGGGTTTTCTGCATTAGCAGCAGCTTTACTCTTTGCTGATGTCCACCCACAGAGCACTGGACAGAGGCCTCATGACCAGAGGCCACTTAGCACAGGTGACACAGCCTGTGACAGCCTCTGGCAGCCACCAAGCCACTGCCACAGCACTTGCCAGCTCCTTGAGTCATCTAATGAAAATGCAGATTTCCCAGAGCTGACTCTGCTGGGTTTGTGCATTTTCCTGTGGGCTCGTGGTCACGATCAGCCTCCCTGAGCTGCTCAGCTCCTCAGCAGCTACTATGGAAACAGGGAGCAGCACCTGCTCCCCAGGGGCAGATAGTTCAGGGGCTGGGCTGTTCCAGCCAGGATTTGGGAACAACTGCAAGAAAATGTCTGTTCAGTCAGGGTCTGGGGTCATTCTAAAGCACTTCACTCACCAGGAGTTAAACAGGTACCTGCAGCAGAGCAGGGACACCCCCAGCTGCTCCCATTGTTCCAAAAGAGAAACTTGAAAAGGCTCAGCTTGCCAACACCACATTCTTACCAAGCCAGTCTTCTCCATGGCAAGAGGCTTCTGAGCTATCTGGGGGAGCACAGCTGATATGGCCCCCAGGAGGTGTCACATGCCACAGTGAGGGGAGATTAATGCAAAGAATTTAAGGTCAATGGCTTGGGCCAGCTGCTATTTATAAAGAGGAAAGAAAGCACAACAGCAGTGTCACCTCTAGGCCTTTAGAAATGCTGTCTTGTCAAGGAGAACACACCGGGAGGGGCGTGCTGCAATCCATCTCCAGCTCTTCTTCACCTCCAGGCCAGCCAGTTTGGGAGTATCCTCTGTGTCCCAGTGCTATGGTCCCTGGATCACCAGAACTCTCCCTCTTTCCCCAAAGGGAAGGTTACACCCAAATCCAAAAGTGCTGCCTCTAACATGATCCATGGCACACCAGGGTGCAGAAATCCAGGGCATATGGAAAAGCCTTGGAGCCCATGGCCTTGCAAAGCCTCTCCACAGCTGAAAACAAGCCCTCCTTGGACACTGAATTGCCCACATTTCTTCATTTTTAAAGGAAACTTGCCTAACACTGAATTGCCCACATTTCTTCATTTTTGAAGGAAACCTGCCTAACATCGTTCCCAGGTGCAGAGACAGGAAGGGCACCTGGCTCAGAAAGGACAGGAGTTAGGAAAACATTTTTAGGCTGATTTGAAAAAAAAAAAAAACCCAAACAATTTCTTCAGGAACTGTTAAAAAATATAAGTAGTTTATAATGGATATGAAAACAAGAAGTTATCAATTATTTACAATTCCCAAAAATCATCACATGCCCACCAAACCAGAAAATGTCAAACCTGTCATCATATCATGTGACAGCAAAGAAAAAAAGAAACATTAGAATGTTTCTGCTGAAAACAGAAAATGCAGAAGCCCCCAAAACATCTTAATAGGACCAAGAAGAAAACCCCATCCAATCTGCATGTACTCAGCTAACACAGGAGCTGCTACTTCAAATGTGTTATCCACAGAGCAACAAAACCTGATGGCATCATTTGGAGGTTTCATGGAGGTTGGATGTATCAAATAAAAAAAATTGTTCGGCCAGAAGCCTTCAGGGCATTCTTTAAAACAATTGTTTGGTATGTTCAAGTATAAACACATGAGAATTTCACAAATTATATTGACTAAAGCCAAAAGCTACAAGGAAAAAGCAAAATTATCAACTTTTAGGAAAAAAAAAAATCCAACAGTAGAATCCAACAGCCAAAGCCAAAAAAAGCAAAATCACTAATGGCCCTAGGTTGAGGTCACGTGTCTGCTTCCAGGGCCAGAAGTTTTCCCCAGAACCTGAGTTCCACTTTTTGAGTTCTGTAAGATTTACAGAAAGGTAAAAATAGGAGAGCTTTTACTTCCCACCTCTTTGCTGAATGTTACTGCCATGGGAACGTGCTCTGCACGCTGCCAGCTTCTTCCCAGATAATTTCCTATTTCTCCACTAAGCCTCTGGCTCACACATGACTCAGTTTCAGCACTTCACTGAGATAAGCATATGCCCCATCCTAGACTTAAAATTAGCAGGGCAAACCTCAGCCCCTTCTTCAGAGCCTGGGATAATCAGGCATTCTATTAATGAAAAATGTGCTGGTTTATGTCAGGAACCAACTGGAGCTGCTGCCTTGTGTAGGCAAGGGATGGACAAGGAAAAGCTGAGCCCAGCACACATCCATCTCCTCTTGATGCAGGCAGATGATAAACCCTTCCACCACAGAAAACATCAAGCCAGATAAAATAGTTTAATATAGAGCGAGAACAAGTATTGCATAAAAATAAGCAAAATATTTTTCTTAAAAAAAAAAGTCTGAGAACTTGTATTTAGAAGAAAAGCTGGTTGGGTATCGATCATGTGGGTGACTCATGAATGCAGGAGCTACAGAAAGAGTTCAGGATGTTCCTAGCTTCTCCATCCACTAAATCCAGAGGAAGATCTGTGGAGCAAGATAAAAAGAAAACCACAGCAGTGAGTGCTAGAGCCTCCCTCAGGCAGCATTAATTCAGCAGATCTCTCAATCAAAACCTCCAGTCTCCCTAGTACCAGGAGCTTTTTATGAGAACACACAAGTGTTTCCAGCCTCTTTTACCTGAGCCTGCAGCAGCACACACTGACTAGATGGAATTGTGCTTATTCTAGAGCCTGCCATCTGCAGAGATCCCTGTTCTCTCTAGCTGACAGGGACACAAAGTTTAAGAAACTTGCTGGAAGGGATCCAGCCACGCAGAGGCAGAGCAGATGACAGAGTTAACCTTTAACTGTAAATCATCATTTCACTTCAGCCACAAAAGTACCAATTTATTTAATTCCTTGTTTCAACCTGATAAATGGAGCAGACTCCTGATTCACACACACAGCTTGAGCACACTCATCATGTCCCTGAGAGGTGGAGAAGGAGCATGATCCAAGAGGAAATTTTCTCTTAAGAGACATGTAAACCTCACAGGAAAGCTCACATCCAGAGCCTGGACTTCGACCTCTGCAGCATCACCAAAATGGAAATCAGAACTAGGATTTAAATGCTATTTTCAGACTTTGCTCTTGTAAACCATTCCACTCTTTATTCTGATTCAATGCCTATTTTTAAGGAAGAGTTAAGACACAAAATGGTACTTACGTGTTAGGTGATCCAAACCCAAACCCTGAAAGGAAAGCAAGGTAGAAAAATAGTTGGTAAAAGGGAAAATGAATGCGTAGGATTTGTAGTAAATGTCCCCTCCCACACACAGATTGAAAAATACTTCTCTCCTGCCTTAGGCCAGGAAAAAAGGATGGGCAAACAATGAAAGTCAAATCTCCATCTACAAGAGAAGTGACTTGCCTGGCTTTCACTGCTCATCAGCCGGGTCATTCATTAGCAGCCCTGCAGACAATGTGCCTGCTTTGCTCCTCTCTCTCCGAGCTGCTTTCTGGAAGTGGTTTGTGCTTAATGCAAGTCCCTGGTGTCAGGCAGCTACCAGGGAACGTGGCCTTGCACGGGCTCTGCTCTGAGCCCTGGCTAAATCACTGTGGCTTCACTGAACTGCAGCAGAAAAACATTTCGCTGTTGGTGTTCCAGCTCAATTTTTCAGTTCATATTCCTCTAACACTAAATACTTACAGCACAGATACCCAAGCATGTGGTAGTGAAGAAATATCCCTTATTTCTCAGTATTTTTTTCCACTGAGGAGAAAAAGCAACTCCACAAAAAGGGGTGAAAAGCAATAATCAGATGAGGTGTGCAGAGAAGTAGGGATGTGCTGACATTGCACACAACAGACCAGTGATGGAATTAGGAGCTGAAGGCTGAGAAGGTGCTACACCCCACCCTGCACCTCACTTCTCTTGGACATTGTGCCTTCCCTACAGCACCAGGCAGATTTTTGGCAGGGAGCTGAGGAGTCCCACCCAATTCCAGGGTAAACCAGAGACATGGGGGCTGTTAGGGTGAATTTAGCCTCTCCTACCTCCTCCACTTGTCCCAAAAGCTGAGAATCCACTGCTTTGTGTGCCAAAGCCTGTGCTCTGTTGGGACAGGGAGCCAAATGTGGGTGTGTTCTGGTTTGCCAAGGTGCCAAACGACGCCGTGTTGTTACTGGTACCACCAAACCTGCAGGTTTTAAAGAGAAAAATCTGAGCTTGCAAATATCTCACTTACACTGAAAGTTTGTCCCCATACCCATGATAGCAGTGCACTCCTTAAATGAGGATACATCAAAAGGTGAGACCATCTGATATGAATAATTGTTCATTTTGGAGAGAGATTTCCTGCTTTGGGAGAGACTGTTGTACATAGAAAGGTCTGTTCTGCTCCCATTCTTGACACACACCAGGCAAATACATCCATGCTTACACAGGGTATGTTTTCAAGTGCTTGGAAATACCAACTCCAGCCATCAAATGGAATATTTTAATACATTTGTGGCTCTCACCAAAGGACAGCATCACTCTGCTTCACAAACAGGGCACCAAATACAGAATTGGTGTGAGTTGCTCAAAGCCACAGCACAAAGCTACAGAACCCAGATTCCCAAATTTCAGAGGGTACCTTCCCCATTGCCCAGAGAAATGTGGAGATTTCTCAGTTCCTTTCTCTCCCCAGCCCATTTTGAACCACACAAGGTTCCAGTGCTTCCCTGAAGATCTGCACCAACCTGGCACTTCTCCCCACCACCTCTAACTAATCACTTCCCTAATTGCTTTTGGGGACTGAAATGAGAGAACACTTTTATATATGGAAATGTGCCTTTCTCCACCCACTCTGTCCAACCAGGCAGCACAAAGCTCTCAGTGTGACACACTAATGAGACTATGACATGCAGTATGTTCCTCTGCCCTTCTTTCCATTCTGAATATAAGAAATGTTCTCAAAGAACGACCTTCAGGTTTAACTTAAACTGGGCAAAATGCAGACACAAGATTTCCACATGACAAGCTCTGCTAAAGCTCTGCAAGTGCACAACAATGCTAAAACCCAGCAGCAGCCTGAGCAGAGCTGGACACGTCACAGTGTGCCAGCTCTGCAAGGCTGTGCCTCACACAAACTCCTGTCACTCCTCACTTCAAACACAACCTGACAGCACGTTAACCCACCTCTCCATCCATCCACAGCTAGGAGACTTTAAAAAACCCAAAACACGGACCCACATCAAAAGCTATCTCTCCAGATAAAAGACAGCCCTTGTAGCAATGTGACAAGCAATCCACCTGGCAAAGGACATCACCTCTCCTCTCCCAGACACTGCCAAGTGTGCACACTGCTTCCACAGACAGCAGCAGACACCAGGGGCAGTCCAGTGACTGCATCTCTGGCCCTGCTTTGGCTCCTCACCTCTGTACTTGCAGGTAGCACTCAGAACCACAAGTGTGCTTTTCTCAGGAAAAGCAGAACAGATTTTTTTCTAGTGTTTTGTTTTGTTTTGTTTTTTTTAAAAAAGCAAGATTGGGTGATGTGTTTAGAGCAAGAGGTTTTAGAGTGTTCTGTCTTCTCAGGACTGTGCACACAAATCCTGTCTATCTTGTGTAAGGAAGAGGAAATGAAAATAGTGACAAGAAAACTCGTGGTTCAAACTGCTCCTTTCAGCTGCAACCAGAAGAGGCCTGCTGAAAAGGCTGCACACAGTTTAAGAAAGAAACAGCTTAATATGGGCAGATTTTTTTTCCAGACACATAAAAGACATGAAATGCAGTCATTGCCCGGTAACAATTTTATCCAACCTATCTTGCCCAGATTTTCAGGTCTTTTGTAAAGCTGCTGTGCAAAACACAACTGAGATGCACTTGAGGTTAGTTTATAAAAGCAAAACATTATTTACCCACCAACAGTTGGAACTGCAGGCTCTGAAGAAGTGTAGTGGTTTCTGTTTCTGACACCCCCATAATTTATTGAGTGATGCAGACTTTTCAGAATTGAAGCAGTATGAATCACATGTATTTAAGTCAGCAGAGTATTCTCAGGAACTTGGAGCTAATACAACACCATGCAAGTAACTTCTTTGGAATTGGGATTTTTAAAGTTTCGCTTCAAGAGAAAGGCAGAAAGGAAGTCCTGCACAGATGCTACATTATACTGCAGAATTAAACTATTGCTCAACATCTTCTGGTGAGATTTGAATGTTTGTAAAGCTGCCTGGGAATTTTACACATTCTTTTAAAGTTTTAAAAATCAACATCCTCAGGGAACTCTGAAAATATCAGACTGAGTCTGTACCTTTCTAGTAGCGAAAAAATTGTCACAGCTTCCCACAAGTTAAGTCACAGAATTATCCTTCTTGAGTCTGCAGACCGCTTATGCAAGACCTCTTTCTCATCAACACGCTGCTTGTTCTGAATCCCATTTTATCTTTTAGTTCCCCATGTTGTCACTAAGCAGATCCAGTCTCAGTACAAAATCCTGCAGCACAATGGCTGCATGTTGGAACTGAACAAACTAGCAGTTGACTTAAGCTAAGTCATCCCTACAAACACATCCTTCTTTTAAGATTTAATTAAGCTGCCTGTATTTTCACCCTTTCCAAAGGGACTCCTCAATCTGCTGCACATTCTGGACAGCAGGAGCACCTGGCTGAAGCCTCCCCCAGCTCAGGGGTACCTGCCCACACCTCACAGGGAATTAACAAGTCACACTTCTGGATGTCCCCCTTATGTAAAGGCAGTTCCTCCTGGAACCAGACAGAGACAAACACTTGTGAAATATATAAACACCAAGACTGGGGAGACATCCGGTTTCCTCTCCTCACTGGAAGTTTTTTTCTTTTTAATTGGCTCTGTTCAATCTGCTGTAACTGCAGGACATGAAGGAGTGTTGCTGGCTGGTAGTACAATGCTGAAGAATTGCATTTGCTGCCTCCTGCAGAGGATGCTTGGCAAGGTTTGGAATTTTGTATTTGATGAACAAAGCAAGGAATGATGTGCTGTCTGCTCTGGTGCCAAGCACAGGCTTAGGGGATACAGGAACAGGTAAAAACAATCAGTGAGGGATAAATATAAAGAGCTCTGGGAGCACAGACTGTTACAAGTGTCTCATTCCACAGGTGAGAGAACAGCCTGAATTCTCATTAGCATCTCTAGCCCAAATCTAACCAGAGGATAAAGTGTCTGGACAGAGTAACAGATAACAAGAATTGTTCTTTTCTTTGCTAGGCATAGTTTGTAGTCCTAGATTTGCACTCATTAAATGCATACAGAGCAAATACCCTTGCATTTCCTCACACAGCTGCAAGCTAACATCTCAAAAGCTAAAGATTCAACACAGGAGTTACCAGCATTAAAATGATCACACACATTCTCTCCTTTGGGGTGCGAGTTTTAGTTTTATACCTTAACTGCTTTTTGTCTTTTAAACAAACAAACCAAGGACACTCTGAGCTTACCAGTCAACAACAGAATATATTCTTCATGTGGAAGCAGAGGTAACCAAGCATTAACCTTGTCATGCAAGAAGGTTGCTCTCCCTGGCTTACCCAAATCCTCCAGCGCTGGCTGCTGCCGTCCCCTCGCCGAACACTTTGCCTCCCGTTGAGCCCAGAGGGCTTGAAAAGGTTGGGGCTGAACCGAATGCTGGCACCCCTCCAAACCCAGGGGATCCCCCGAAAGTGGGAGGGCTGCCAAACACTGGAGCAGCACCGAAGCCACCTGAGCAAAACAGAGGCAAAAAAGGGGACAGGAATATCACATAAACGATAATGCAGAGAGAGAACACAAAGAGCAGCTTTCCAAGTCGATAATGGGGTGTTCATCCTATCACATGGACACCAAAGCATTTACAGAACTAGTTCCAGTCTGCAGGGTGTTGTGCTGCAAAAGATATGGGTGAGAGAAGTGCCTGAATGCATGAAAGAAAACTGCAACTGGCAAGTCTCCCCCATCTCTTAAGATCAGAGAGTAGATGCAAACTTGGGGTTTAGGTGCTTCAGAGATGCAAAGATTCGGGAGGTAGGGTATGATCTAATCCTGGTTTAAGTGGTGGAAACTAAAATGAAAGGATTAAATGCCAGGTCAGTGGATCTGCCTGCAGGCAATCAAGAACTTAGCTCTGCTCTTACCAATTTCTGCTCAGGGGTTAGCTGCCTCCTGCAGCTCTGAATGGATTTCTACCCAGATTATTTCTCTCTATGTTCATCTGCTGATATTACTGGCCTGTTTCACTGTGGAACATGAAGGACACCTGCTCATTTATTTGACCAGGGATGAGAAGGGGATACCATTGCACATTTTAATACCCAGGGTGAAATTCCAGTCCATGCCAAGGTAACGGATACTGTTTGGCTGTAAACACAAAAGGTCTGGAAAAAAATAAATGCTAGGCCTGAATTATTTAAACACGGATCAGATATTTTGTTACCTCTATCTCTAGGAAGTTAAGAGCATTTATCCCAGGGGCTGAAGCTTTGGTCAGCAAACATTCTCTTTAGCAGCGCATATTAACATGTTTCACTTTAATTTTTCCACTATTCTAAGTAGTGGAATGAAGATAAAAGAGGTTACAAAACACAGAGCAGAAGTTTGTAAGATAATATTCCACAGAAGTATCTAAAATAGGAAAAATGTATTCAGTTCCACATTCTGTACTCTTGACTTTACAGAACATAAGACCAGAACTAAATTACATAGCTCTCAGCTCTTAAATTGCAACAGGAATTTTTGGAATGAACACCTGAGGATATGGTTTACTGGATGCTGCATAACAGAGCAAAATTCTGCCTTGGACCCACCAGTTAAAGCTCCACTCACTCAGCCATTAGTTATTTTTTATTTATTTTTCAGAGACAATTCTTGTCCATGCACTGAGTCCAGGCTGTGGACAGCTAAGTGGTAGAACAGCAAATATCTCCCAGGCAGTGAGGGCTGTCCTAGTGGGTGCATTCCCAAAGTACCTGCTTTGTTTGGACTGGAGAACCCAAAGCCTTGGGAGGCCACACTTCCACCACCAGAGCTGAAAGTGCCTGTAGGCTTCTGCTCTCCAAAGGAGGAGCTGCCAAAGCCAAAAGTCTTTGCTCCACTGTTTCCAAATAAGCTCGAAGAATCTGGGGAAGATGAAGAATATTTATAAACAGCCAATACTCAGAGAAGACAATATTCTACACTGCACTTCATTAGCTGAAGCGGGAGAAAGGAAAATGACTTTTCTTTCCACAGCCCCCAAGCACACAATGAACATCACACTGAAAACCACATAGGGAGAAGCCAAGTTCTCCCTAATTCCTACAGGACTCTGTAGTTGCACCAAGAGCCATTCTGGATCTGATAGACCACTAAAAACCCTTAATTGCTGCAATCTCATAAATCACCAGGAGGGATGATTTGTTTAGATGCATCCTGTGCCCCAGTCAGTAAAAGACAACTCCTCAAGTGAGAAATCCCAGCAGCTACAATCAGTCTCTGCAGACAACACAAATATCAGCAAACCACAAATTAAAGGTTCTCAGCTGTTTGGCAATGCTCGGTATTTCTACACAAGATTATCTAACAGAACCTTAAAGTAGGAGCCAAACTTCTCCAACCTTACTAAGAAATAACTCATTTTTTTCATCCTTCATAAGCCTACAGGGAGTATTTTCATCTAGAGGCAGGATACAGAACAACCAAAGCTTTTCACTGGTGAACCATCTGTTTTGTTTCATCACAAAACCCAGAACTGCACTAAATTATTAAATTAGCAAGGTTAGAAAACTGACCTCAACCATTAATCCCAACGGACCATTAAAGATGTAATAAAATAAATGGATTTTATCTCTTAAGGCTTGAAGTGCTACTTCTAACCACTTGCAGCACTGATTTTAGAGCTTTCCTTTGTTTCCTGACTTTCATGTTTAGTCACTGCTTCTCCTTCTTTGTGCTTTCTACCTGCCTATCCATATGTCACAGCAAATTTTGATCAAGTACCTTGCATGTGCTACATAAAGATATTAATTTTTACACATAGGTTAACAAAAATTCTGTCCCTCTCATATTGACCCTTTGCAATTTTTACAGTCTTCGGGCGATGAGATGATCAAAGCTTTCTAACTTCCAACCAAGTTTGAGGCAGAAATCCAGTGACAAGAATTTAGAGTATTTCATTTTAAGGAAGGATTTAGACAAGAATTCTTTACAGAATATAGATATTATTCACACTTCTTCCATCAGCTTGTTTGTTTCAATGGCTTCCCTACTTGTTTTCCATAAACCTAGAAGAAAAATTCTGGATTACACATCACACATACTCTGGTTACCCCCTCAAAGCCTGTCATATTAACACAGAATTCACTCAAAACTAATTAGCAGCAGAAAAGCAGATGGGTTCACAAAAGCAGATGGAAATCACAGCACATTTTGTATTCTTGTTTTGTTCACTTACTCTGGGAAGCTGTGGATCCAAACCCTCCACTGGAGGAACTGAAGGGATTCTTATTGGCTGCATCCTGGCTTGGCTTTCCTCCCAAACCACTGAAGAAGCCTCCACCTCTCCCACCACTTCCAGCCCCAAATAAGCTTCCACTGGAAGATGATGGCTGCTAGAACACAAAAAGGACAAAAAAGGGATTTAAGCCAAGTCAAAGCAGCACATGTTCCCCCCAAGGATGCTCTGCCTGAGCCTTTTCTCTGGATGTCTGAAGGGGCTGACAAACCAGCCAGCAATCACCTTCCAAAATGGAATGCCACAAAATTTTATTTAAGTCTGTCTTAAATCTTGTCCACAGGACAGAATAATGCCTTTGAGACTTGCCCTACACTTGTCCTACTTTCCACTTAGCATGGAATAAAGGCAGGAGACTTACTGCATCTATCTCATCCTGCATGTGATAAAATGTTTGTGTCTCCATACCCCCTGGAGTATTCATGCAGATGCTGCTTTGGTGCTTACCACAACAGCAAATATCTCCAGTACAGACTGGGACGCATTTTATTTAACACATCAAACTGTATTTTAAAAAAATATATCAGAAATAGGGAACCCTGACCAAGTCCCCCACACATAACAGCCCTTTGTTTCTACAAAAGAACCATAAATACTTGCCTGGCCAAAGACAGTGCCTCCAGTATTTGCTGCTTGCCCAAACACAGAACCTGTGTTACTAGAACCAAAACCTAAGAGAAAAAAAAGAAAAATTAACCACCAAAACTATTACCAGAGTGTAAGACCAGGACAGGATAAGGACAGGTCTCCCATGCCTAAACACAGGGATACAAATGATGTTACCAAACATATCTAGGCTGGACAAATCCAGAGCATGTGCCAACACACAAATAATAAATTACATTGGAAGTTTATATGAAAGTCATTCTCATTCTCTCTTTGGCCAACTTAAAAACAGACAATAGGAGGCCTTTTCACTTGTGGGATAACACTCAGAGAATCAGATTTCTGTTAACATGGCCACAATAATACTGCTAGTCATGCACAAGCACTGGAGCATTCTGATTGCCTTTGTGTAAAGAGGATCTGAGCTTTGTTACCTGAAGACTCCTGTTAAAGATAATGAAATGTTTTGATTAAAAAAAGAACTCCCCTTTCCATTTTCCAGTTCACTTAAATGTGCCTTTTGTAATAAAACTTGCATCTCTATAATTAGGAACACCTTTCTCGAGCAGAGTTCACTTCCCACAATTTAACTATTCTCTGCTACAGTAGTTAAAACGAGCAAGCAGTTGCCTGCAGTGCCATAATTTTTAATTAAATGAACCTAATTAGTTTTTCTTCCTTGGAAATACACGCTCTCCATTATTACTATGCACTTGTCACTTTTCCCTGGGAGCTCTATGAAGATTGTACAGAAAGAACCTTTGGAACAGCCCCAACAATATACTGAGCACATGAAGGGACTGACCAAGGAGGTTTGGTCTGTGCAAGAATCCAATTTAAGTGTGTGGAGAGGCAGCTGATGCCCGTGTTACTGCTGTATGTAATTTTGAGATGTTTCCAAATGCAAGAGTGGATTTAACAGATTTTTCCCTGCAAATCCATCACTTTGAGGGCTTAAATTTTTTTTTGACTATCCTAGCTGATGACACAGTACTACACCTGGCTGTACATCCACTGTTGCATGTGTAAAGTGCAGGCCACTGAAGGAAGTGCTGCATCTGTATTTATTCATTGCCTTGGTTATGGTCTCAGAGCTGCTCTGCCCCTTTGGTGCAACAATTTACAGTATTTCCAGTTATTGTGCATCAGGCAGGACAATATGTAATTCAAAATTAAATCAAGGTAGACTTGTAAGTATAAAATGAAGGCAGGATTGGATGACAAGGCTACATTCAGAGGCCTGCTGATGAATAGTGAAGCAGAGCAAAAGCTTCTTTTGCCTCCAACATTAGTCTGCTTCTCACATACACTGCAGCTCTTGTTCTTACTAATTGGAAACACAACAGAACAAAACCAAACCAAAACCATGAAACTCATCAGGTGCCATAGGGGGAAAAAAAAAGGCATGAATGCCATCCTGCTTTCCCCAGCAATACACTCCAAGCCAGGCAGTGCCACTGGGACAATGCTCTGCTCTTACCTGAGGCCTGGCAGAAGCTGAACCCAGCAGAGGACGTGGTGGTGGTGACAGCAGCAGTGCTACCAAACACAGATCCCCCCTGCACAAAGCCAGTGCTCTGCCCAAACACAGGAGGGCTGCTCTGCCCAAAGAGCACCCCGCCCGTGCTGGCCGGCTGGCCGAAGGAGAAGGAGCTGGCGCTGTTGGTGCTGGCCGGGGCTCCAAAAACATTCCCACTGCTCGAGGCTGCTGTGGAAGCTGCTGGCTGGCCAAAGGCTGGCATTGTCCCAAACCCAGACGGGCTGAAGGTAAAGCCACTTGAAGAACTGCTTGCGGGTTGTCCAAAGACCGGTGCTTGCCCAAAGGCTGGCTGGCCAAAGCCCCCCGTGGTGGTGGTGCCAAAAGCAGAAGTACCAAAGGCTGAGGTGGCAGCCTGGGTGGTGGCGGTGGCCGTGGACAGAGTGCTGGTGGTGAGCTGCCCAAACGGAGAGGATGCTGTGGTACCTGCTGGGAGCTGTCCAAAAACGGGCGGTGTGGAAGGAGTGGCAGCGGCTTCCCCGGCAGGCTGGGTAAACGCTGAGCTGGAAGAGCTGGAACTTGGCGGCTGAGAGAACACCGAGGAGCCTGCAGAAGTGGGGGCAAACACAGAGCCACCAACAGCTGGACTCTGCACACCTGTAGTAACATCAGAGGTAGCAGCCAGAGCACCTGTGGCTTCTGCAGGAGAGGCTACACTTGCTGTGGAGGTTGTTGCTGAGACATTCTGATCTGGTGGGGCAGCTGCAGACACAGCGGGAGGCACCGGGGCCTTCAGATCGCTGGTGGAGGTGGGAGCAGCCACGGGGTCAGGGGGAGGTGGTGCCACTGTGGCCCCAGAGCCCTCTGGGACAGCATCCCCAGCTGTGGCCTGGGGTAAGGCTGGTTCTTTAAGTGGCTCTGAGAGCTGTGCCTGGGGCTGTGGCACTGGAGGTGAAGACCCAGCTGCTACAGCTTCATTTTCAGATGGTTTTTCTGACCCAGGTGGTAACTTGGCATCCCCTGCAGACTTACTGGAAGTTGCAGCAGGGACAGTTTGTGATGAACTTGAGAAACCTCCAAACGAGAGGGATGTTGAAGCAGAGAGAGTAGAAGGGGCAGAGGTGGAAGTGCTCATACTGTTTGTTTGCTGAATACCAAATGAAAAGGTGGGTTTGTTGCCACCAGAGCCTCCAAGATTAAACAGCCCAGAAGACCCCGTGTTGGTTAACTGGACATTGCCAAAGAGACTGCCTGTGGCACTAGTGCTGATGGACAGGGATGCTGTGCCAGCTGACGTGACTGACGTTGAAGCAGCTTCTCCAGCTTTTCCTAATGTCAGAGGAGCAGCAAAATTAAACCCAGAAGGTATTGTAGACACTTTAGTTGACTGTGTTCCTGCAACACTGGTAGATGGTGCTTTACTAGTGGTCTTGGCATTATCATCTACTTGACCAACCCGTAGTCCTGAGAAGCTCCCAAGAGTTTCCCCAGCCAGATTGCCCTGAAACAAGTGATCTCCTGGTTTGGATGCAGCAATATCCAACTTGACAGAGGTTGTGGGAGGAGCAGAAGATGATGTTGCAGCAGCTTTGTTTGACTGGGTGCCATCTGCTGAGGAGCTACCTCCTACTACACCTCCTGGAGCACTTGCTGATTTGTGAGACCCAAATACAAAGGAGGCCTCAGGGATTGCTCCAAGTTTGGAACTCCCAGCAAACAAAAATGAATCTGGCTGGGCTGATTCTTTTGCAGGGGCTGTCAGTGAGAGAGACAGAAGTAAAAATTCAAGTTAGGGTATGCAAAGCTCATTTATCATTCTTGCAATAATGGTCCATTTTAGTGTTTCACAGACTGTCAGTGCTCTTGCCTCAAAACTATAAAGCCTCTGTCCATCAGGTAACTGCAACCTTCATATCCATTCAGAACACAACAGTGACACCTGAAGCCTTTATGGCCAAACAAACACTGTCACTGTCACATCACAGCCTCCACTTAACCATCCTACTCTTTGAGTACAGACAACTCCAACCTTTGCCTACCATTTCTTTCTTTCTCAGCAGTTTGATAAAAATGTGAAAGACCTGGTTATTGCACATAATTTTCTATTGACACTACTTTCACCTCTTCTTACTTGGTTCAGGTAAAAAATTCCTGACATTTACTACAGCACTTGCTTTTTAAACCAATGGCTCAGAACAGTTAAGGTCATAAAAATACTTTTTGACACTTGAAGAGTCTTCTGCAAAATCAAAATACTTATTTACAAATTCAGCTATTTATAGACCATCAACAAGTTTCCATTCAGCCTGTTTCCAGCTTTGAAAAATTAGAGAAAAACTCTCAAATGTAATTACCAAAGCAGCTCCATTTCTAACCTACACTCTTGTCCAACAGTGTGAAACTGCTGAAGGTTTAAGGGAGACAGGGCTAGTTTTATTTAATGTACTGTCATTTCATTTCTGTGCACCAAACAAATTCTGACTTGAAAAGACTTTACTGGTGTTTGGACAAAGTACAGGAAATCTGAATGGAGATCAAACAACAAAGAGCAAAAGCTTCTTAGCATATCTGGTATTATCCTTGTGTTTTCCCCTATATTAAGTATATTTAAGTAACTGACACTTAATAATGTAGCTTTTTTTCCTCCTGAGGCCCTGCAATTACATTCTGTAGTTCTTCCATTACCAATTATAGAGACAAAGGTGCTTCTAGCAGTTCACAGAACAGAGTGAAGTACCTGCCCTCACACAAGGCTGTGGTTTACAAGTCTGTCTCCAGCACCTACCACTCCTGCTTTATCTGTGTTATTTACCTAAGCTTTTATGTTAATCTCCAAATTTTAAGCCCAGTTCATTCTCTCTGCTTAACATCAAGAGTATCAGTAGCATTACTGTAGCTGTGATGGTCTAAGGATAGAAATGAGCCAAGGTTTGTAAGAAGAGGTGATATCTTTTATCAGAGGAACCAACAACATTGGGAGCAAATTTTTTGACCATATGATCTCATCTGCAAGACTAAAATTAAAGGCAGAAAGCTTCAAAAATATTACAAAGCAGATTTTATCAGTTCCCTTTCATGAGACTTGACAAGTAGGGTCTATCTGTGACATGGAAAGGCAGCCTATGTATTGTCACTTCAATTTTAGAAGCAACACAAAGCCATTCCAAGCACTTCCCTCTGATTACTAAATGCTCACCAGATAACAGTTCTTTGTCAGTCCACCTCAGCAACTTTAAATCTACAGATTAAAGACAGCAGAGGAAATGACTACAGATGTTACCCTTTTCATAAGCTAGTGCCTCCTAAATGTTCTTGGCAACAAATATTTTGCTTAATTGATAGGTGGGTGGCCCAGATTTCTGTGTATTACAGGGAAGAACCCAGCATATGTATGAAATATTGCAATTTTAGTAATAGAACTGCAATATAGAACAAGAACCACGTGGACTAGGAAGAGTAAACACTCTGTTAAGAGGGAAGAGATGCTGTTTGCACACTCTCCCAAACTAACCTTGTGAGGGAGCGAGGCTGGGCGGTGTCTGTGACGAAGCAGCTGATGTGACACCACTAAAATTAAATACAGACCTAGGAGGAGAGAGGAGAAAGGGAAAGAATGACTTAGCTCAAAGTGCTGAAATTCCCAACCATATGATGAGCACAGCTCTGAGACTCAGATTTCCAGTACAGACTTGCACAAAGCCAGGCACACAGGAGCAGTTTCTCCAAGGACTAAACAGGAAGAGAAGCACACACACACACTGTGCTCAATTTGTTCCCTCTTTGAAAAGGCTTCTAGAAGGCTAAAGAGAGTCAAGGTTCAAAGTTCTTTTGACCACCCCTCATCCTTCCACGTTCTTTCCTTTCTGCTGTGTGTTTCTTCCCCATGCACCAAAACCGGAATGGATTTGGGGAGACTGGTGAGAGGAAAAACCACAGGGGCACCTAGAGTTTGAAAGAGCTAAAAGGGAAGAATCAGTGCATGTACAGAAGGGAATGACTGGGTACAACCATCCATCAAAAAGGAGATCACTCATGGCAAGACAAAAATGAAAAGTTATGACTATTTTATACTGAAAATATTTTGTCTTGCAAAAATACTGTGATCTTTCATAATGAGTCTTGCAGAGAGATCTTCATTCCCTGAGGCTTTTTAAGCTTTCTCTGATTCTCAAAGACCAGCTGCTAATACAGAAGCCAGGCCATGGGACTAAGACATCACTGACAACAGCACTGTATTTAGCATATGGTTTACACACTGAGGCACTGCACATGGGAGAAAGGCAGGGTTGTTTGCTTTTTGAATCTGAATTTCCATCACTCAAAAGGACTCTTTAGCCCTCTGAAGAGCCCAGCAAGGCATTTGGGTAGCATCCACTTAAAAAACACAGAAATGGGTAAGACTGAAAGAAACCACTCATTTGAATGTGTGTGTATTCTGAAATACTTAATGTTGCCAACTTATAGAGAAATTCACTTGTTAGACCAGTAAACATGCAGAATTTCAAAGTATCATTCCTAAGGAATTATCCCTCTCCCCTAAACATAAGATATAATCAAATAAACATTTTTGCCATCCCTGAAATACCTTTCCATAAGAGATTTCAGAGTAATTCTATGTTCATAACATGTGCCTTGCTTTGTGTTATTGTTATGCAACAGATATCACCAGATGGCTTGGGGCCCCTCTTGTCACCTTCATGAACTGATTACTTTTCAAGCCAAAACACAAAATTTGTTCTGCTGTATTAAAATAAATAAGTAATTCAGTGAGTGTGACCATCAATATATATTTCAAATCCTAACTGGGAATTTGTTCAACAGCCCACTGTAGATAAACCCCAAAAGCAAGCCAGTCATCCTTTACTCTTGATTAGTCACACACTGAAAAATCTCAGAGCAGCATGATATTGTGTCAGAGTCTCGAAGACCTTCAGACCTGACTCAGGCTTCCACAAACAAGGTCTTCAAAGGACTCTTGGTACACCCCATGCCCTCCCACTCTAACGTTTGCAGGTGCCATGTTACAGCACTGCACAGCTTGTAGGCAACACCAGCTGTAACAGCCAGCACTCATATTTAATGTCAACTACAAAGAAGTCTTCATGTTCATACAGACCCTGCAGAAGAAAACAAGGATGTTTTGGTAAGCTGTGAAGTTGTTGTTTGTACTGATGTCACAGTAGAAGAAACAGCTGTAACTGTCTTCACTGTCCCTTGTCCTGTAAGTTACAAGAACAACAAATAAATATACTTTTAAAATAAATTTACAAATGAAAAAAAAATAAACAAATCATCCTGTCATCTATCTATCAGAAAAGCAGGGATTAGCTTGCACACACAGTCTGTAATTTCATAAATTTCAAATAAAAAGGAAGTGCTATCAAATTCAGGAGCTGACATTCTCAATAAACCAAAATTTAAGAAGCATTTGCCAAGTCAAATATGATTCCTAGCTATTTTTACTGCTTCTTACCCCTGGCTAAAAGGCAACCTACATCCACGGATTAAAGGCAAAAGACCAACAGAGATGGATTTCAGACATTTATGCAAGAGGCTTATAAAACCACGTCCAATGCAAGCATTATTATCTAATACACATTAAAAATCAATTGCTTCCTTCCCCTGTTAAGTTGTGAACTGAGCATTCCTTTCGTTAGAGGCTTCCTAACTCTATGAGACTGATCCCTGTGTCTGAACTGGCTCTGAAGTTGGTCCTACAGCTCAATGATCAATAGTCCTGCACAGGAATTAGATCAAGCTTGTTCAGGTACTCCTGTAATGCTGTGTGTCTAAAAAATCAAATCAGCACGATTTTAATGTTTTAAAAACAAAAGAACTGCTTTTAATTTGCTGTCAAACCACAGTAGCCTTGTGGAAGATGTGCTTTCAGCATTTCCTGATAAGAGTTACAAGTCCTGAGTGCACTCTGAACAAGGGATTGTGTCACTAAATTCTAGATGCAGGAACAGACAAAACACAGGGAGTACAGAAAACTAGTCTCCTGCACTTCTGTACTTTTGTTTTACAAATTCTCACCCTCAAGACTGGCACAGCAACCTCTCAGTGGAGGCAAATCTTTTCTCCTCACTGTCCTCATTCTCTGGACTGTGCACCCTGACATGCTGCAAGAGCTGTTCAGGCCTTATTTCCACCTCCACAAGAGAAAGACAACTTACCTGAGATCTTGTTGCCAGATGATGTTGGAGCAGCTGTGGATGCCATAGGAGAGGGTGTACACACAGAGGAAGGTGGAGTCTGGCTCTTCATCGAGCTTGTCAGAGGTGTCTAAAAACACAGCAGCACTTCAGGTCAGTGCAGTCTGTCCATTAACAAAGGTCCTTCTGACACTGGTTTGGTATTATCAGTGTCATGCAGTGACTTAAGAATAAACTAGAGGTGGGTGGTTGAAGCACTTAGAGCGCTGCACTCTTGGGCCCATTATGTCTTGACACTTAAATACAGGGTCAGTCCTCAGCCTTTTCAACAAGTCAGCAAGCCTCCGTGGGCAGCAGCTCAGTGATTCCAGGGGACAAAGACTGCTGCATTGGGTTTTTTGATGCATAGATATAAAACCCAGCAGCTTGTCAACCATTAAGCAAAATTTTCAGCAGAATAACAGGGTAATAAAGAACTCTCCCTTGATTTCCTGTAACTTTGTTTTTTTTGTGTGAAGTTTAGTTGTAGCTACCTAATACAGCTTCCTTCACTGTTAGCTGCAACCCTCACAGCAGTAAGGCTGGGGCCCTTAGAAAGCTGCACATCTTCAGAAGTGAGAAAAGGCAAGACATAACATAGATATGCCTGGCATCACACTGGCAATGTCACAGATATAGAAATGGTTTGTCAAGAATGCAGGGCAAGCTGCGAAAATTAAACCCCTAAACGCTGCTGAGCATGCCCAGGTAAATATTCCACAGTGAAAGGGTTCTATATCAAAATACCTGTTTGGCTTGATTTGTAGCAACAGTTGCCAAAACTTGATGGACTGCCTGGGCTGCAGAGTGAGGTACAGATGATCTTAAAAAGAAAAATTAAACAATTATATTAATAACTAGTCTGAAAGAGGATTTCCTCTCCTCTCAGAAAGCACAGCTCCCAGAAGCCTTGAACAACAGCTGCTATTAAAGATTCCACACACAACTCCAAAAGAACAAATCTGATTAGAGAATAAACCTCTTAAATGAATCAGCCACATTTAACAAAGGAAGTCTGTAAATGTGTTTAAACCTCTAGACTTAAATGATCAAGTCTTCTCCAGACACTCTTGTCTCTGAAGAGAGTCAGGGCTTTCTATTTTACAGGGAGTTGATGAAAAATCAGCAGGTAAGGGGATTACAATTTTATGCCTAGTGGATAACAAATTTAAGCAGCTTCTTTCACAATGTGGAGTCCAGACACGTACACGCAATGCTTAGAAGTGCTGAGTAAGGAGACAAAGTTGGGAGGGGGTGGAGGGAGCATTTCCTGTCTTTGAAGTGTACTATAAACATTGACAAAGCCATGGCAAGAACTACGATAAAATTAATCTGCATTCTACATTGTAAGTTTAGTATTTTTGACCATGAAATAAAAACCCCCAGACAATTGCTGCAGAACAGCAGCATCTCATGGGGTGCAGGATCTGACCTTGGCACTGTGGGGCACTAACATATCACATCACTGTAATTTGGCAACAGCCAACCAGTTGTAGCATCTCCTCAAGTCTGTGGCCCACCAGGTTCAGGAGCTTCATTGGCCAATACCAGAAGATTTCAGAAGCTTAAATTCAGCCATGATTGCACTCTCTTGGTGGCAAAGCCCAGCTTTCTTACCTAGGCAGGTTCTCTCCATCTTGACTCAGACCAGAAGTTCCCTAAGGCAATAGCCAATCTCTGGCTGAGACCACAAATCCCAGACAGTGAGCAAATCTGGGCATCCAAAGCTGTCTGTCTGCTAAAGCATGAGGGTTCCCAAATTGCATTTACTGTTTGGTCAGCTGCAGGCCAATTCACTGGAATTTTCTACCATATTCCAAAGGAAGAGGACACATACATGAAACATTTTGCATGGACATTTGGTCTTGGATATGGTTTTGTACCTTAAATAGTTTTACTTTACTAGAAAGTCCTTCCTTCCTCCCAGCAATGAGTACTCTCTCTCAACATCGCATGGCCTGGATTTGCCCTCTGCCCAAAGCAGAAGTACAGCAAACAATGAAAACTTCAAGATTAACACTGGAAAAAGTTGGTGTTGGGATGGTGCAGCTGTAGACTTCAAGCTTATACTAAGCAATGAAGAAAACAACGGAAAGTCTGGGAAATTCATGAGAGGGTGGGACTTGATCTCAAGATCACTTGACAATGCTGTGAAAATGCTGGGTTTGACTTCAGTTGTGGAGAAAGTTTCCAGTGAAAAAAAATCCTATGTATTAGTAACTGGACTGGGACCACCAACACACCCAGTCACAGGCCACTGAACAACTGATAACAACTGAAAAATCACTCCTGCTTAACAACCAAGGAGTGTGCTGGGGCAGCAAAAGAGAGCCAGGATGTCTGAAGTAGCAAAAACTGGTGAATTAACTTTGCTGGGTGAATGCTCTTCATTTTAGTGCTCAATCTGACTGGCAAGCATGGCTCATTTGGACAGAATTTCTGGAAAGTACATTTTTATGAGGTCAGCTATAAAGTGAAACTGTAGAAAGCCTCCAAGATATCAGGCTAGCGCTCTATAAATTAGACAGATCAATCAATACTGCCAGTCTAAAACTACTTGAAAGTAAGACAGGTCTTTAACTACAGTTCAAGTGAAAACCAATCTCATTACATATTGCTCACTCACAACCTTCTCTATGCACAGCCAGTACTTTCTACTTTTTTTCATCATAGTTCTGATGAATCAGAGGGTGGAAAACTCTTCCCGGTCATAACACTACTTTTAGCCAAAAAATTCCCAAGTAGAGCTGTCTGCAAATTTGACTTTCAAAATAAGTAGCAATTCCCCTCCCCATTCCATCACTTTTAGGAAGAAATAAAACAGCAAAAAGCACTCAAGCTGTTTCTCAATTAAAACGCAAAAGAAACCATGAAGAAAATGTCAAGGTCAGCAGATGAGTACCACCACTGTGAGACTTCCCTTTTTGAAAAGCTGAATCAAAGGAATTTCACCTTTTTTCTTTGGCAGTGAAGAGTACACACAAATGTGTGAAAGCCAGTGGTAATACAACAAGAGCAATTGTTCCAGAAACTGCAGGTACGGCTTCACAGTTATATGGATAAAGCATTTGCAATTCCATATAAACTTATAATCAAAGACATGTGGTTAATTTACCTCTCTTCATGCAGTAAGCCCAACTTGGCACACACTTTTCAGTAGTGCCCTTGCCTCCCCAGCCCAGAATTGGCCATGCACTGCCCTGGTCTTAAGCAACAGCAGGAACTTCAAGCAAAGACAGTTTCAAGGTCATTACAATGACAGGGGAAAAGCCCAGTCCTAGGCTGGTGACAGCCTGGTGATAAGGCAGAAATCTCTGGAATGAGCTGAGCTAGCTGTTGTCTGCAGGAAGCAGAGTAGGGAAGCCAAGTGTTACAGCTAAGTCACAAGAAATGGTAACAAATTCAAGACTAAATACCAGAAGTCAACATTTACAGTTTACTCCTGAGGAAGAGCCCTGCAGCTCTGTAGAGTTCCAAACTGACTGACCTCTAGTGACACCCAACCCTTCAGTCAAAATTTTGATGTCAAAACATTTGAGACAAGTTTCCAGAAAAGCCAGAGCACAGTTCTCCCTCCCTCCAGGGGGTGAATCTGGGAACAGACAGAAGAGGCATAACTCCAGAGAAGGTCTTCTCTGCAAAGAATAACAAAGTAGAAGGAGAACTCTGGACAGCCTGAAGTCACAGACCACACTCAGTGACAGAGGGCTGCAATTCCCTCACTGAAAGAGGTAGAACAGAGGTAGTGGATAGGCAATTCACCAGGGCCAAATTTCATGTTAGCAGTAAAACCATTGACTCCCAAAAGGAGAGCATGCACATAAATGCATTTCACAGACAAATGGAGAAGGTTAATACTGGTCTTGTCATTTGTTCAGGATAAGCAATTAGCAAATCCTTCAATGACCTGGTAAGATCTTTCTTTCTTTCAATCCACAAACTCAATACTCTTGTCTAAACACACCCACTTTAGGTCTTAACAGCCAGACTCAGTAAAACACTGCTACTGCTCCCCACTGGCAGACGTGCTCCAGTGCAAATGCTACCAAAGGCCACCAGAAAGAAGGGCAGCACTCACTCACCCTATTACTGCAGAGACTGCTGGGGTCAATGCACCAGACTTGAGTTCTCGAACATTCACCACCTGAGGAACATTCTTCAGAGTTGATTCAGTCAAGGAGGTGCTCACAGCTTTAAGGAACAGAAAAAAACAGAGGGGGGAAAAAAATGTAAAGGCAAACTCCATATTAAGCATTTCATTTCATTCAATATGGCCTGAATAATTCCAAGAAGATCCATCCCAGATTCTAGAACATATATAGGGTACCTGGCCTGAAACATTTGGAACCTCAGACTTCACTGAGGACAAAAGCAATGTGGGCAGCAATCTATATAGTGGTACATTTTTTGTTTGCTGACCAAATCTAATTATTACAAACTCTCTCTTACCAACGTTGTAACATCTTCTCTTAACAGGAATGGGAGTTTCTCAGGTATTTTGTACTAGCAGCTTACAGGAAAAAGGAAGACAAAGAAACACTGGATAGCTCAGAGGTGCAACAACTACAGATGTGCGCTACATTTTGTTTGATGATCTTCTCCTCTGAGAGCACTAAATCCCTATGAAAGCCTCACTCAGCTGCTCAGAGGTCACTTGGGCAATTAGCCATCCTTTTACCTGGGGACTGGTTAGCAGCCATCTGCCTCTGCAGAGCTGCAGCAGCAGCTGCTTGTGGTGCTGGAACAGTGACAGTGGGAGCAGGGGCTCCGTGTTTCACCGTCTTTGTTGCAAGCATGGTACTGTCTGCCCCTTGTGGGATGATTCTGTTTGAAGATGTAGGCACTAAAAGAACAAATTAACAAAAGTATTAGTTAAATGTTTCTCTATAAATCAGGGAGTCTTTGAAAGCCTTTGCTGAACTGCAGTTCCTCTAAGTGTACAGCTTCCTTCTGACAGGACTGATGTGCAGGCCATTCAAACAATCAACACAATCTGTCCCTGGCAGATTTTGGTATATCCCAAGGAATTTAGTAAGTCTCAATAGATGTCATTTCAATGCATTAGAGGACTTTCAGTTTGCTGTAACAGACACTTCTGCTGACATGTTATTTTTCTCTCTGGCTGCAGAGATTAAAGAAACCTCTTTGGCACAAGAAAACTGAGTGTATGCAAATGCAGCTCTTACTGAGACTTACTGGGCTCAGAACGCCTAACCTTGGCCACATCAACCAAATGCAGTAGTACTCCAGTTTCTTAGTCTTTGGGCAATATTTTAGGTCACTGCAACCTGAAAGAACCAGGCTATCACAAAAACACAATCAGTGAGTCAAGGTGTTTTAGTGCTTTTAGCTCCAGTTCATGAGGTTACAAAGCCACTCTGTTAATGCCCCTGGGAACCTAGCAAAGTAAATCTGTATCCTGCAATCTCATTTCTCCAGGGCCTGAAGCACTGGCAGTGGATAATATAGTAGTTAAAGCTACCCACAAGACCACATTGAGAAGAGACACTGCAAATACAACTCACACAAAGTTCCCAGGGAGAGGTGCTGTTTCCCAAAGGATGGCGACTGAGCCATCAAACCAGGCTGGATAGAGGGAGTTCGGACCACAGGAGCATGACGAGGGACTTGGACAGGAGCAGCCTCTTCTTCCTGGTCCACTGCTTGGGAATCATCATTCTCCAGTGACTGGGAAACTGAGGATGTTGAGCTGACTTCATCCAAATCTTCATAATATCTTGTGGACAAGAAGGCAGATCGGGACAAACTTGCTGCAACATCAAAAACAAAATTCAGTATTAAGCTGAGGGAACCATCCAGTGTAACAGCCATGACAAATGCACCCTATTTTAGGATGGTCTTCTATTGGCTTGCTTTACTCATTCATTTTACTCATTTGACTTCTTAACTGCCTGGAAAGGCGGCCTTCAACCAGACAGCAACTGAAGGCAAGTCCTCCTTGAGAGCAGATAGGAGAACAGGAAAGGAGAAGTAGGGGGTTGAGTAGTCAAAAGCTAATTTCAGGTCTCAATCCCACACAGCAAGTAAGTCACCCTCTCAGAAAGCATATCAGACTTCTACAGTCACTAAAGGTTTACCTGGAGCTGTAGACCTAATTGGTGGAGTTTTCCTCTTGGCTAGAAAATTCCTCAACTGTGCCTGCTTCACTGGGGATAACTTAGCTGGAAAATAGAAGGCAGTTATTAGTCTATAGTCAAACTGCAAGTAAAAAAAAAAAAGGCAATTCATATTTATGGCAGAAAGAAAGAATAAATTACCAGGTGCTTTGGGCAGAGGTTTGGCATGTGATTTCAAAGTCGTTTTCATCAAATCGTTGCGCAGGCTTTCAAGGTCACTGTCAAAACTGGGACAAGGCAGAGCAGTGAAAAAAAGCAGCAGCAGAAAGAAGCCAACAAAGCAGGAACAAAATCGAGTCAAAGTAGCCACCGAACCACTGGCATATCTGGAAGAACAATTTGCTCCTCTAGATACTGTGTGATGCACCTTTAACTATTTTGGAAACTTCAATAGCAATTCGCTTCTTCCCCTGAATCAGACAGACAACCAGCAGTATTCTCAGCCTGGAGGCTCTATTACCCCATTTATTACAAAAGTCTTTAAACTTTTAGGGGAAATTTCTGCTAAGCATCAAACAGTGTCGAGTAATACAACCAATGAGCTTCTGTAGTATCTGGGCATGGTTTAATATAATCTTTAGAATGTCCTGTCCTCTCATGCCATGCCCACAAAACATCATTCTCTGGAGGACGCATACTTGCACATTGCTGGGGGCAAGAGAGAGGTAGGAATTCATGCCTCACACACCTCTGAGCACTGTTTAGAGATGTATCACTGGGAACACTCCACTGGGATGTCTGGTTGTAGAGGCGGAGCTGCTGCAGGCTGTTCACCAGGTGGTTCAGTCTCTTCCTCTGCTGGTTGATGATTTCCCGGTTATTTGCCAGGGTGTTGAACAAAGTCTCTCGCTCAGGGACTATCAGACGCCTGCACAGATCAGATCAAGAGACAGGGATAAGGACCATTCTGTGCATCTGGGTCACAGGCAGGCAAGCAAACACCAATGGTTTAGTGGTTCTGGCTACTGAAACTCAAGGAGGTCAATCACCAAAGCAATTCAGTTCATTTCAAATACAGATTTCTCCTTTGAATATGCTGCCAGTTTATTTATTTAGCTCATTTGCTTCAAGATGTTTTATCTATTAGAAAGGTTTCATTAGCTGCCATCAATGAATTTCTGCAAAGTTTACAGTTTTTTCTATAAGCACTATTTGCACTGTACACAGAGACACAACAAGCCTGTAACATGTATGAAGCCAGAGAGTCTGAACTCATGGCTCCCATTAGGTGTCCGAGACAAGCTTTACTCCTAGATCCCTCAAAAAAAAAAAAAATCATACTTTTAAACAGAAAAAGGTTTTTGTCTGTTGATTATAGACTAATTCCCAATTCACTGATGTAGTTCTGTACTCCAGTTTCAATTACTCACTTCTGCTTTCTCTTCTGTTCCAAGTGCCGGTCCCACTCCAAATCCAGAACGTCGTTCACATCCTGAACAGCAAACTTCACGTACTGGTGCAAGCGCCGGATTTCCTGCCACGCAAAATAAAGTGAGCTTTAAACTCATTTCAGAAATCTCAGTTTCAGTTGAGGAAGATGAAGACTCTCTGGGCTCATTCAGTCCAAGTCATAGAGCACTTGCCCATATTTCTGCCTGGAAAGTTTTGCCAGCACAACAGAACCCAAGAAGATGAAAATTTATGTAACATGTATGTAAAATTTATGTAACAATGGGGTACACACAGGATTTGCCCTGGACATTTCACCTCTCAACTAAGAGTAATACGGTCCATAATATTTGCAAAGCACTGTCAGGTCTTTACAAAAAGGATTTTACAAACACCAGGCATTATACAAAACAATCCTTATTTCAAATGCCACTTCCAGAACATGAGTCATTTGCTCCCATCTTACAACACTGAAACTTCTAACAATTATAAGTGATCAAAGCTTTGCACGCTGCTCACACGGCTCTAGAATATTAGCATTCACAGACTATGATTCATGAAAGCACTCACAAATGCTCACGTCTCCCACACCAAGGCAAGGAATTAATTTGAGTTTTATAGGTAGGAAATAAAAATAAGTAAAAATCAAGGACAGAGAGTAAAGTGACTTATGCATGACCACACAGCTGCACAACTGCAGCAGCTATGCCAGAGACCTCTGGCCCCAAGCTCTGCTCCCTAAACAAACCCCAAGCTCAGTCTCATTCCTGTGATCCCTCCTGCCTGGCATGGCATGGCCCTGGCTTGAACTCCAACCATGTAAAATGGAAATGGGAACTGCAGCTGGTTTCAGCTCACCTCAACAGAATGTTCACCTAAATACAATGAAGCAGCCAAGGAACACAGCTTGAGAAGAATTCCACTGCAAATGCTTTCAAGATACAGCATGGAATTCTAGTGGGACCTCTTCAACCTGAAAGCAAACCCAGTCCTGCTATGGGCTTAGTATTACACACTGCCAAGACCAGGTTTCCTTTCTCCAGCACCTACATGGCAGCAACTCTCTGGACACCAAACTGGTGGAGCTGGACATCAGAAAAGTCTCAGGGCATCAAAAACTTCACTGAAAACTAAGATACAAAGCTGCCTAAGGGAGCTTTTCTCACCCAGGGGAATGGGGATGATGTAGACTGAGCAAAATACCAGAGTCAGCACACAGCTTTCTCAAAGCAAACTTCCACAAACTAGACCCAAAAGCTCCCTCACTCCATTCCAAATCCACTTCTACTTCTCTCCCACTGTGTTCTTCTTTCCTCATGGTCCTTTCTCTACACAGTGGAACACATACCTCAAGATTATCATATCTCTGAAGTCACAAGTATAAGCTTTAAATGTCAGAGAGACATGCTGGACATCAAAGCAGGCATGCAATTAAGACTGTGAATCAATCTACAGAATTCAGGTGAAGATTAGAGATCAGACCTAAAAAATTACTTTGTGTCAACTGATTTCTAATAACTGCATGCATGGTCTTGATACCTACTACCAGAAAGATGACATTCAATTATGCCTTCAACCTGCCAGTCAAACCTCTGGAGGGGAACTCATCAGTGTAGCTTTTATGTATAAAAGACCAAGTATTATCTGTAGGGCACATTCACTCTATTTTGCTTAGGGTTAAATAGCCTTCATCACCAGACCAGCAACAAAAAGTGCTTCACCCCTACTTCCCTTCTTGTCTTTGAAAGCCTCTTTATGTACTGCTGGTTATTTTCCTTTGTGCCCCAGCTTTTAGAATATCATTAAGCTTTATGCTCCACCATCCATGAAATTAACCACACAATTCTGTAAGTCATAATAAATCATCAAATTGTTCCATAAGGCACTTGCTGAAGATAAAAATAATTCCAAGAACTCTTCTATAAAGTGTAGGAAAAAAACGAACATTCTTTTAACTGAAATCCCTGAGCAAACACTACAGGCTGAGAAGGAACAGGATGTCAAGAGTCACATTCTAAGATTAGAATAGACTTGGATCTCAGGTGAACCACATCCCTTCAGAAGGGGTTTTGAATCATCTCTTCAAATGGCAACAACAGAGAGGAGCTTCAGGAGAGGATTGCCAGCATCTCTTGCAAATGCATGGAAACCAAAGCTCACCACACATTTACTAGACTATTTACTGAAACAGCAAATACTTAGGGAAAAACAATGCTAGGCACTTGCACACACAAGCCTAAGTTTTATTTTATTTAAAGCTCTCTATCAGAAGTTGGCTGACATGATTCATACCTGAAGCTGTGCTTCACTCTTGGGATCCAAAGGTTTCTTATAGAGCAAGTGTAAATACCCTGAGCTACGATTCTGTTCGTTCTGTTCTTTAGCCTCTTCTACCCCTGCAAATCCCTCCAGCAGGGTTGTCTTCAGAATACTGATATCTCCATGAAGTGACTGCAAAGTGAAATGGAACAGATGGGACAAGGTTCAAGGTTTCTACTGCCATTTCTAGCACAAGGGCTTCTGCAAGCATCTGCCTGAAAGCACAAAGGCAAATGCCACCCCCTCATTAACACAGCAGAGTCAGCTGTTCCCTCTACAGTTCAGCTGTAGCAGGGTAAGGAGGAACATCAGGTGAGGAAGAGTCACTGCTGGTACAGTTTGAAGATAGCCTGCTCACCTCTGTTGTCTCTTTAATTTCCAAGAGGAAGGTATGAAGATCATCTGACTCACTTCGCAACAACTTCATTTCCTCTGGAGTTCCAACTTGGAAACAGGCTTTGGAAGTCCGGGCCTTCAGCTCCTCCATCTCCTTTTGAAAATGTGCAATCTGCAAAGCCAAGAGGAAGAAAGGGCAGCCACTGAAAACACAGCAGGGTCTGGAACAAATGTCTCAGCACTTGGATCATGCCTCAACTACACCACAAACACCGGTCACTTTGCAGCCACAGCAGGAAATTGTTCTTGAACTTTAACAGGAAAGAATATTCCATCTTCTCAACACAGTGGCTGAAAATGACTGAACAGGACACACAAATAACTACAAACCAGGCTGATTATCTTAGGAAAAATTTCCATTCTGATTCCTAAGCTACTTACAGAAACCATCAGAACAGAGCTGAACTGAAGTGTTTGTGTGGAACTATGAAGAAACCTGCTTGAAAATCTCACCTCCTCCCTGATTCCTGCTATGACAGGGTCCGACTCCTTCCACTGGTGGGCCTGTTTCTCTAAAGTTGTGCTGGGGAGTGCTGATTTGCCCTAGGGGAAAAAAAAACCAAAACCAAAATCAATATTAAGGATATATCCATTGCAACAGGGAGCTTATAATATCAAAAAAGGCCTGGTGTTAGAAACTCCATTCAGAGACCAGACACTTTGAGTATAACATAGGTCAAAATACAGCTCTCTAAAGACATGCAGAGAACATTGTTTAGAACCACAGATTTGCTACTGTTTCAAAATCATAAATTAGATAATTCTTTGACCTAAGAACATGCATTCAGTCCAAGGAATTCTAAGCAATTCATGGGCCATGAAAAACATTTACCCTCCAAAAAACCCAGCCAAGTTCCTGTTACCTGAGTAGAGCTTGGTTTTGTTGCTGACGGGGTGATTTTGGGTGTCTTCTGTACCAAAGAAGCTGAAGGAGTATTTTGAGCAGGACGTGCCGCTGGAATTTAATAAGAACAACAGTAACTGATAAACTTATACAAAGCTTGAGGAAACAGGCTGTGATCAGAAACAATGACCACCATCAAAACCAAAAGCAGTAGTGCTATGGGCCCCAATGCAAGAACACACCTTCCCTCAGGTGCCTTTTCACTTCCATTCAACTTCTCTTGTGACTACTTTGAACTCTAGTCAATGCAGATGGAAGGTAAGGCACTGAATGGTGTGGCTGCCCAGAAACATTCCTAATCAGAGCACTGAAAATGCCAGAACTTCTGGGCAAACTTAAGCAGCTGAATATAATTATTTCACATATGGCTCTCTGAGAAATAGAGCACAAATGGAAAAAATGCTCAGTTTCAAGACAAAGTGATTCACATCATGATGGTGTGCCAATCAGGAGGGCCTCTAGAGCTGGAAAAGCAGCAGGGCAAAACAAGCAAGAAACCAAATTAGGCTCCCTGTGCCCTAAAACTTTTAGAATGTGTTTTATAATGCATTATTCCCAACAATAGAGATCAGGCTCCCACCCAAGGCAGGCACAGGGGATGAAGTCTTCAGTGGTGTGGTAGGAGGGGCTGCAACAGGCGTGGATTGGCTCAGAGAGCCTCCAAGAGCAGTTTTGGAACTGGTTGAGAAGGAAAACATTGTGGAAGCGCATTGACCACTGCTGCTCGTGGGAGAAGAGGTGTCTACAGCACTGAACCTGCAACAGAACGAATAAATGAATGAGTGAATGGATAAATGAATAAATGAATGAGCATCCCCTGGGATCAGCAACAACTAAAGCTCCAGATACAAAATCACGAGTGTAGCTTCTGGAGACAGAGGGAAGGAGTCAATCAAGATAATTTCTGAATACATGGAACCAGAAAGACTTCTTAGATCCTTCCATGAGCAAAAGCTAAAAAAAAAACCTACCCTGCTTCAAATACACCTCATCATTTTGTTCCAACTATAGCAAATCTGAGCTGCCCTTCAGTGCTCATCTCAGAGTAAGGCTCAAACAGAAATTCTGCAAGAAACTATGAATTTCTATTAATTTGCAAACTCAGCTCCTCAAGGCAGTCAATTTAAATATTCAGCCAATTCACTAGTGTATCATTTGCTTTATACACAAAATATAAAAAGCCCTAAGAGCTCCCATCAGATTTTGGTGTAGTAAAGATTTTTCTAATTCAAAAATAATCATGTGAACCATCAGAAATTTCTTATGATGCATTTACATGAAAGTTCTCCTTAAAAAGCAGCTCCAATTAACACAGCTCTGTGTTTTAAACCTCTTTTTCTAAAAATAAAGAGCAAGTCTCAGGAGTTGGAGGGAAGAGTGAGAATATGACATCTGAGAACACTCACTCAAACCCATTTTGCATAGTTTCTAATCAATATTAGTTTTTTGCAGTCAGTGTGAACAAGCTTTGAAGATTCCGGATCCTGTGCTCAGTGAGCAAGTATCTATTTAAGAACAGAACCAAAAGGTCTGGCACCTTCTCTGCTGAACACAGAGTGGCAAAGCAATTCATCAGCTGTGGCTCCAGCTTGTTCTCAGGCTGGGGGTAAGGAACCTTCAACAAACTATCAGAGAAACTTGTGCCATCACCACCCCACTAAAGCAGCCCCAGACAGAAGGGATTTCCCAGCAGTCCTCAGCCATGATTCACATCAAACCAAAGCATGGAATCACTGTTTGATGCCTATGAAACAAAGATATTAAAAAAACCCCTAAGTCTCTGGCAATTTATCAGTCTAAATTTTTGGCATTGTCTCTGGACTGGTACCATGCCCATGGACATAACCTCTGGCATGAGAGGCACTGAGGGTTTCCACAGCCAGGACACTCTTGGATAAAGAGGGGCTTCCCCAGTGCTTTCCTGGGAATGTGGGGAACTCTTGGCAGGGAAAAAAGCCAGACACCATCTTCAGAACTACCATACATTATCCATGCCTGCAGCAATTTAACAAGTATCCAGCCCCTGCATTCACTGCTGAATCTATTTACTTCTCATTGAGGTTCACTTTGACTGAAGAAGCTGAGGGTGCAAATGATGACTTCTGTGCAGCAGGTGCTGTGGAGAGCAACGGCCCAGACGAGCTGTCTGCAGCTGGTTTAAAGTTCATGGACCCAAAAGAAAAAGAGGTGGCAGGAGCTGTTGTAGTGCTGCCTACAGAAGCAGGAGTCATGGATGCCTTAGAAGAAGCAGAGGAGAAGGAGAATGCTGCTGCTCCAGTCAGAGCAGGAGTCTGGGCTTGCTTGGAGGCATCAGTGGCAAAGGAATATGGTGGAGGATCGCTGCCTGTGGAGCCAGGAGTCTTCACAGCTGAGGGCATGAAGGAAAAAACAGCTGCTCCACTCCCTGCTGGAGGCTGACTTGAGGTGGGCACAGTGGGAGCAACAACCTGTGCCGTGTCAGGCTTTAAAGAAGTTGGAGGAGTGCTTGGACTCGTGGCAGTACTTCCTGCAGAAAGACAAATGGGAAAGGAGGAGGCTCATTTGGCTGCACTGACTAATGGCAGAAGGTATTGCAAGGCCAAATCTGTTTGACAGGGACAGCTCAGCACTGCTTCTCTCACTGGATAGTGAGGAAGAGAGATGGCAGAGCTGGGCTTGCAGTTCCCAATTCCAGCAAGTGATACAGAAACCATACTAAGTCACGATCAATACAACAATCTGTTCAGATTAATGTTGTCTGCAGTTTCCTGTGAAAAAGCTTCACCTTCCTCCATTGATTTTGATGAGGTTCCTGCCATCTCAAATAAAATAGGCAGTCAGCACACAAGTTAGCCAGCATTGCAGGAAGGCAGGCTGCCAAACAGCATTCTGGCTGGGGAAGGAGAAGCAAATTTGAGCACAGGGAAGAAAATTGTGCATTTGCCATTATTTCTCCATGAATGCAGACAAGTAAAGCAATCATCTTACCTGCCTACATCACACTACACAGGGCAACACATCTACAACTCAAACAAAACTACTCCTCTTCACCTGCTGACACAATTTTCACAGTGCTGAGGAAAGCTTTAAATAGGATTTAAATAGAATTTTGTTTAAATAGGACTTTTCTGCAGTCAAACACCCTAGTTCATAACATGACCTCCTGTGGCAAAACTATGGAGAAAAACCATCACCTCTCTGAAGTGTGCAGGCAAAGAGCCTCCTAAAACTGGTTTGGCCCTATTCTCCAAAGGCTGATTGCACAGGGAAGTCTAAATGCACAGCCTGCAAAGTGCTTGAGATCCCACAAACAAACCAGTTTAAAGGTGGGACTCTACGATCCTAGAGGTCTTTTCCAAACTAAACAATTCTGTGATTTAGTGAACAGGACTAGGTAATTTCACACTGATGCACAAAAGACAGAGAACAGTCCTGGGAGCTCGAAACACCCAAGAACTGCTCCCCATTACCATTATAAAGAAAAAATATGTTTTCTGTGACCATGTGTGTGTCTGACTACTGAACTGACAGATCAGTATGACAAAGAGGAGCACTTGGATTTGTGAACCTAAGCCCCTGGAGCACTCACCTGCTGACTTTGGAACTCTCTCCCCTACCAACTGCAGCGGCTCCGGGGTCACAATAAGTGACCTGACTCCTGGGTTTTGGTTGATCATGTAAAATGGGCAGAGCACACCATCCGTAGAGAGCAGGATCAGAACTGGAGCTGGAGCAAGGATCTTCTCATCACCTGTCAGAGACCACACATATAAGTCCTGCAGTCAAAGCTTCCTATTCTGTTCCTACTGGAATTGCCACCTTCATGTGACTTTCTTCACACAATATTTCTTATATTTCTACCCTCTTGCTTTCATTTGCATCTTTGTTCCCTTGCTTCTCTGTCAGTGCTCAGATCTCTTTCTTTATCCTTTTGTATTCCTTCCTGTTCCTGACTTCATGTTTCATAAAAGGGTTATTTGACAATTGAATGTCATCTCCTGAATGACAAAGCCCAACTTTCACCCATCGATTCCTGTGTCCAGCTTTTTCAGATTTTGAAGCAGTCATTTTTCCTCACTGATACTCTGTTCCCTCTTTCAATTCCTTTCAGCAATCCCCACATTCCATTGGGCCCTGTCACCTCATTAACATTCATATGCATAAACTACAAAATGGAATTGCTACATAGGAAGCTTTTTAACTTTAAAGAAAGCCAACATCAAACAATATCCTTGTGATCTGAACCACTGATATAAAATACTTGTGATTTATGTAGCTGCTTTGTGAGTCTGCTTCAGTACAAAAATTCTCAGAACAGTTAAAGACCCCAGAACACTCTCTGTATTTCTAAAATTCTGTAATGGTTTAACTGTGCTTAATTACACACAAAAACCCAAACCCAACACATGTAGAGAGCAGGAAAAATCTGCTCTAATCATGGTGCTTTGTCTGTCAGGCAGTGCAGTGAACAGCCATTTTTCTTTAGTATTGGTTCTTCAGGAAAAGCATGCTAGGGAAGGGCAGTTTCCACCTGGGAACAAGCTCCAGGACAAATCAGGTTTCTCTGCAACCTAAACTTGCTGTGAACTGCAAAGCCAATTAATGTGTAGCCAAACTCTTGTGTCAGAACACAGAGAATGTGTTAGCAAAAAGCTTCTCCAAAAACCTTTCGAAAAACTCTGAGGCAGCACAACATAGGCTTTAAAATAATCTGTCCTGACAGATTTCTTAATCCAGTAACTGTATAGATTAACAGAGAAAAGGCTTCAAATTCAATTTGGCATTCAAGTAGAATGTTTGACCTCAATTCCCTACTGGAGGTTTTCTTTCAGGTAAAGGGCTCAGTTAACTGGCACCCTCCTGTGCTCCTCAGGAACTCTTGACTGCAGTACCTTCCACTCTGCCTGAAGCCATCTCTATTTCCATCTGTCTCTGGCCTTCAAGGTAGAAGTCTCAGAATTCACTGAGATACAACACAATAGCTCAGATGTAGCTTCAGACTTTGAAAAAGTACTTTGAAGGGCCTTCAGGCAGCACAGAAGGTACAGCAATAATGCAGTAGAGATGTAGAGCACAGCAGGGTTTAGGCAGTACAGATCCTGTGCTTTAATGGAGAATTAAAACCTACGCATTCACCTCAGCCATCTTTGCTGTTTCTGGCTTTGAAACCAACCCACTTTTACTTCAGATCCATGCAAATGTACTTAATACAAAACAGTTCTGCAAAAGGACATAAGTGACAAGAATAAAGAACATTTCATGGGCAGCCTGAAATCCCCAGTGTTAGAACACGACTCCTTCAAACTCACTAAAATCCCAGTTCTGGGGACAGATGTAACTCCGAGCTTTGTTTGCCATGTCTGTTGGTGTCATATCCCAGGATGCTGAAAGCTCCAGGAAAAAAACGTATTTAACACTTTGCCACTGAATCCTTACACAGAAGTAAAGCCACGTGCTGTGGGTTTGGTATTAAAACAGCAGGAGTTGTGTCAGTCTGCCTTTCAGGATGATCTCCCAGAACTCTGAGCACAAGGCTGCCCCTTAAAAACATCAAATATACTGGAGATTTTTGGACTACTCCAGAAGAAAGACTAACAAGACTTACTGATCACAATGGGCATGTTACTGGTGTAGTCTACAGCAACACCAACGGGCAGAGTGTCATCGCTTTTATCTGTCAGAGGAAGTTCTGCTCTGCTCGAGTCCTCCAAAACCCACGATTCCCAGTTCTGCAAAAAGTAAAATTATTGCTACATCAACTACTGCTTTCAAGGCTACAACAGCTGAAACACCAGTTAGAGAGTATCTACTTAAATTCATCAGATTAACAAATGCCAGAAAGATCAGGGTCCTTCACAGATTTGTGTGTGACTTCTCATGTATCACTGCATGTCAGAGGTCAGACATTTTTAATGCTTAACTTCCTCACATCAATCACTTTATTATAGTGAGTTTGACAAAATTTTGAGACTGCCAAGTGAATAACAAAAAAGACTTCTGGTACTTGGTTCACAATACACATCTCTTTATCTGATAATTATCTTCAGATTCTGTACAATTTAGAAGCTTGTTTAGTTTTGGGATGTCTTTAAAAAAATCATCATATCATTGTATTCCCCGTCTTATACAGGTTGTACGTGGGGAAAGAAAATGTACATTTCCACAGATGCAACACAAAATATATTCCACAAATGGAATAAAAATATTACCTGATCCCCCTGCCTGGCAAGAATGCTGACTTCTGTGGAAGCTGCTGAAGCTGCCAGAACTAGATCCCTGTAAGCATGGACACAAACAGGTTAAAAAGAACATGATAGCTCATTGCAAGGTCTACAAAAAGGAGGAAGACAATCTATGGAGAAGCACTGATCCCTCAGACATGCAATACCAGGGGAAGGAGTTTGCCATGATTCCTGCCACTCACCATTCCTCAACAAAATTGAGGAAGTAATGATGCTGTCTCTCAGTGCAGCTCGTGTAGCATGGCTCCATGAAATTCACAAACTTCTCTGGTCGTTTCTCTTCCTTTTTCTATAAGATCAACATTGACAATTTGTCTTTCAATGCACAAACCAAGTCATCTCTCTTAAATTTGACAGTATCAGGGCACACCAATAACATAATTGGATTTCAGGAGAGAACAGATTACTCATTGATTTTCAGGTGGATCCTACTTCCTCCACTTAATCCTCCCAACCTCAATCCCATGATTTGCAGCAGTACCAAACTCAAATTCTATGTGGTGCCAATGTCAACAACAAAAGCACCTTGCCATTGTCATGAACAAGTCAGGAACAAGCAACAGACACTTGTGTCACTGTGATTGCTGGCACTTACAGGCAATATGGCTATGACCACTTGTGGAGACATTTCCAGTGTCCCATCAGCCTCTGCATACACGATGGCAAAGACATACGTGCCAATCCAAAGTACATCCAAAACTGAAAGAGAAAGCAAATACCTCAGCCAGAAACACTTTATTATAATACTTCCTTGTTGATTTTAACTATGCATAGCACACAAAAGGAAATGGCAAAAAAATGGCAACTAACTCCTAAACTATCAGGCTTAAAAATCACAGAAAATCACACTAATTTCATAACCAGCGCTATACAGCTGCTATAACAACAGGGGGAAGAATGAGTAAAATATTTTTAAAGAGAAAACAAGTTAAGAAGGAATAAAAAAATGCACCTTTAACGGGATTGTCCGAGTCATAAAAGGGAGGACAAGGGATTACTTTCTTCTCCTGCAGATTCTGCAAATAAAACAATCCTTAAATACACTGAAAAGGCAATGAACAAATCCAACCGCAAGTTTGCAGAAAGCCCAGAGAACTGGTTTAGAGCAACTCACCCATTCTTTAACACTCATCATGGGCCACCCTGAAATCATGACTGCAGTGACCAGTACAAACCTTAAACTAAACCAAATATTGGCCTAAGACACTTGAATATTACTGAAGCACTTGGGTAGCATCACATAGCTCATACCATGTGCCACCTAACCAAATTCAGCAGTTTGTGATACAAAAACCAATCAACCAACCGAAAAAAAAAAACCCAAACCAACAAAGCAAACCAACAAAATATCATATTTCAACCTCCTGAAGTCATTAAGCCTTAACACCATCAACACTTACAGGCAGATATTGCACCACAGTGCCATTTTGCCTCCCTGCAGCCAGTTGTTTTCCCTTTGGGCTCCAACACACTAGGCAAAAAAAAAAAAAACGATAATTTCATTAGCCCTAAAGAACTGGAGAGTTACAAGGCCCCACAAAAACAGGATCAATAAATTAAAACTGCTATTTTTTCCACTGGAAAAAAAAATCATGAATCTGAATCAAACAAGGAGCCATTCAGTCACAGAGAAGGAAAGACTACACAGGTCAAAACCCAACAGGTGATGATGCTTATTTGCATATTTTTCTGGAAATGAGTCATGCCTGAGGCAGCACAAACCACAGGTGGGCACGTTTGGTAACTCACAAGACTCAGCTGCTGCAATCAGCTGGGAAAGAGTCATTCCACTGTAACACATTTTCTGAGTCTCACTGAGTTTAAACCCTTCCTTTTTGTGAAGAATTTTAAGACACCTCCTCCTGAGACAAGCAACCTGTGTTTATACACCTCTCAGTCGATGTCTGCTCTTTAGTGTCCAACATTCTGAGTGCCCTCCAAGGCTGCCACTCACCAGATGTGACAGCAGCAGAGGATGGGAGCGTGGCATAGACCTTCACAGAGTCTGTGACCTGCAGAACTGAGATGCTGCCATCGGACAGGCAGACGGCCACCATGGTGGGACTGGCAGGGTTCCACTTCAGGTCGTTGACCATGGCTGCACTTCCTGAGTCCTTGGCCAGCTTGTGACAGGCAAATGCATGTTTCTGCTGTTTTGCCTTTTAGGAAAGACAAACACACAAGACAGTCAAAGCGGAGCACAAAACCAAACTCTCCTGAAGCCACAGTTCAAAGCAGTTTTGACCTGCCTATAAATTAATGACTGATAAAAACAAGCAGATTTTGAATTTACAAGGCAGCCCTCACACAGACAGAAAATACCACCCCAGCTACACCTCTCCTCAGCTGTATTCTAAAAAAAAAAAAGCCAAACCAAAGCCAAACCCACTTGGCATATGCTGTACCTGATTTAGGAATGTACGGACATCAAAAAAGCTGATGAAGGACCCGATCTCACTGGACATCATACAGACAGACAGGGTGAGACTGTCACAGCTCAGAGCCAGGTGCTGCATAGGAAACTTCATGGGAACCAGAGTACTCTGGATATTCTCCACTGAAAACACAAAAGGAAAGGAAGATGGAATGAAGGCGACAAATTTAAATAGCAGGAATTGTTCCTGTAAAGCAATACAACAAATTTATGCAATAATCCTCAATTCCATTAACAGCAGCTATCAAAGGTAATACATAGAAAGATTGAATGAAAGCAAATCCCTTCATCTCTATCAAAAGAATCTTGAGAGTTGCCAAATTTCTAAGAAAAGAAAATGCCACTTCCCTTCCTCAGTAACCTGAGTAGTAATAAGTGGAAAGATTTTTGGCTTTACTTATGTATGTAGACAGTGGAACAGTTACTAAGGAGAATGAAAATCATTTTGCCCTTAGTTGATGGAACACTGGTTGCTTCCCCTCTCCTGGACAGTCATTTAGTCAGAGTGGGTAACTCAGTGTTAAAACTCCCTCAGTGTGTCCCTCCACTCACACACATCCCTGACACATGCACAGGCTCACAGCTCAAAGAATGGCTACCAACCATTGTTCTTGCCTTCCCACACAAGAAAATGTGTCAGTTCAAATGCCTGACAGAGAATGGCAAGGACTGTAACATGTATCAGAAGCTAAGAGCTCCATGTCTTAAATCCCACATGAACCCGTCTCTGCCAAACCCATGAGACTGAAATGTGTCTTACCAATTTTATTGGGATCTTCTCCCAGCTGTTTCTGCATGAGAAGATCTCTGGTGTGGAAGATCTGCAGGCTGGTCCCTCCTCCAGCAAAGACCAGCCCGTATTTGTTGGACACTGCGAGGAGGCTGGAGCGCTCTTTGGGAAGATCATCAGGAGCATCAAAGATGCGAACCTTCTTCAGTGCTCTGAACTGAAAATCCTGTTTAAAAGAGTTGGGAAGAAGCTGTTCACATGCTGCCCAAGAGGAACAGTTCACTTTGGCTTCTCTAAGGCAGTAAGTGCAGGAGCTTCTCCATTAGAGCTGCAAATCCCTGCCACTCCATCGCATTTTCTGTCTCATCCACGAAAGACTGAGATCACACTATTTTTTTTCCCCCCATTGGTTAAATCTTTCATGTACCCAGTGCCTGTGTTCATAAAATCTGACCTTCTCAAGTGCACACCAACACCAGCCAAGGGATACAGAGGAAAGGAGAAAGGAATAAAGAAAAGATGGGACAGGACTGGACAAAACTTGCTGCTACAAGGCACACATTTGCTAACCTACATGCCAGTAACTCCAGTCAAGCACCTGAGTTACTGCCAAATAACTGCCACTAAATAAGTACATTACTGCAATCTGAGAGGGATGTAGGAACTCAGAAACTTCTGCAAAACAAACAGCCCAACTACCCGGGTTTCGAGGGCAGAAGGAAGCTGTGCAAAGACCCATAATCACTCCAGGAATCTGTTCCCCCATGTCTCTTCTTACCCAGCCTCACAGTGACACTGGGTGACACAGGACAGGCTAGGCTGGAACCACACAGCAAGACTCCAGCTCACGCTGCCCCATAGCCACACATCTCCAAACCAGGAGAACCCAGCACAAAGCATGCTGACAGCAGGATTTAGAAACATAGCCAAAACAATGTTCTTCCAACTCTCCTTCATCCCTGAAACTGCTCGAGGCCAGGCTGGACAAGGCTTGGAGCAACGTGTCCCTGCCCGTGGCAAGGGTTGGAACGAAATGAGCTTTATGGTTCCTTCCAACCCAAACCATTCTGCGATCCCTCCTCGGGCCTTAAACATCCCTCTACACCAAGGCCATGCCAGCCTTCCCTTTTCCAGCCCACAGCCTTGTATCACACTATGCTGGAGAGACCTCGAGTATTTGAAAGTCCTCAAAATTGTCCAAAAAGGGTGCGGAGTATCCCTCACTGGAGATATTCCAGACCCGTTTGGACGCAATCCTGTGCCATGCGCTCTGGGCCGAACCAGCCTGGGCAGGGAGGTTGGACCAGATGACCCACTGTGGTCCCTTCCAGGCTGACCCAGCCTGTTCTAAACCTACTGCAAGGATGTCTCAAAAAGCCCCGCTATATCCCCCACTGACCCCCCCGGTTTGTCAGCCCCACGGTCCGAACCAAGCCTCCCCCAGAACCCACCACCTCTCGCAGCCCAGGCCGAGCCTTCTCCAAGCCCCGTTCCCCTCCGGCTCCAAGCCAAGGTTCCCTGGCCCGAATGAAACAGCCTGTCAATCCTTCCCCCCGCTGGACTGCCCCTCACACCCCCGCTCTCCCCGTGCCTCACCTTCATCTCCCGCTCGGGGATCACGTCCATGTCGTCCCCCATGGCGGCCCCGCGGCCGCGGTCCCGCCGCCCGCGCCCCGCCGGGAGAGCCCCGCGCTGCTTCCGCTTCCGGCGGGGCCGCTCTTGCCGCGGCGCTCGCTGCTCCGGGTCCTCCCAGCGGCTCCTCCCCTACAACAGCGGTCCTTAATAAACCCTCTTTACACAGAGTCAGATTAGAAAATAGCTGTGAAGCCATTGAGTCCCACCTGTGACCGAACACCACCTTGTCAATCAGCCTACAGCACTGAGTGTCGTTCCTCGAACATCTCCAGGGACGGTGACTCCCCTGGGCAGCCCGTTCTGATGTCTAATTACCCTTTTTGTGAAGAAATTCCGCCCAGTGTCCAATCTAAACCTCCCCTGGCGCAGCCTAAGGCCGTGTGCTCTGGCCCTGATTTTTCCACACGTTCTGAGGGGCTGGGAGCCGCAGGATGCCCGTGCCCCGCTCCGTCCTGAGGGGACCAGGCCGCTGGAGCAGCCCTGAGGGGACAGACCCCGCTGACACCGGGGACGGGCTCTGGCTGTCCTGCCGAGCCATGGCGGAGCCTGGCAGACAGCGGCTCCTCCCCGGCCACCAGCCCTTGGTGAGTGGCCTTGATGCTTTTCCCATACCAGAGTGTTGCTGAAGGTCCAAGGAATCACAGAAACTCCCGAGTTGGAAAGGACGCTTAAGGATCGATACACTGATCTCCTGACCCTGCACAGGACAGCCCCAGAATCCCACATGTCCCTGAGAGCCATGTCCAAACACTCCTGGAGCTCTGGCAGCCCTGGGGCCGTGCCCATTCCCTGGGGAGCCTGCTCAGTGTCCCGCTGCTCTCTGGGGGAAGAACCTTTTCCTAATTCCAGCCTAACCCTATCCTGACAGAGTTTAATCCTTTCCCTCAGCTAAAATCCTGCTCCCTTAGCATGGGCTGCAGTGGGAGCACAGGGATGCTGTGGGTCAGCTCCAGTGTGGGGTGGCTGAGCTGCAAACACAGAAGTTCTGTGAGCTGGAGGAGCCTTATTGTGCTCCAGGACCACACAAAAGCAGAATGTGGGGGCTCGATCACACCAGGTCCCCGATTTCTCTACCTGTTCAAGTTTTGAGGTGCTCAGCTCTCAGCCAGCACTCAGCTCTATGGGGACATTTTGAGAAGGGCTGTTTCCAGCTCTAGCAGGTCATTCTCTTTTCCAGGACCAAAAAGAACAAGGATTTCCACAGAGACAAGCACTGATGGCTTTGGGCAGTGGCCTGAACTGTGGCAAACCATACCCAAGCTGCCCTCATGTAATATGCTTCCTTTATTTTCTAACTGAACGACAGCTTCGATACACAGCCAAGAAGAGCAGGTGCATTCCCAGAGGCTACCAGGCAGCAGAAAGCAGACATGGGGCTGTGATCTCAGGGAAATTCTGTCCTTTTGAGAAACACATAGAAAAAGTGCAGCCAGTCATTCCCCAGGAAACCTGGTCTCCCCTTTTGATAATTCACATCAGACAAGAACCTTGGGCAATTGCTTCAAGAGCAGAGAGAATAATAAAAAAAACCCTCCTTCAAGAGCAGCATTGCACGTGTCTGCTTTCAATAAACAAGTTATTCCTTAAAACAAGCACTGGCACCTGCTTTTTTTCAGTAAGTCAGAAAGTAAGTCAGCTTTCAGAAGGTGGCCTCTGTATTCATCACACAAATTCCATGGATTTCAGTCAGTTATTACAGATAATGATCAGATCAAGACAGTCCAAACCTATCTCCAGGATCTGTTTATGGGTTTATATTAACAGACCTGGAAACCAGCTCCCTTAATCTTCAACCAGTCATATGGACCAAGCTTCAGAGGAGAGAACAGTAAACACTGACACACTGTGTAGCTTCAAAAGATTTATTTTCAGTCATTGAAGTAGACTGATGCTGCTTTTGCTCATAATTTTTCTCTCCATTACAGTTTTGGTTTTCACACAAACAGTAGTGAGAATGTTTTTGTTGTTTTTTTTTAATTATTTGAAAGTGCAGCCTTTGGCAGGAACAATCAGCCTAGTAGAGTTAATCATCTGTATTTCCTTTAAAAAAATGTACTTACTAAACCATGATTTAAAAAAAGTTAAAAGCTGTCAAGAACATTTAAGAAAGGAGTAGAGACAGGCCAAAGAGCAAACACCAATTCCAGAAATTGTGTATGGAACAAGAATCACCACCGTACCCAGAGTGTGGACAGCACAGTCTCAGCTCATATTCCATACTTACAGCCCTTCTTATTTTGCAGATTTGAGGGCTTATCCATCAGAGAAATGGATAGCCCCAGGGGACCAGGCTGAAACACATACAGGGAGGTCTGCAAAAGTCAGAGGGACAGAGCAGCTGCCTGAGGATAGATCCTCGTCTGCAGCCGGTCTGGCCGGGCTCAGTTTGGTCACTCAGCTTCCTCTCACCTGGAGGTTTCACTTGCCCCAGGCATCCTGTGGGGCTGCAAAGGCATCACAGCTTGTTTCTGGACTCCATGGATGAGACAGACAATCACCTGTCCAGAGGTCGCACTCCTGGTCGGACCCGAGTTGTGATTTATCAGGAAGGGGGTCCCCAAGGTGGCATTAACCATCCTCACTTGCAGTGGCTGGTGTTGGACCCCGAGATCTGCCTGCAGGATGAGCCCCCAGAGCAGACACAAGCTGTCCCCACTCCAATAGGCTGTGCAGGCAGATCTCTGTGTCCAAGCACATCCCCCGTTCGATCAGACAGATGTGGGAGCCTGATTTGTATTTTGGGGAGGTCAGGAGGGGAAGAACTCAGTCCAAAGTAGGAACAGGAGGATGGAGCAGAGAAGGCACTTATTTCTTTGCACCCATAAAGCCGCTCTCAGGGGCTTTGTCCATGTCTGGCAGCAAGGACCATTAGGAACCTGTCCTGACAAGCACAGCTCTGAATCCATACGCTGGGAACAAAGTAGCTCCTCGTCTGAGAAATGCAGGAAGGGCAGAGGAAAGAGTAAAAATCACAGGATATTTTTTGTTCTTTTTGGTCTCACATTACACTTGGTGCTACGGCTTCTGTCTAACAGATCAAGTTGGCTAAGGGATGCAGCAGAAAGACACGAGCTGGGGGTCTCCAGCTTCCCTTGCTGTTCCTCTAAGGCAGGTTAGTTGAAAACTAGGACTGTCCACAGTAAAGAGTGACAAAGCACAGGTAACCTCTGTTACAGACCAGCAAAGCAAACAGTGCCCATTTTACAGGCTGTCCTCTTCAAGGGAGGCTGGCTATGTCTCTCTCTGGAGGTGGACCAGAAGGTTTTGGGTTGCTTTCATTGGCTTTTCCTTCAAACATCATGATCCTGCAAAACACAACAGATATTGCCAATTTGAAAAAAAGGAAATGTATATTTATCCATCATTGGGGGTGGCATTCTCTGCTGAAAAAGAGCATCTGGCTCCCCTACAAAGAGCACTCGATAATTAACAAAGCAGGGAAAGCCAATAGAGGGCAGTGCTGCCAGGCTGGCTTTTCCAGCAGCTACCAGGAGTGGGTTCTCAAAATCTCTGCCGTTTTTCCTCTCAGAGCCTAGAGGACTAGCACATTTTATTTAGACAGCCACTTCCGAAATCCCCTGGGCACACACTGCATGCCAAGTGCTCCTGATGCATAAAAGCAAATACCACTCCTGGCCCACCTTGCACATAACCACACAACAGAATATTCAGAAGCCAACACTAAGCAAGCAATAGCAATTACAGCCAGGGGAGAGAGCAAAAACAAGGAGCAAGGCACTGGCTGTAGGAATCTCAAGCATTTTGCAACCACTAGCACTGTCTTCCTCCCTGAGGACTGCAGCTACGCTGGGAATGCCAGCTGCCTCCATGGATCAAAGGGCTGTACTGCTCTTAGGACGAGTTTTACATTTCTGCTCCTGCTCTACAGGGTCCAACAGACAATGGGGTGTCTGTTAGCAAGAGAAGGGACCTGTTTGTGAAAGCTGCTGCAGTTGGGAGGAGGGATGGAAGATATGGGACAGGCTGCAGGCTCAGTCTGGTTATGTGGAGAAAAAGGAGGAGCAGGGATGTCAGAAGTCTGTGTCTGCTTGGAAGAGGAGCATCACAAAAGACACACAGCACACAGTGGGGAGAATCTGCCAGCAAACATGTCCCAGATTAGAGAAACCACGTGAGAGGTGGGTGCAAGATCCTTCCTCCCAGCCTGCCCGGAAAGCTGGCTGTGTTTCTAGAGCTGCCTTCAAAAAGGGGTAAGGAGGATGGAGAGGATCAGCTCCTATTCATGGCGGTTTCAGACACGAAAGCAGGGCCAGCCTCTGAGCTGTGAAAGGAAATGCCAGCCTTCAATGGGATGGAGATGGAGCCAAGCAAGTGTTTGGAAGCCATTTGTTAGAGCAGCACTTTCAGAGCCCTGTCGAGAGGGCAGAGGGGGCCGTGGGAGGCTAGTGCTGGCAGCCTGTACCACAGAAAACCTCTCCCAGCATGAGCCAGCTGTTTTAAGCATGTGTGCCATCTCCATCTACTGCCTGTACCTCCAAGATCAGGCAGGGACAGAGCATCCTATGGGAAACACGAGCCAGCACTACTGGTGCTGGCAGGACCATCGTTCACTCAAGTCCTGCCACTGTCCACAGGGCAAGTCTATGTCCCCAAAGGCAGCAGGATCCTTAGGGAAGAGATGGGAAGAAGTCCTGCAGTGCTGGATGCCTGCACACCCTCGGGAGAGGAGGGGGATGGCTCCCATGGAGCACGTGGGAGGAAGCCTGTGCTAACACACAGCAGGCAGCTCTGCTGGGAGCACTCACCACTGCTCAGCCTCGACACGGGCTTATACACCCTCTTGTGGCACCCCTGCACAAGGATCCTCGTGTCCCTCTGTGAACACTGAGTGTGCACAGCTCCAGCTCCACCAGACACAACAGCTTGTGCTTCCCAACTTCCCACCGGAGCAGCTCGGGTGCTGCTGCTCTCCCCGGCTCCAGCCCGGGACACTCACAGTTTCAGCACAGCAGAGCGCTTTCCAAGCATCAAGTTGACAAAGTCCTGGTAGGAGATGGTGTCGCTGACCCCTCCAGTCACCTCAGAGATCATCTTCTTCAGTTCTAGGTGGGTCTTCGGAGCCCCCAGCTTCTCCATCATCCTTTTGACAGACATCAAATCTACAAGAGCAAGGCAACCGCCGCTGTCAAGGGGTGACCCCACTGAGCACAGACCAACCCTAGGGACAGAGCCGTGAGTTCCCACCTGAGACCACCTCACCCATGGACTCTGTGGCTGACAGCATTAAGCTGTTGCCAAAAGCCACGAGAAGCCTTTCCAGTACAACTCACTGCCACGCTGCCCAGTACAGAGCATCACTTCCCAGTTGTGCAGCTCAAAAGTACCACACACTCAGAAAAGAGGGACAATTCACCAAGTGCTCCAGAGACATGTGGGGACAGCGCTCTCTAGCTCAATTGTGGTGCCAAGAATCACAAGGAGGGAGGGGGGAAGCAACACTGGGGTTAAAACTGGAGACAAACAAGCTGTGGGGAGCAGACGCCCCTGCCCATCGCCACAGGCCATTTCCTCCTATTGCACTGCTGCCTGCTGAGACCTGCGGGCTCCTTCCCTCCCGGAAGCCCTGAGTCAGGCCTCTTCCAGCTCCCTACAGGCTTCACTTCAGCTGGAAGACTTGTGGAGGAGGGGAACAAGGCAGCCGCCTCCTGGAAGGGCACAGCACACAAGTGATTACACTTCAGTGTCAGCTCCAGGCCTGCAGGAGGCTGGAAGTTTATGTAACTTGTGCTTTCTGAACCCAAAGCAGGGCTGCTCAGCTGAGCCAGACTCACACCCAGGTCCTTTCCTTCCCTCTGCTCCCTTCCTTGCAAAGCAAAGAGCTTCTCTGCACCAGAAGTGCTCATGGATTTATACAGTTCTTGCCTCAAGCCAGGCAAGCCCTAGGATTGTCCAGCTCATGCAGCTTCACAGAAAAGGATTGAGAAGAAGGCCTCAGTGGAGAAAAAGGGAGAAACAAAAAAAGCATTTAGAGTAGAAAGAAGTGGAGGAGATAAACAGAACTTCAGGAGAACAGCACTGAGAAGAGCTTAGATCTTGAAATAGGCAAGGAGATACTGAGGAAGCTGACAGGCAGGGACTGGAGAGCCAAGGAAGCCCCTGGCTGGCGATCATGATCCAAGCAAGGCTGGACATAGGAAAAGCCCACAAGTTTTCCTCCTCAACACCATGACGCAGAAGAAAGCAGCAGATTCAGCAGCAGACAGGCTGTTCCAGCCTCAGAATCACTCACCAATCTCGCCTTGGTTGTTCAGGTCAAACTCCATATATTTCTCTGAAAGAGACACAGAATTAAGTTAGCAGGATTCTAGAGCAGGGAGGTGTGCAGGGCTTTGGAGCACTGCCTGCTTACAGCACTGAAATAAAGCATTTGGGGATAAGATTGATATAGTGCTGAATGCAAAGTTCAGAGGGGGAGACCACCTCGAGGCCTGGTCTTAGCACCCTTATCTCAACTCTAGGGCTCTAGAGTTAAGCTCTCTGTAATTGTGGCTGCTTTTCATTTAAGCTGAAGGAAAACACTGGCATGAGAACAAGGTATCAGCTGGCTATGAACAGCGTTAAAAGGTTTCCAGCCAGAAAAACAAAGCTCTGGAACAGGCTCCCAGAAGGAGTAGCAAGGAAAACAAACCCCTGAGCACTCTGGAGATGAAGCTTGATGGGATTAGGAGGGGGATTAAATGACGCAGTTGCCTGCAATAACAAGGGACAGACTCCACAGTGCTCCCGTCGCTGTGCTCACTCCCAGAGCAGCACCTGCCACGAGAGATGCTCAAGGACCACATCAAGAGGGCGAAGCCAAGAACATGCCTGGGCACAATGGTGCTAGAGCAGGTTGTTTGCCCTTCCCTCCTGCTGTCAAACACTGCTGACTTGAGCAACTCCAGCATTGTCAGAGAGAGGCAGAGCCTGCTCAAGAAGGTCTGGTTAGCTTTGCAGGACAAAAACGTGCATGCTGTAACAGGCAGAGCATTGATTTGAGTTAGAAAATTCAGGAATTCAGTCCTGTGCAGTTTCTGCCCTTTGAAGTGGCACACCTGAGCTTCCTACACACCCCCCACCCCTTGATAGCAGCTCCCCATTTAGACTTTAAGCTCTTCAGGCAAGGATTTGTCTGTCTTACAGACCATACAGCTCCCAGCGCCACAGGGGGCCCCCCATCATCTCAGCTCTACTAAATGCAAAGAGCAAGATGCCTGCTGGCACCATCCATCCATGCTGAGCTGGAGAAATCACCCTGCAGTGAGCACTCACTCCCCACAACAGCCTTGGAGGACTCAAATTAACCCTTCCAGGCTGCTCCTTTGCCCCAGGAAGGAAAATGGAAAAGACCTTTTGCCTCTGCTCCAGGGACACCAGCAAGCATATTAGCATGAACACAGAAGTGGCAGGCTAATTTAAGGAGCCAAAGGGAAGGGTGGTTATTTCACACATCAGAGTCTTCCCAGGACCTGTTCTTCCAAAGGAAGTTTTTGGGTTAACTGGACTGATGGGCAGGAGGCAAAGGAATGGCTTGGCATGTTTTCACCTGGGTCTCAGCCCATGGATTACTGCTGCCATGAGCTGACCAGGACAGAATACGGAAATACCATGTACAAACCAAAACTGCTCATGCTTCAGGCTGGATTAAATGTCTCCCTTCAAGCATCAAGCAAACAATCCTAGGAGAAATCGGGGCTGTAACACACATGTTTAGGTGCCAGAGTGATGCTTGATGTGGGACTGCCTCTCCCCACACTCTGCCTCACCAGAATGACCTTGTGCATTTTAACTGCCACCTCCTTTACCAGGGTCAGGCACCCCTGTGTATGCCTGGGGCACAAATCCTCCTCTGCCAGGTCCATGCCCAGCACATGTTTTCTTTTCTTCTGAGCTGACACTTAGCCAACAGTGCAGAGAACAGAGGCAGCTTTACATCAGCCTCAGCTCACACATTCATGTTTCCCTCCCACCCCAGCAGCAGGGATATAGTGGGGCAAAAACCCTGCATGATCCATCCCTCTCAAATAAATTTACACAAACACTGCAGGGGGGCTCCATCTTTGCCTCCCCCAGGCTGGAAGGGGGAAGTGGGAAGGACAGCAGAGAAGAAATATTCCCCCCATCATCACACAATGAGGCGATTGTTGGGGGAGCTGGAGGAGGCCTTGGAGAGAGGGACAGGCCACGGAGGCAAACTCACGAGGCAGCAGGAAGAGATGCCAAAGGCTCTCGTTACAGGGAATTCTGCGCCTGTGACCTACAGTTGCAATGTTTGAAGAGCCTCAATTGTGATGGGAAAAAATAATGCGGGGCTGCAGCCAAAAGCCAAAGCTACACAAAAGGCAACACAAAGAGATCGGGGAGCACAGGAGGCTTCTCTGTGCCCAGCAGTGTAAGAGATCACAAAACGCCAGCCAGCTTCTTCCTTGCTGGATTGCAAAGCCCAAATTCAAAGGGAAATAGCAGACAATGTGTGAAATGGAAGCAAGGTCAGGTTTTATTTGGTTAGAGCTAGGCTCAGCACAAGCCTCGAGGCAGTGTGACGTGGGCATGTTTTCTCAACTGCCTTCAGCCACTGCTTGGAAAGAAAGTGGGTACACCAGAATAACCCTACCAGATCTTGTCCTGTAACCAGTCTGGGGACAAGCTCTAGAGCTTGTCCAAGCTTTTGAGCTGTTTCTCTACCCCCTGTCCCAGCAAAAGGCCCAAACCTAAGCCCTAAATCTGCTGACCTACTGGAGTCAGGCTTTGGTCAGAACTAGACATATCAGTGCTGTGTTCCCTCTGGTGTCAAGGGGCTGGGAAAGAACTAAAGAAACTTTTGGAGAAAGAAAGTCCCCAACTCCTCCAGAAAGCAGCTGACACTTCTGCTTTGTGGAATGAAGCCCTCCTACTTACTGGAGAAAAAAAAAAAAAAGAAAAAAAAAAAAGAGTCCAGCTATTGCATGGTCCATTATGCCAGTTAGCTTGCTGGGTAACTAGACAGAAACCATCCTCCTTTGCTGCTCCCCAGGGTTTTGCCCACACAGCAGGTTTTGCAGTAACAGCAGCTGCCAGGCAGGATGTCTTTAGGGTGACATGTCCCTGCCCTGCAAGCGAGAGAAGCACAAAGGCTTGTGTGGAAAACACCTCTCCAGAGAGTTTCACCAAGTCCCACAAGCAAGGTGGAAGGCATCCATCCCAGCTCAGTCACTTGTATTTGGCAGAGAATCTCAGGCTGGTGAGATCTAATTGCTGAGGAAAATGATCTGGTTCAGAGCTAACAGTAAGGCTCAAAGGCTCCAGTTCTCACCTTTGAACACTGCCAACTTCTCCTCCAGGTCTTTTTCATTACTGAACTTTGGGTCACAGAGAAACTCCTAAAACAGAAAAAAAAATATATCCTCAAGGTTAAAGATGCAAAGAAAAACATCCTAGAGGGCACCTCCAAAGGCAGCATTAGCCAGAAGACCCACCCAAGTCCCAGAGAGTCACAGCTGAGCAACAGCACCAGGAGACTTGAAAATGGGCTGAATCCCTCCACACCTTGTCATTAACATTCCAGTGCAAGGGGAATCCCTCTGATGTCTCAGATTTCCCATCAGCAGCTTGAGGGAGGACTGGACCCCATGTGCCTTTGGAATAACTGCAGGAAACCACCTGTTCTTGCTCACCCAAGGTTTCAGCTCCCTACATCCCTGCTTAAGCACACTTAGCATGTGGATTGGGCACTTATTTCCAGTAAGGGCTCCTAGTCCTTGCAAAAAGCACTCTTATCTTAGATTTCAAAGATAAACTCAGAGGACTTGCAAATAGAACAGGCAAAGTTTGCAGAATGCCATATGCCCAAGAGGATGGATATTTTGGGCTTAGGAACTCTCTCATACCAAATACTCATTTTCTCCCTCTACCCTGCTCAGGCTGGAGAGGAAGCCCTGGCTCACTTCTGGTCACTTGTCCCTAGCCCCACCTCAAAAACCTTCAGCTACCCAAGAGACCAGACCACAACTTGCACAGCCAGCTCTTCTGCTGTGCCCTGCCAGCAACACTCCCCACAGCTGTGAGCAGCAGGGTCTGCTCCTGTCCCTGCCCTCCCACACCGCCCAGCTCCAGCCCAGCACAGCTTAATGACTCGAGCTGTGTTCAGCAACAACACCACATTCTTCAGTGCAGAAATCATTAACATCTGCACAGCTCATGCGTGGCCTGTCCAGCACAAACCCCTCGAGGGGTTAGTGGATGGAGGGCTGAGGCTGTTCCCTGCCCTGGGAATGTGTTCCTCACCACTGCTCACCGTGCTCATGGGGAAGGCAGGAGCGGGGCACCAAGAGCCTTGTGTGCTGATCACTGTAGGTTATCCTAATCCTGCTCCTGTGCTCTGGGCCCCACACACCTGGAGCTGCTCCCTCCTTCCTCACTGGGACAGAGGAGCTTGGACTGCTCGAGGAATCCTCAAACCTTCACTGCCCGTTAGCCACTGCTATGGCAAATCTTCTACCTGCAGCTGAACTAGAGTTTTGTAGGAAGTCCACTAGAACAGAAGTGACTGCCTCCCCCTCCTCCCACCCCAGAAACCCTAGATGAGACATAAGAGACCATGGCCACGAAACCAGTGTGACACTGGCTTCCCTCATCACCATGGTCACCAACTCAAATTGAGAGCTGTGGTGAAAAGCAACATTTTCAGTTCCTTCTTTTGCTCTCCTTTTAAAACTCAGTTTCATTTAGCTCAGTTATTTCTACCCAGGGATATCATTTATCAGCCCAACACAAAGGGCCCATTTCAGCTTTGAGACTTGGGCCCAGGCAGCAGCAGGAGTCACCAGAGACCAGAGTAATGTTACCATCACCGAAAGCCAAAACAGGGCCAAAACACCTCCTGGCCACTAGGTCACAGCTTCATTCCTGCCCTGCAGGAGCAGCAAGCAGCTTCCACCTCCCAGCAGGACAGGGGATGTGAGGGCAGAGCACAGCATCTCTCTGGGAGCAAGAAGCAGCACAGAAACGGTGCAGACTGAAGGGAACACATCCATACATGATGGCTGAGGGACACATGCCCAGGAGCCCACCAGCGCCTGGCAGCGTGACACAAGAGCAGCACAGGTGACACTCCACACAGGATCAGGTGACACTCGGATCAGTTCCCGTGTGTTTCAACTGGAGGGGGGCTGGAGAGCCCACCAGCACCACAGCTCTGCTCCAGGTGCAAGGAACAACACAGGGGCTGTATTTGAAAGGCATTCCACTCTCCACATTGTGTGTGAGCTGGGCTGTGACTGCGATAAGGAAAACACTCACAATGGCACACAGGAATTCAGTCCCCAGGGCTTGTGACTCAAACTCAGAGTGGCTGAAAGTTCCTCCTAGAGCCCTTTGCTAAAGTTCCCATTTTAAGGGGCATGTTCTATTAATAAGAACTGCTTTAAAAGCCTCTCCCCCGCTCCTGCCCTGAACAGCCTTTCTTGAGCTGTTGAGAGACTTTTCTAAGCCAATAAACTCAGCCAGACAAGTCCCAGCTATCTGCAAGACAACCTGAGCAAAGCCAGATCCATCCTTGCTCCCCAAAAAGGTGACTCCAACTGGCAGGCCAAGTTCCCACTGGGATGTTTAAGTGCTGAATGCCAGCCACCCTGCCTGCAGGGGCTGGGAAGGGCTGCAGGATGCTCATGCCTGCCCTTGATGGGAGAAGCAGGCACCTGCTCTCTAACAGGCTGAATTCCTTCTCTGCAGCCCAGAGCATTAGAAGGTAAAACAAGGTTGAAACTAATCTGTGCTGGATTAGACCTGCCACCTTGATGCACGAGGCTGGACAATGTGATTGTGTTGCCCGAAAAGAGGGGAACAACCAAGAGGGGAGCCCAGAAGGGTGGTTCAGGCTGGAAAAGGGAAGTCAGGACTCGGCTATCCTTCAGCAGCACGTGTGCACTCAGTGTACTGCCTGCCAGACCCATATCCCAGCCAGAGCTCTGGGGTAGAAACCAGCCAGGAAAACAGGGCTGGAGGGAGCTAAGTGTTAGGATGAGACAATGAGATTTGGCCTGATAGGAATTTGGCCTGATAGGTTTTATTAGGAGCTCTTGACTGTTTTACAGCCTTAGGGCTCTTCAGTGCTGGGGAAACCCCCTCCCTGGCTCCAGCCACAGTATCAGCCCAAGTTTCTGTATCAGCTATTTGTCAGGGAGGTGTGAGGCTGTTTGCTGCACTCCCCCATTGCCACACAGAGCTGGCAAAGCACAGCAGCGTGGGGGTTGCTGCCCAGAGCACAATGGCTTCTGAGGATCCATGGGCATCTGCCACCCGTGCTATCTGCAGCTTGGTTTTGAGCTGCTAAAACTCCATCTCGTAGCGCTGAGCCAGCACACACACACAGGGCAGCAAGGATGCAAGCTCTGTCAGTTGGAAGTCACATAGCTTGTTTCATTTTTGTCACCCAAACCTCAGCCAAAGAAAAGGCCAGAAGTGATGTCAGCTTAGGGGAGAAACAGGAACCTGTCCCCTGTGTGGGAACAGCCCCGAGCCCTGGGACACAGCAGTGGCACGCCAGCAGCATCCCAGGAAGCACAGCTTCCCAGACTCATCCTACAGCTCCTCCCAGCTTAAGGATCGTGTATCCACCTTGTGCCTGTGTGATGCTGGAGGACGGCTCCAGAGAAGCAGAAACTGCAGCAGTAGGAACAACACAGTCCCTTGAGCCTCAGCCTAAGGGCCAACACCACCGTGGCTTGGGGAGATGTGTTAGACACAGCTATACACCTTGGTGCAGGGTGTGCTGTGTCTGCCTTCCAGCAGCAGGCTACAAAGGCTCTGTTTTAACCAAGTGTTCTTATTCTACACCTTATGCCAAGACATCTCTTCTTCCACTCTTATTCTGCAGCACATCCTAATTTCTAGTTGAGTAATTTCTAATGACTTAATTCCCTCTCCAGTGACCTAAACTTCACCTCTACTGTCTCACTGGTGGAGCATATTGTCACTTTTCATAGCTTAGTCAGTGTGAGGGCAAGGTGAGCCCATCTCCTCCAGGCTCTCATCTTGTGCAGTGATTTGATTTCTGCACTTGTAACACCAAGGTGCCGCTAACTAAAGGAGCACCTAGAAGTGCTAGAAATCTCAGCACTGTTTGCTTCAAGGTTAAAACCTTCTTTTCACCCTCAGAACTGCTCTTAGCTGGGAGAGATGCCAACAGAACTGCCCCCACAACCATGTCAAGCAAGGGACGGGGTAAGCCTGAAGCTCAGGGGAGAGGACCTTGCCTGACCCTGGCATGAAGGGCACGAAGCCCAGCGCACTTTGCACTAATCCAGGAGGTGCCATTCCCCCTGCCCAAGGCTTGTGGGACGTCCAGCCATCCTGGGCAACCCATTCACCCGCTGTAATGAAAAGCTAGGAAGGCTGAAGTCAGCTCTGAGCAGCAGAAACTTCTCATTCCGGGAAGAAAAAGTTGAAGCCCTCGATACAGCAGAGGGGAGGTTGAAGTCCTCCAGGAGAACAATAGTCCCCATTCTTGCTAGAGCACGTTCCCAAAGGGAATTTCACAGCAGCCAGCCCCCGGGCGCCCACCAGCCCGCTCGGACGCGCCGATGTGCGACGCACGGGGAGGAAAGAGCCGCCTGAGAGGCAAATACCAGGGAATGGAGAGCGATCCCCGTAAAAACCGCGCTTCCTCCTCTGGCCGGATCCCCTCTCCAAAGCGGCTTGGGCAGAGGGGTCGGCATCTCCTCCTGCACCCACCGCCCCCCTCCTCCTCCTCCTCCTCCTCTTCCTCCTCCTCTTGCCCCGCCCGCCCTCGCCGCAGCCCCCTCCCCACTCCCCGCGGGGGTCGGCTCGGGAGGCGGCCCCAGCCCCACCTTGTTGATCTCCTCCAGCCGCCCGTGCTGCGGGGCCCTGCGCAGCCCCCCGCCGTTCGGCCGGCGCGGAGCCGCCATCGCACCGAGCCGCCCCGCGCCCGCCGCCGCCTTAAATAGGGGCGGGCAGGGCCGGGCCGGGCCCTCCGCCCCCCGCCCTTAACCCATTCCCCGCCCCAGCGGGCGGCTGGCGGAGCCCGCATCGCCCCGCGCCGGGAGGGCAGCGTGGTACCCGCGGTGGGCTCGAGGTGCCCGAGCACGGGGGAAGGCACCGCCGCCTCTGGGCTTCCCGCAGGAGCGAAGGGACCGGCTCCCTCTGCCCGCGCCGCCCGCCGGGTGCGGCTCCGGGATACCGAGGATCGCTCCGGAGCTGCTCTGGGTGCGGCATCGCCCCGCCGGTACCGGCGGCAGAGGGACAGGAACGAGATGGTAGAGCCGCTTCCAGGCGCTGGATAAACCCCGGAGCGCGAGCAGCGGGAAAAGGGATGAGCCAAGGGACAGTCGCGGCCGAGGTGATGCGTGTCCTGGCCGTGCGTGTCCCGGCCAGGGTCGCACGCCCCCGCGGTGTCAGCCTGACACCTTATGTTAAAATCATGTACTAACGTGGAGTTTAGTGGGAATTTTCAGGCATTTTCCCCCTCACCCTCCCAAACGCAGCCGCATTTCTGCCCCTGCTCTTTAAAAGCAGCAAACTCAGATACAGTGTGCTCTCCTGGTGCCACACACCCTGGATGGACAGCTGTGTGTTACATTAAGAATTTTTAATGGATACAGCTCTAGGCAGGTGGCACCAGCTAAAAACACAGAGCTCCAGGGAGAGCAGGAGGCAGTGTGAACCACATCTTCAGCAGCAGGCACACAGCAGAGGCTTGACATTTCTGTAAGAGCAGCAAATTTGTGTGTTCACTGGAGATGTGTAATTGTCCTCCCGGAGAGACAGTAAGTGGCCACAGCTCCCTGCCTCTGGCCAAGCCGGATCACGCTGTGCTCTCAGTGTTCCATGGTTTTGCTTTCCCAGAGCTGTCCTTGGGCAGCAGCAGGGGAGCCCCTGCCATCACACCCCCGCAGCACTGCAGCTCTGGCACCCCACTCCTTGGGCAGCTTTTGTGCAGAATTAGAAGGGTGATACTTTGTTCTCTGCGTTCCTTCCAGGCCACTGGACCCACCAGAGATGTTGCTAGGGGAATTCAACATCGATGGCAGCAATTTTACACAAATTACACAACACTTCAGCAAACCTGATTTGCAGCACCACGAGCAGAAAAAACAAAGGTAAAACCGGTTAAAAAATGAAGCAAGCTGCAGCCTGGGGACTCGTTGCTGGTCTCATGGGAATGACTTCAGCTACCTGGAGTCACGGCACAGCCAGCACAAGGTGGGCTGAGCCAGGACCTGGCTTGTCCTGCAGCCCAGCCCACACGGGAGCACAGGGGAACACAAATGCCTTTCCTTTAAAGGCAATACAGCCGCTGACCTCTGCCACCCCGTGGGAGTGACACAGGCAGGAGCGGGTGTCCAGCTGTTCCCCGTCCAGTCCACACCGGCTGCACAGCCTGCTGCCATCAGCCAGCTCCTCTCCAGTGGGGCACAGGTGCTCATGTGGGGCTGTGGGTGCTGCTGCTCTCACACCTCCCTTGACTGCATCTCTGCCACCCAGCCCCTGGGACTGGTGGCAAGTGGCTGGTTTATAGCCATGCCTGGTGACATTTGGTGAGCCAAGCAAAGCTGGCCGTGGCCTTGTGTTACCCTGGAGTGAGGGAACAGCAAGATCTGAGCCCCTCTCATTCTGAAGCAGGCTGAGGATGTCCCACCTGCCTTCCAAGAGCTAGGTGAGGATCCATCTTTTCCTCTGCTTTGTTTCTGCTCGTTTGTTTAGCCCTCCCTGCTGTGAACTCCCTTCCCTTGGGAAGCAGGCAAGCTGTGTGCCCTCTGGCGAGCAGCTCTCTGCCTGGCTTCACCAGGATTCCTCTCTGCACCTCTGTGACCACAGCCCACTGTAAGCATGACACTGCAGGGTGCTGTGCAGCAGGACCAGCTTCCAGCACGTGTGAGAGCCTCTCTCTTCTCCTGGGGCAGGAGGGAGTGCTGGGCGGTACAGCTTGGGTACATGACATACTTGGTGAGCTGTCCCTGCCCAGTGCGTCGTGCTGCGATGGGAAAGGAGGGATGGAGGAGATCTGTGAGGATTCTTTGTTCACTCTGCAGTGGGAGACCAACCCTGGAATGGCTCCATACCCTGCACAGAAACGTTGGTGGTCCCTGGTAGGTGGGTGTCCCCCCATCCCAAGGACACAGGTGGTGGTTGGAGTCATGCTGCAGAGTGCTCGAGATGCAGAGCCTGAATGGGTGTGGAAAAGGGCCTGGGGTGTGATACTGTACAGAGGGCAGTGTGAGGAGTGGTGGGAGGGATTGATGCTGGTGAATGCAGACTGTCCTTCCCTCTGCCATTCCCTGTGCAGGGTGGGCACAGAGGGCACGTGGCAGCAGCCAGCGACCTGTCACTTCGAGCAGCTCTCAGGGAGGCTCCGCAAAATGTCCTCCAGGTTCTGCTTGTCGGCCCGGATCTCAGCCAAGTCGCTCTCAAACGCTTGGATCTTCTCCTGCTGCCGCGCTGCCTCCTGCTGCAGCCGGCTGAGCTGGCTGGCCAGGGGTCCCGGCGTGGCCAGGCGCAGCCACAGCTGCTCCAGCTGCAGCCTCCCGGCGCTCAGCACTGCCTCCACCTCCACATCCTGCTCCAGGTTACCTGGGCAAGGGGGGAAACAACATGGATGAGAGCAGAGAGGTGGACAGGAGATGTTGTGGACGTACTCCATGGCACCAGGCAAAGTGTAGGGAGTGGGTGCAGCAGGGCATGGAGGCTTTGCAGCTTCTCACTGATCACAGATAAGCAAACGGAACTGTGGCTCCAGGCAGGGCCTGGGCACTTCTGTCTCTTACAAATGGGTCATGGTTTCCACCCTTTTGCAAAACTTCTTGGATGCAAGAGTCCTGGAATGCTCAGAAATATACCCATGTGATAAAAACAGGAAGAGCTGGAGCAAGACCAACCAGCAACAAGGAGCAAACTCAGTCTAGCACAGCCCTCAGTTCCAAAGGGACTTTGCCAGCCTTGCTCCCCCTGAGGATCCCAAGGGAGATCAGTGTACCCAGAGCAGACATGAGCACACACATTCAGCAAGCCCCAATTCATTCTTCATGAGGGTTTTCCTCAAGACACGAGCCTTAGAGAAGCCTTGCTGAGACTAAGGATGATCTCAGCCAAAGAGCACCCAGCTCAGCCTGGATGGCCATCAAGCAGGAGTACCAGTGAACAGGAGAGCCCCGGCCCTGGAGAGCCCAGTCCTTTCCCTGGAACCTACACCCCCTTTCCCCCAGATCTCACCTAGGCTGTTCAGCAGGTTGTTCAGGGTCTCAATGTCTGACATGAGTGAGCCACGGGCTTCCTGGAGACTTTTTGACATCTCAGTCACCTCTGATCCCACCTTCCAACAGAGACAGACACCCAGATCAGGGACACCATTGACCCTTGGCTGGATGGTAGAAGAGATCCAGAAACAACCCCAAGGCATTATCCCTACAGTACAGCTCCCAAGCCGGGTTGTTCCCTAAGCTTTGGGCTGTGGGCAAAGCTGCTTCCATGCTCTGAAGGACACAACCTGCCCGAGGGAACCCAACTGACCTGCTGTGCTTCCTCCAGGTCTGCCCTGAGCTTCTCAGCCATGTGCTCCTGCCGGGAGAGCTCCCACTGGGTCTCATTGGCACGTGTGGTGAGCTGGCTGGCGTGTTTGAGGGCCTGTTTGCTCTCCTGCAGCACAGCCCGTGCCCTCTGCAAAGGGACAGAGATGGGAACAGTCACCTGGGGACACGCAGCCCCGCCTGCAGCAGCCTGGGCTCTGTAGGTGATGGCTGCCAGCCTGGCCATGCCCAGCAGCTGCATCCCAATCCCTCAGCTCGGACCTTGGCACTCTCCTCAGAGACTTGTCCAGCCTCCCTAGCTGTCCTCTGGGCTGTGGTGGAGATGGACAGGGAGTTTCCCAGTGTCTTCTCTGCCTGTTTAATCTTCCTCTGAGCATCCACCATCACTCTGTCCCGCACAGCGGCCATCCTCCTCCTCAGGGCACCGTGACTCTTCCGATGCCCCAGCACCTTCTTCATGCCTATGGGAGCAACCTGGCCATCACCAAACTGTCCACTTCTCCCCTTGTCACCTGCTGAGAGCTAAGTTGTGGCTGGAGATGCTCTGACTGCTGTCTTTTACCTTCCAAGCTGTCCAGGAGAGACTCGGCATCGGAAAGCACAGCTTTTCCTCGGGAGACAGCCATGGTGGCCATGTCATGGGCAGAGCCAGCCTGGTCCCACAGCTGGGAGAGGAGAAGAGAGGAGGAATGAGGCTGGGGAGTGGGTGAGGAGCTGTACCCAGCTGGGAAATGTGGGATTCAGCCTGCTCCTGTTTGGCAGGTGATCTCCTAGGGATGTCTGGGAGCCCAGGGGAAGATGTCTCCCAAAACATCCTCTCCCAGCTCCCTGGCTGCAGGCACAGTCCCTCCAGTTGCTGGAGCAGCAGGGATGGGGCTCCCCATTCGTGTGAGCAGCAATTACCTGCTCGAAGCCACGAGTCCTTTGAAGCTCCAGGTGCAATCCAGCTGCCAGTGTGCGGGATGCCTCCACAGCCTGCTGAGCCAAGGGCTCCTGGGCTGCTGCTGCCTGCTCCAGCACTGCCAGCTCCCTTGCCAGGTCTCCAGCCTGCATTGGCAGCACCTGCTGCAGGATCAGGAGTGACAAAGGCTCCATGAGATCAGCTCAGGAGGCTGGTAAAGCAGGAGGTAGGGATGCCAGTAGGAGTTGTAACCTGGTGCTGCTCACCTGCCCCAGAGCAGCCACCTGCAAAAGTCTCTCAGCCAGGTCAGCATGTGCCTTTTCCACATCTGTCAAAGCTGTCCTGGCCTCCACTGCCACCTCTGCCACGCCAGCACCCAGCTGCTCCTGCGCCCGCTGGATTTCCTCATACCTACATGGACAGAACACTGCTGTCAGCCGGGGCCCTCTGGTCCTTGAAGGATGAAGAAAACAACTTGAGACGTGGCCCTGGACATAGCAGGAAATTCTGGGGGCTTTTCCTGACCCCCCCCAGCACGCAGCACCCTGTCCCTCTGCTTTACAGCACTGTGGTGCAATGAGTTTGAAGGTGCTCAGCACGTGCCTGTTGGGCAGGTGCCAAATCACCGTGACCAAGTCCTGTAACAGGGACCTGGCCAGAGGAAAGGGGCTGTGGTGCACTGCCAGCCCTCCTTGCTGCCAGCCCCTCACCCAGCCTCCAGTTCATGCTGCACGTCCCGTGTCGCGTTCCCCTCCAGCAGGTTCCGCAGGAGCTCGGAGCTGGCGTTGGAGGCACTCAGTGCCCTCCTGACCACTGCCTCCACCTGTGCCATGGAGTCCTTGTGGCTGCAGGGACAAGGACACCCAGAGGATATCGGGGTTGGCCTCCTGGCAAATGAGTGGCCCCTGCACCCCCAGCTGGGCTGACAGCTTCCTCTGCCTGTTCAAGTCTTACCTCTTGGACAGAGCCTGAGCCTCCAGTGCCCAGTGGCTCCAGTTTGTGGGCTGTTGTGGGATTTCCTGAGGAATCTCCTTGGAACACAAACAGCAGCACTGAGACCTTGGCAAGGAGCAGGTACCCCTCGACCCTGCCAGCCCAGCACCACCAGGAACCTCCCAAAGGGCTAGAGCAAGGAAAATACCTCCTCTTGACTCAGCTGCAAGGAGGGCTATACCCACATGGAGCCCAGGCTTTCCCACTCACCCACTCTGCTGGTCACATCCCACCCCAACGGTCCTGGCAGGCACATCCCAGTGCCCCCCAGGATTGCCACCAGCCCCCTCAGGAGCCCAGGGCCGCTGGGAGCCCCCACCGTGGTAGCCAGGGTGTCTGCAGCGTGCAGGATCTCCTGCTGTGCCGACTGCAGCACGGCCCCGATCTCTGAGAGCAGGCTGCAGGTCTTGGGGGGTCCGCGATCAGAGCAGCTGGTGGCCCAGCTGGCATTGGTCAGACGGTCTTGTGCAGTGTCCAGTGCTCCTGCCAGCTGCCCCACCTGTACCAAGAGGGTGGCCCAGGCACCTGTGGGCAGCACAAGCGTCTCGTTGCCCATTGGGGTTGCTCGGGTCTCCCTGCTTCCCTGTGGATCTGCCCCAGCCCCTGCCTCACACCTACTAATGAAAGGGGAATACAGTCCCTCTGGGTGCTCAGGAGAGACCCAGGAATTCAGCACCCAAAGGGTACCCATGTGCTGGTGCTCAGCCCCCAATAATGCCCATCACTGCCTGCTCCAATACCTCAGTGGTGTGAGCATCCCTGCAGTGCTCTGTCCTCCCAAAAAGGCATGTCCCCTCCACTGCCCTCCCGCCAGGTCACACCACACTGAGGCTCACCTGGGACTTCCTTGCACCCACCCAGAATGTCACAGCACCCTGAGGGAGCAGAGGGTGAAATGGGTGGAAGGAAGGAGAGTCCCCTGTACCTCTCAGGAGGTGTGGGCTGGGCAGCCCATCTCCACGGGGTGCATCTCCCAGCATGGCAGACTGGCCCGGGTGGGCATCACAGCCTGGTTTCTGCAGCCATTCCTCCATCTCCTGCAGCCTGGCCTTCAGTCGGTCAGCCTGCGGGCAAGACACGGGGGGACAGTGAGGCAGGGCAGGGGTGGGGTGCTGTGCCTGCCTCAGCAGTGAACGGGCTGTACCTCATCCTTCACCAGCCCGTAGCAGGCAGGACACTGCTGGCAGCGGGAGCTCAGGGGGTCAAGGAAGAAGTTGGCCTGGCAGCGGTCACACTTGTAGCCCACGAAGCCAGGGTGGCAGAGGCAGGTGCTGTTCTCGTGGCACTGTGGGGTGGTGGAGCCCAGCGGGGAGCAGTTGCAGGCTGCAGTGGTGGCAGAAAGGCATCACACTGTGGCTGCCAGCCCTGCTTTAGGGACAAAGGTGCAGTGCCCATTCCCGTTACCTCGGCAGCCCCTGGCAGAGAAGCCAAAGAAGCCGTGCTGGCATCGATCACATTTCCTCCCTGTGACACCTGGCTGGCAGGAGCACTGCCCCGTCAGCACGTGGCACCCACTCTCCCGTGACCCTGTTGGGTGGCACTCACAGCTGGCACGAGAAGTGGAGGGTCATGAGCAGGCAATCAATGCAGAGAGCAGAGCTGGGAACATGGAGCCACTGCTGTCCCCTGGCAGCCCCATGCCATGCCCCACATACCTCTTGCACCCCACGGTGGGCTCCAGGCCGTAGTAGCCAGGCTGGCACTGCCCACAGGCTCTGCCTGTTACGTGTGGGAGGCAGTGGCACTGGCCTGTGTCAGGATCACAGCCTTCCAGCCTCGGATCTGAGCCACTGGGATTGCAATCACAAGCTGTGGGAGACAAAATAACTCTTAAATCCCAGCATGGGGCTGGTGGATTCAGCTGCAGGAATGGTGCACTGAGGCTGAGCTCCTGACGACGTGGAGAGCCACGTTCCCTCATCAACCAGAGCTCCAAGAGAAAGAACCCCTGCGGGCCAGACTATCTCTGGGGAAGGATGGCAGTGGAGCAAGAGGGCAAAGGCATTCTGGAACACACGGGGATAACCTGGACCATTCATCAGCCCCTAAACCTGCCGGGCATCCCCTTCCACCCTCTGCCTTCACTGCTGGGAAGATTTTGGCTGCGAGTGAGCTGTGCCCGGGGGCTGTACGTACGTGCACACTTCCCGGCAGGGCTGGGAGCCAGCGCATCCCCGTAGAAGCCCGGCCGACACCTCTCGCAGTGGTCGCCCATTGTGTTGTACAGGCAGCGCAGGCACCGGCCGGACACGGGGTCGCAGTTCCCCACGGCATTGAGATCCACGTTCCCGTGACACCGGCAGGGTTCACAGGGGTGCGCGGCACCTCTCTGCCCCAGGGGGTCCCCGAAAAACCCGTCATCGCAGAGCTCGCAGCGTTTTCCTGGGGAAGGTGGAAAGGTGAGGAGGATCCAGCCGTGCCGACGCTGCCCACAGCCCCTGTGCCCACCGTGCCCACCCAGCGCCAGGCTCACCTCTCTGTCCCGGCGGGCAGTGGGTGCAGACCACCTCCCCACTGCCGGGCACCTCGGTGCAGGGCGAGCGGCCGGGGCACGGGCAGGGCTTGCAATCATCAGAGCGCCCTACGAAGGGGTTGCCGTAAAAGCCGGGGCTGCAGCGCTCGCAGGAGGGACCCTCGGTATTGTGCAAGCACTGGCAGTGCCCTGCAGGGAGGAAAATGGAGCTGAGGATCTGCGGAAACCCAGCCCCGAACAACAGCGGGGACTGCGGGAGGGACAGAGAGCGCAGCGCCGAGCGTGGCAAGAGGGATGTGCTGCTCCAGCCGAGGGGTTGCACATCTCCGACCAGCACTCGGGACATTTTCCCTCCTTGCCCTGCGTTTGGTCAAGGCAGAAGGTTTTGGAGAGGACACGGAGGCCACAGCGAGGCAGGGACGAGGCGGCGCTGGCACACACGGCACCATCAGCGTGTGCGGAGGCTGCCGGCGCCTGCCGTAATCCACAACACATTTCTGAGCGTCGAGGCGCGTCCTTTCCAGCCTGGCTGGAAAACACAGGCAGCCGGCCCGGCACCCACCGGGGAGCATCTCCTCCAGAGCGAGCCGAGCCGGTGAGTCAGCCTTCCGAAATCGGCTGTGAGGAGGAGAGGGAAGAAGAGGAGGAAGAGTGCTCGAGGAACCCCCCACCTCCGGGCAGATGCTCTGCTTCACTGGAGAGAGAGGAGTCGGGGGAGGATTTTACCCCATGTTTTGTGGGGTCGGGTCATACCAGGAAGGCTGCGCAGGAGGGGGTGTTATTCCATTTTCCCCACATCCAGGCAGAGTCAGACGATGGAAAATAAAGAAAAAGCGGGTGGCAGGAAGAAGTGGAAAAATAAACTAAAGGAAGTGCGCAGGCTGGCAGCGCCCAGGCCGGAACATCAAAAGTCTGGCCCCATCCCTGGGGATTGTGCAGTCGGCGGCGCCAGCCCCAGCTCTGCGGGGTGAGGGCGGCTTTGCAGAGCTGCCGCCGTGTTTTCCTGGGCTGGGCAGGGGCATTCGCCGAGCACTCTGCCTCCTCCAGCCCTCTCCGTCCCTGCCGTACATTATTATTACTCCCCACCGAGGAGAACCAGCCACCGAGGGGTTGGGCTGGCAGCACAAGAGCTGGCTCCTCTGATGTGTTCCCTCAAGCCCTGCACCTCTGTGTTTTCCTGCTTTTTTTCCTTGTTTCTCTTTTAACCCTCAGTTTGCAGATTCCAGAGCTGCACCCAGTCCTGCTCCTCTCATCGGGCAGTGATGTGAGAGCCAGCCTAGCAAAACCCTCTCTGCTGCCCTGACCCCTGCTCCTCCCCACTCCTCTGAGGACCAGCACCCTTCCCTTCTCCTCCTTAGAGGCCATGAAGTATCATAAAAAATGCTCCTCGAATTATAAATTACCACCATTATTGTGCTTCATTAATTATCTCTATCTTTGCAGTTATGAACCCTGTCCCTAGAACCAACCAAGCAATCCAACTTGCAAATTTTGGGAACCACAACCTCACCAATGGTTCCCAGCTTCCCTCAGAACAAGCAAAGGCATGGATTTGTCACCCACGCATGGAGCAGCAGGTGAGTGGAGGGGCTGGGGGGTGCACACCTGTGAGGGGGTGGCAGTCCCCGTGCTGGTTGCAGGTGCAGGGCACGCAGCTGACGAAGGGGCCGCCGAGTGGGATCTCCCTCTTGAATCCAGGTGCGCAGGACTGGCAGAAGTGCCCGGTGTATCCCGTGGGACACGTGCACTCCTCCACCCAGCCTGCCCGCGTCCCTGGCCCGGGGCGAGCCGACGTGAGCTGGACCTCGCTCAGGGACAGCCTGCCTGCGAGAGGGAAGAGCGGTGTGGGAATGGGATGGTGCAGCCCCTGCTCTGAAATGCTCCAGACAGACACAAGAGGCTCCAGAACACCTCCTTGAGAGCCCAGGGGTGTTCACAGAGAGGAGGCGGCCCCAAAACACCCCCTACAATCCCTCTCTCGAAAGCCTGATGCCACCTCAGTGTCTCCAGTCCAGCCCAGTTTGGTCCCTGTGGGGACGTTTTGTGGAGCCACCCACCTCTGACGGGGCCGCGGCTCACGCGGAGGCGGAGGGAGGTCAGGTTGGAGAGCAGGCGCTGGAAGCTGAAGGCCGACAGCAAAGGCTCCGCGCCCTCCTCTGCCTCGTGCAGCCTGTTGGAGAGGGAATGGGGAGGCAGGACAGGGCCAGCTGGGCCGGGTGCTGCGGGACAGCTTGGCTGCTGGCTGGGACCCGGGCACAGCACAGTTAAATCCCCGAGGGGGGCAGAGAGCAGAGCTGCAGAGAGCAGCCCAGACAAATCAGGCACTGAGCCTAAACCCCAAAACTGAGGCTCCCTGAAATACCATGACGGGTACCTGAAGGTGACAGCCTGTTTTCCATGCTGGGGCTGGCTCTTGCTGCTGGACATAGTGATCTCCATCCCCTCACCCTCCAGCAGCAGCTGGACCTGGAGCAGGGGCACCCTGGTTTCTGTTCTTGTCCCATTCTCCACTCCCAGCAGCAGGGACAGGAGCTGCCCATAACTGAGGAGCTGGTTCTGCAGAAACTTCTCTGAGAGGGGAGAGAGGAGCAGAGTCTGTAGGACATGGAGGCACCAGCTCTGCCAGGACTGCCAGTGCAGTCCTATTCCCACCACCATCACCAGGAGCCAGTCACCCTCCTAGAGTGGTGCCAGCTCCAACCTGCCCTAATGGGGTCCTGGTCCACTATTCCAATACTCCCCGCTATCTTCTGCTACAGAAACATGCTCAGCTCTGGAATGGAGCCCAGTGCTTCCTGCACCAGCACAGCAGTGGGAGGAGAGCATCAGGGGGTCCTCACGGCAGAGCAGCCTCCCAGGGACCCAGCACACACAATACCTGGTGCAAGAAAATCCACTGGCTCCTCTCCATCCCACTCGGCGATGATCTCCCGGCCAGCCCAGCGCAGGGGCAGGTCTGTGGTGCCCAGAGCTGTGGCAGCCCAGTCCTCCAGCCCTGTGTGACAGGATACAGTGACAGGGCACAGCTAAGGGAGCAGTGAGTCCCTGCCAGCACAGCACCAGCAGGGTGCTGCTTTCAGGGGCTCTGTCCTTCCTATCAACACTCTCTCGAGTCTTGGAAGGGGCCAGCACTTTGTAACACTCTGCTCCACTTGGGCTCTGTGCTCTCATGCACTGGAGGGTGGCCTTAACCGCCCCTCATCTATTTATTTTCTTAGATTTGGAGGAAATTATCATCTTTAAACTTTTGCCTCCCACCTGTGCTGCCATTCTAACATTACTGTGGGCTGGCAAGTACAGGAAGCCTGAGGAGAAATGCAGGAGAAGCCCAGAAGAGATGGGGTGTAGTTGCACGAAGTTGGTTTCCTTAAGAAACCAGTTGAACTCCCCCCAACTCCACAGGGTTAGTTATTTCTTCCAGCCCTGCAGGACAAACACTTGGAAATCTCTCAGGTGGGCTGTGCTCTGTTATCAAATCATCCCTAGTTTATACTTTCACCCAGTATAAGAAAATTCCATCTGATCCCCCTCCACTGTGGACTGGGGAATGTTTTGGGGAGCAGGGATTTAGGAGGGTGCTGTGGCTGCATCTCAGCTCGGAAACTGCCAAACCAGTCCCCAAAGGAGCAGCCCCAAATTGGCTGTGTGAAGGGTGGAAAAAAAGGCTCGGTTTAAAGCCTGGCTCGGTTTCAAGGCCGCAGAAGACATTCCAGCAGCACAGCAATTGGCAGCGCGGTTTAAAGGCAATTAAGATCCACCCGTGCCTGGCGCATTCGTATCCATCTGGGAACAGGCGAGGCGGAGCGGGGTGCCTGCCGTGGGTGCCCGTCCCTGCGGTGTCCCCGCAGCGGGGCTGCACACGCCGGCATGCGCGGCAGATGGCAGGGTTTCCCCGAGCATCCCGCACGCCTCCAGCCCTGCCAGCAGCCGGGCAAAAGCACCACATCCCGCCCGTCCAGCCGCGCTGTCACATCCCAGCCGAGCATGGGGAGAGAAGGGAATAATTGGGAAAGTCCCCAGCAGGCTCCGTCCTATTATTTTTTATCTTTCTGAGCTGATCTGCGGTCCCTGATATGGTGGAATGCCCGTGCCTGGCCCCACAGCCCTCCCTGAGCCATGCACAGCCCCAGGAGCAGGTTGGCATGGAGGAATGCCACGGGGAGTCACGGACAGCCTGTCCCCGTGGAGCTGGGGGCAGAAGCAGAGGTTTAACAGCAAAACAGGGGCAAGCCCTCTCCATCCATCACCACCAGTTAGCTCCAAAGGGAGATGCTCAACCCCAAAGAGGGACATTCAGCCACATCCTTCCCAAACATTTTTGGCTGAAATTGGCAGAGCAGTGCCCTCCGTTTCACCCGGGGCTGGGGGGCGTCGTTACCTCGGCTGAAGTCAGAGCGGATGTGGGTCTCCTCGTAGCCATCCGCCGCCCTGCAGGCGCTGGAGTGGCCGTAGCAGAAGCAGCTGGTGCAGCCGACGGGGTTGTGGGGCTGCAGGTTAAACCAGCCCGGCTGGCACCTGGGCACGGGGAGGAGACAGGAGTATGTGGCATAGGGCAGGCAGAGCTGCAGGGAACCACGGCAGTGTCTCTGTGTGGGACACTGGTGACAGCTCTTTGTGAGCCCAGTCCCAGTGCTCCAGAAGAATGCAGCCCCACTGTCCTGCCACCAAGTCCAAGATTGGAAAGGGACAGTGTTTCTGTCTCCATGCCAGGGCCACGCTGCTCACCTGTCGCACAAGTGCCCCTCCACGCTCTCCTTGCAGGTGCAGTGCCCCGTGTTGGGGTCGCAGGTGCCCACGCTGCCTGCGGGGTCACAGGTGCAGGGTCTGGATGGGGTGAGATAAAGGAGGTGAGCCCCGGCCCCATCCCGCTGCTCCTGCCCAGGGCCGGGTTCCTCCTCACCTGCAGCCACCTTCGCTGAGGCTGTGGTAGCCGTCCTTGCAGCGCTCACACTTCCAGCCCGTCACGTTGGCTTTGCAGACGCAGGTCCCCGAGTTGTCACACTGGGGCTGCAGGGAGCCTGCGGGGACCCCGGCCAGCCCTGAGGCTCAACCCCCGCCGTGGAGAGACACAGGGCGGGGAAGATGGGGAAACCCCGAGCAAGAGAAAATCCACCAAAGCCATCCCTCCCAGCAAACCCCGGCTGCGGCAGCAGTAGTCTTGCAGCCGGAGCCCGGCTGGGGACAGCCGCCCGCACCTGCGGGGTGGCAGTGGCAGGGCTGGCAGGCTCCCTGCGGCTCCCAGCGGTAGTAGTTTTGCCTGCAGCTCTCGCAGTGGGTCCCGGCCGTGTTGTCGCGGCAGTTGCGGCAGTGTCCCCCGTGCCCGCTGCGCCGGAACAGCTCCCGGTCGTAGAAACACTCCTCGGAGCGGCCGCTGCAGTTGCAAGCTGGGGAGAGGCGGAGGACGGGTGAGCACCTGGCGGGCACTGGAGGTTACGGCAACCTCCTGTGGGGTCGGATGAGCCAGAGGGACCCCTCGGCTCAGCAGCGAGAGCTTTCAGCGGTGCCTCTGCCCTTGGAAGCAGAGGTGGGTGCAGTACAATGCGCGGAGCAGATGGTTGCACCCGTGGGGTAAAGGGAATGGAAATACCCGGGGTGCTGCTGCGAAGGGGAGCCCCGGGGTACAAATCTTCCCTCCCTCCCAAAATGGAGCAGGTGCAGGAAGGGCAGGAGGCGCCAGATGAGCTGATGCAGCGCCAGCGCAGCCCATCAGGGCCAGCCAGCGCTGTGGGCACGGAGCTAGCCCGGGAGATACTCACGGAGGCACTCGTTGGCAGCCTCGGCCGTGCCGCGTGCCCAGGGCCGGTCCTGGTAGAAGGGCTGGCAGCGCTGGCAGTCGGTGCCGGCCGTGTGGTGCTGGCACACACACACCAGCTGCCCGGCCTCGTCCGGCGCGCACTCGCTGGCGTGCCCGTTGCATTTGCACCTGCGGCGAGACCCCGGGCGGGGTAGGCGCTCTGAGCACCGCTGTGGGCAGCTGCAGCAGCAGCGGGACGGTGCCCAGGCTGTGCAGCGTGTGATGCTGCTACTGGGCTGGCTGTGGGCTGAGAGCAGCTCAGGCTGTGCTGGCCTTGAGGCCGCCCGTCGTGTCCCCTAGGCTCTCAGCCTGGCCGGTCGGGAGGTCACACGCCGAGGGTGGCCCGTGCTGGCCAGCTCCAGCTGCTGACCCCGGAGGTGGGACAGACAGCAGCTACAGGTCTGCCGGCCGGCTGGGAGCTGTCCCAGCCCGCTCCCTGGGGCAGACAGCGCTCTCAGGGTTGGGGAAATTTTCCACTTCTCCCAGCTGGGGAAGGGCATGTGCAGCACAGCTCGCGGGCAGCACCAAGTGGGTGCCACCTGCATCTCTATCCCACATCTGCTGCCCTTTCCTGCTGGCAGCTGTTCCAGCTTCTCTGCCTGTGGCCATGCTGAATCCAAGCTCCTCCAGCAGCCTCTGTAGCTTCAGGTCATCTTTCCACTAGAACCCCACGACTCCCCTTTTGCAGTGCTCAGGAACCAGCAGGGTCACAGGAGGAGCAAAACGAGCCCCAGCGTCATTAAAAGCCATTGGGCTGGGAGGGAACAAAGCAAATACAGCTGGTGGCACATGGAGTGGGCTAGTGGGGAAAAGACAACCTTTCTGCACAGCTGGGAGGTCTCCAGGTTTAATCACCCACCTCTGCACTTCCAGCTCCAGTTTACACACGGAGGAAGCCACATCTGAGCGGTTTGCCCCAAAATCTCAATTCAGATGAGAGTGAGGTGGGGAGCAGCCGCCTCAGTCCCACAGCCCCAGGAAGGTCCCCATATTTCTGCCTGGCTGCCCCTCACCTGCCACCAACGGAGAAGTCAGATATGGCATAGTAGTACGACTGCAGCACCTTGGGGTCCTTGAAGATGTCATCCCCAAATGTGTTGAGCCGGTTCAAGGAGATGAGCAGGTCAGTGACTGTCACCCACTCCTGCAGGAGACATGGAGAAGCCACCTTGGTGGAGAGGTCTGGGCCACCAGCTCCCACCCCAAGCGGGACACATCCTGCAGCTTTTCAAGTAGGGATGCAGCATATCACCTGCACTTTTACCGCAGGTGGGTGCAATAATGCCCTTGACCCCAAGGATCCATGCACCACGCCCCCTCCCGCCCTGGTGGCACCTGCAGCGCGGGGCTTCCATCGAAATTGTAGGCGCTGGGCCGTCCCTCCAGGGTGGAGAAGGCCACGTTGCCCCCGCTCAGCGGGGAGATGTCGCTGAACTCGTCGCTGCAGAAGGCCACCTGCTCGTCCTCGCCCGGCCGCAGGTACTGCCGCGGCCGCTTCCCGTAGGTTTTCAGGCAGGAGGCGCTGTAGAACTGGAAGGGCACCCAGGGCCCCCCGGCGCGGCTCCGCTTGTAGATGGCGAAGCTCTCGGGCCGGCTGGTGTGGAACTTGAGCCGCACGTAGGTGATCTCGTAGGCTTTGCCTGGGGACAGACCCACCGTGCTGCGACCCTCTGCCGGCCACCCGATGGGCACCACAGCCTGAGTTATCCCGACGGCATCCTGAGGCACCCACCACAGCTAAAAATGGACAAATCAGCACGCCCACCCAGCTGCCCTTAACCAGCTCCTCCTTGGTGCAGCCCAAACCTGCCTAGATCCAGGCTGGCTCTCACCCCAATGCAGAGAGCAGCCCTGTGTGGGTGCACTGAGTGGGTTGCATGGGCAAAAAAGCAGTTCCAAATCCAGGCTCGATCCAGCAGCTGTGGGGGAGAGCTAGGCCCACGGCACTGAAGCATCCCCAGGGCACTGGTGCTTTGGAGATGGAGAGCTGGAAAGGGTCAAGGCCAATCCCTCCCTGGGGAGCTGCATGCCAGGACCTGGCATCGCTTCCATCTTTGCTGGGATGAAGACAAAGAGAGGCCACCAACCCTTGGGGCGTCCGGCGAGCTCTGAAAGAGCTTGAAAGAATTAGTGTAAAGGAAAAGAGAAAACACCAAAGTGAACATCAGACCCACTTAATTGCCAGAGATGAAGGACCAGCTTAAAGCCCGAATTGCTCCATAACAGCACCACTCCTGACAGCACAAAACAATTAGCTGCAAGGTTTTGGCTTTATTTGAAAAGATAATGAGTTGGGAATGTTAGAGGGGTTATTCCGGGACTAGGAAAACAAGCCTTTAATTGGGCCCATATGAATACTGTCGCGTATGTGCTGCGACTTCGCTGCGGGGGAGCCGAGGAGCCGGCTACCAGCGCTGGGAAAAGCAGCTGTGTCCCATCAGGGATGCAGGAAGCGCCCGGCAGCGCGCCTGGAGAGGGGGACAGACCCGCTCCCAGCCCACCCGGAGGTGACGAGGGCCAAGAAGGGGCTGCAGCTGAGCTGTCCCACCCTTGCCTTGTGGCTCCCCCTCCCTCTGGGACCGCTCGGCGCTGGTGACAGCGGGGGTGGCCCTGTCCTGCTTGCCGTGCACGGGGGACGCCTGGCAGGCGCCGGTTCCCAGACAGCGCGGTCCCAAGGGGCTTGTCTACCGAAACAGCGAGGTCGGGGCCGTCACCTCCCGGAGCAGTTTCCTCTGGGAGAGGAAGGGAACGCAGGGCTGTGTCAATAAACCGCCCCTGCCCCAAGTGGCCCCGCGCGAGGGGAGGGGACGGCCGCGCTGGGGGAGCCCCGTTTTGGTGCCTCCAGCTGGGGTGGAGGAGATTCACTTTCCTGAAGAATTTTCATGAGAGGAGAAATTTGGCTGATTAAAAAGCCTGTCTGAGAATTTTCATGTGCTTTTCCCAGACAGGCTTTTTAATCAGCCAATTTCTCTTTAGGAGAAAAAAAAAAATCCAGAAAATAACCCAGGCTGGTTGTCTCCTCTTTGCTGCTGAGGTGTGACACGTCCCAAAGCCAGATGTGCTGCTGGACAGTGATGCTGGGAAGGGTGCACAGGCAGCACCAGGACCCCGGGGTGCTCTCCCAGCTATGCTGTCACCTGAACAAAGCAACAAAGTGTGCACCTGCCTTCCCCTGAGCCCAAATTGCTCTGGGGCTCCAAGAAGAGAATTCTGGAGAGGAGGAAAGGAGCATGTGGGACAGTCATGTCACCTACATGTCCTGTCATCCCTAGTCCCACAGGAAAATCAGAGTCACAGACACAGACAGAGCCTGATCTAGACACTCCAAAACGAGCCATTGGCATTCAGATTGCTTCCTGAGGAGCCCCGGTGTCTGTTGCCTGTGCAAGCCGTGGATATTTTGGGTTCCTTCCTGATGTCTGACAGGGCAAATGCAAGAGCTGTGGACACTTGGGATGATCGACCAGCTGCAAGCCCACTGCACCATGACAGCATGGCTGGAACCTCTCGGGGAGAAGAGATTTAAGGGAGCATAATCTAATTAACGCCAATCAACAACATGCAGGTAAACACGGGTCTTGTCCAAGTCATCCCATGTCTTATTTAATAAGCTCCCCAGGCAACCGCGCTGGAGAACTTACAAGAGGTGAGGCTGAGCAAGACAGGCAGGCTAGGGGACACTCTACACGGGATGAAACACCCAATTACTCCGCGGAGCTCAGGAGAAAGGACTCAGCCCAGGCTGCCTCCCAGAGGGCTGAAGTTGGGCTTTTCCTGCTTAACCCGAGTGAAAGCATTAAGGCAGCAATAAAAACATCTGTGGCTGGGACAAGAACAGGGCCTGGCAACTGTGGCAAAGGTCAGACAAGGGTGTGCCAAGCACCAAGATGGCAATTTTCAGCATGGCAAGATGTAGGAGCTGTTCAGGAAGAAGGGTACAATTGCAGAGGATGCTCCAGGGCTGTAGGGACAGGCTGGAAGATGAGCTCAGTGCTTTAGCCTGGGCTGTGTTAGCAGAGACAGACACAGCAGGGCAGTCACAGGGACTGGACTCCACGGGAAACCCCGGTGTGGGGTCCAAGAAGGACCACAGGGGAGCCAGGGAAGAACTGGAAGGACAGAGAACGTGAAGGAAGCCCCGGGGCTTGCAGAGCCCGCACATGTCGCTGTGCCGAGCTGGGACTGGTGGCCACAAAGTCGCCCGGCAGCAGCTGGCTCAGCCACACAGGCTGCATTCGGGTGGGCTGTGCCCGGGTCACCCACGAACGGATTCGGGACAATCCGACAGCCTGCCTAAGGTGGACAAGAGGCCGGCAAATCCCCTCTGCCAGGGCTGGCAGGAGCAGGGAGTGAGGCTGGCAGACTCCTCGTGCCCGGCGGGCAGCCCAGCCCCAGCCCGGGGACAGGACCAGATGTCCGCCCGCTCGCAGGGGGCTGGGAAAGCAGCGACCTCCACCCAGCCGGGCAGCTCCCCCGTCACTGCCGGGGAAGGTCACCCCGACCACGCTGGGTCCCACCAGCGCGGCTCAGTGCGGGACACTCAGCTGTCCCCTCGCCACTCGGCTGTCCCCTCACCAGCTCCAGCCGCAGCCCCTCCACTACCCACCTTCGGCATGCAGATGGCAGGAGACTGCAGAGAATGAAGATTTTACAGCGCTGGCCAACAGCCAGGAGAGTTTAGATGATAGGAAAATGTTATAAAACCTTTTTAAAATGCCAGGCATGCCCCTTGGGTTTAAGTATCCTCCAGGTGGGCGGCTTGCAGGGTATTTAAAACACAGAGGGTCGGATGCCAGCTGGGGAAACCTACTGGGGTTGCACGGTGTGTCTGGAGCTCGGCACCCTGAGACGAACCGGGCACCCTGAGCAACGCACGGGGCTGAAACAGGAGGGGCTTGGCACCCATGGTAGTCACCCTCCCCGGGCAAGGCTCTCCCGGGGTAGGAACCATCTGCCTCCTGCTCCGCAGGCTTCCACAGTCGGTAAAAAGCAGCCTGGGGTGAAGGGGAGAGCAGGCACTCCGGGCACGGCTGGCTGGGAAGCAGCACAGACAGGAACAGCGTCTGGCATCCTGGGGCTCGGCTGACGGATCGCGCAGAGCCTCCCCGGGTCCCTTCAGTGCTTTGCAGAGGGCAGCTCCCTCCATACACCCCCCAAAAGCCCTGGGCGGGGGGTCCTGTCCTTAATGCAGCACCGGCAGCAGGAGCTACAGGGTGCAGGAGCATCCCCCCCATCTCCGCACCCTGAGCCCGGTGCGCCCGCAGCCGGTGCCCTCGGGCGGCCCCGCCGGGGCTCCTGCTGGCACTTACCCAGGCGCAGGGTGATGTTGACGGAGTTGGGGTACTGGATGCCAAAGGCCATGGACTGGCTCTGCCACCAGGTGCTCTCCTCCTGGCTGTGGAAGTCGGTGAGGAAGGAGGCGTTGTGGTGGCGCCGGGGGTCGCTGGCGTCGCAGCGGTGGCACAGGGCGCTGGCGTGGTGGGCGCCCATGTGCAGGCAGTAGTCCTCCGGGGGCGACCCGCACGTGTTGGTGGCCTGGACGGCCCGGCCGAAGGCGGCGTTCTCGAAGACGGGCATGCAGCGGCGGGGCTGCCCCCGAGGGTCCCAGCAGGGGGACGAGCCCCCCGCCCCCAGCCCCAGCCCCAGCAGGGCCAGCAGGCAGAGCCCGGGAGGCCGTGCCATGCCGCGGCTCTCCTGGCCGGACTCTGAGCCTCCTCTGGATGGCAGCAGGAGGGACGGGACGGGATGGGATGGGATAGGACGAGTCCCCCTACCCGGCACCTCCTCTCGCTCCGAGGTCCATCTTGTGGAAGCTGCTGGGAATGTCGAAATATTCGTATGTGAGGCAGAGCTGTGGAGTTTGGGATCCCGCAGGACATCCTAGTCCCCAGGCCGTGGCGATGGGACCATGCAGTGCTCCATCTCCAAAACATCTCATTGCTTTGTGGATTGGGGATTTGCAGCTTCAGCTGCATGGGCATAGCTGAGCTCCTCCATTTCTCAGCCCTGGGAATGAGCTTGTGCTGGTACACACCTCACATGAGGCTTTTCCCTTCAGTTGGTAGGGGTCACCACTTTTCTTGCAGCCCCAAAATCAAGAGGGGATTAGGAAAAGGCTTTGAAACAGAGTCACTTTGAAGCACCTTCTTCTCTCCACACTGACTTGTGGGGCATTGACTGCTCTCCCACTTACACCAGCCTGCCTGGGTTGTGGGTCTGTGACACCCCAATGTCTCCACACCAGCACCCTCGAGTGGGGGTCCCATCCCTGCCTGTTGCCATGAGCCAGCCCAGTCCCCTGGGCCTGAGTGAGGGCACATTCCTGTGGAGGCATCTCCATGGGGTGGCAAAGCCAGATCATCACCAGACCTCATCAGCAGCTCACACCTAATGCTAATTATAGTCTGTGCCAGGGGAATCCCTCTGGAGACCATGGCACCCGCCAGATGTGACCCGTGGGGGCAGGAGAGTGACAGCAAACAGGGAGAGAGGCAGCCTGGCATGGTGCCATGCCCCTGGGCAAACCCTGACCCACACCCCACCGGGCTGTGTTTGCAAAAGTGGGATGCACAGGGGAGCTCTGCCTCTGACCCCCACACCACTTCACTGAGCTGCCCACAGGGGCTCTGGAAACTTAGTACTCCTCTATAATTTAAGCTCCCTTCCTCCCCTTCCCTTCCACTGGTATTTATTTTATTCTCCTTGCCCGTGCACGCTGCGGGAGAAAGCACCGGAGGGGAGCTGTGAATCAGAGTCCCGGGCAGCGGCTCCCGCAGCAGCGCCGTTCCAAAGCCCCATTACCATATATTGACCCAGCTCTGACAGCCAGAGCCAGCTCCTCTGGGAAGGCTGAATTTCCCAGCATCGAGGAGCTGTGCAGCAGCTGCCTGGGAGTGGGCGGCCAGTGGGAAACCCACTGTCAGCCTTCGGGGAGAAAGGGAAGGGTTTGCAGCTCAATAATTGCCCCGTGCGTTTCCACCGCCAGTTTTGAGGGGATTTGCATCCTGCAGAGATGAGGTTTTCCAGGTGTTTTGTTTTTCCCGTGGTACTGAGGCTGTAAGCTCCAGACAGGAGATAGTATCATAAAATATTCTGAGCTGGAAGAGACCCAAAAGGATCATGAAGCCCAACCCTTAAGATGAATGAATGACCCATATGGGGATTGAAGCCACGACCTTGGCACTACTAACACCCTGCTCTAACCAAATCTTTTGTGTCATGGGTTTGGCTCCTCCTCCTTGGGATACAACACACATCCACGAGAGGATTTGCCTGCTCCTGATACAGAGGAATCCACGTTAGGGGGGGATGAGACCACACAGCCAGGGCTCAGGATGCAGTGGGATTCAGGCAAAGATGGTGAGTATCCCAATGTCACCTCGGCCCCCAGCACAGCCCCCTGGGCGTGGGGGGATGGCCCACAGGGCCAGAGCTTGATGGGAATTGATGGTGACACTGCTGCACTCAGCAGGGGGCATGCTGCAGCTGGGGTGGGAACTGCACATTCCCAGAGGGATTCAGCTGTACCCCAGACTGGGTGAGCCCCTCACCAGGCTCCTGCTGGGTGGTGGGCACAAGGTTGCCCCTTGGCCAAGGAGATGCCCTACACTGGCTGTGCTCCACTGGTAACAAAGCCCAGCCTCACCTGAAGTCCTCTGTACCTGGAAAGATTTCAGCCACTGCTCCAGGACTTTGGTCCCAGCACTTCAGGGATGCGGTGCCCAAGGTTGTGGTGACACCAGCCTGTCCAGGAGCCTTCTTCTGCCCCAACACAGAGCTGGAACCCCGCAAGGGTTAAAAGCCGTGGAGGCGGAGAGGAGAAAATGTTCTTCTGATTTGCTTAATGAACGTTAATTAAGAAGACAGAAGATAGCAGATTCCTTCAGGGTAGAGATGAAAGGCCCGTTAATTAAATGTGGAGAGCGAGGAACAGGGCCAACTGATCCTCCTCCTGATCAGACCTGACAAGGCAGGCACGGGGCAGGAGCGAGGTGTGCCAGATCCCGCAGCCCCTCGTGTCCCACAGCCCAGCTCCAGGCTGGCAGCACGGCCAGGTTTTGGCAGGGTGTGTGGGACTGGGTGGCACTTACCTGCCTCCAGCACCCGTGAGGCTGAGGGTGGCCCTGTCCATGCCCTGGAGCTGGGGTGAGAGCTGGGTCACTGCCGCTGGCTCCAGTGCACTCCTGGAGTGGTTCTGTCAGATGGACACCCCTTCGTTTCCAGCAGGACCTTCTCCTGAAGGGATGAGCTGACCCTGCTGGAGGAAGGGGAAGACAGGATGGCCAGCTCCATCCTGAGGAAGAGGAGGAGAAGGTTTGGTCACCCAGCTTGGCAGTTTGCCCCAGGCCCACCCACCCACAGGAGCTGGCCACAGGTGAAATGGGAGAGAGTCAGAAAGGCTCTGATCACCACCTTGTGCCATGGAGGGACAAGCCTCTGGGGTGGACACCTGCCTGTTTCAGCACACACACACTGCCTCACCTTCCTGGAACAGGCAGCTCCTACCACCAGTCATTTGCCAAAAATGGCTTTTCTGCCCATAGCTGAGACTTGGGGGCTGTGGCACAGTAACAGGACTCTGCTGGCAGCCTGCTGCCTCCACGCTCTCCTCCAGCTTTCAGCACAGGCTTATTTTCAAAAGCAGAGCAGTTGAGCATCCCAAATCACAGCCCAAAAACCACAGCAGCCCTACCTGGCCCTCCCTGACACTGTGGCCTGTTCCCTCTCCCACTCCATCCCTCGCCCTGGGACTGGAGCAGGGGCTGGGGGCAGGCTGAGCTGCAGGACACCACGAGCATTTCCATGAGCACAGACAACGCTCTGCCGCTCTCCCGGCACGCACAGCCCTGCAGGGGGGACAGCTGGGGTGACAGGGTGCTCTTCCTCACAAACAGCAGCCCCTTGGGCAGAGAGGAGGACAGGGCAGCTGCCAGCACACCCCCCAGCTCTGCTGACCACGGAGTGCAGACCCCACCTTCAGCCTAGCAGGAAACTGAACCCGCAGCGTAAATAACGGCTGGAGCGTCTCTCGTGCGCGCTGGCTTGTTTTGTAAACCTGAACTTTGCAAAATGTCACAAAACGGAGAAATGAGAGGCCTGGGATGAGTAAATCTCTATTAGAAATTCCCTGGGATGGCAGCAGTCGTGTTCTCACTCGATGATGGCACATTCCGGCTCGGGGAGCGGGGTCACGCGTGGCGCTGATTGCGGCAAGTATTTAATTAACACTGCTGTAAACGGAGATGCCAGGCAGACCACGGCGGGGCACGGTGCTGCTGAGCTGCAGGAAGTTCTGCCAAGGCTGACGGGAGATGAGGGAGGGCAGAGAAAATCCAGTAGATTTTGCTCCCTGCTTTGCCGCAGCCCTCAAGGGGCGAGGGCAGGATGGGACAGTGACGCTGTCAGGATGTCCCCTGAACAAGAAGGCTTCACCATCAGTGCCCAGATGAGTGGGGAAACCCCACAAGGGGTAGAGGAGCTCTCTCCCAAAGCAATTGTCAGGACACACATCACCGTCCTCTTCCCTGATGCACAAATGGTCTAAAGTCACCTTTTCAGAGATAATCATCCCCAAATTCTCTCAATACCTGGCAGACAGTGAAAATAGGAACATCTCAGCTGCACTCGTGCATGACCACAAGCTCATCATCTCACTGATGAGCTGAACTACTCCAGCTCTGACCCAACCCAAGGACACAGGGTGACAGCCAAGCCATCACTGTCCCCAGGACACACATTTCACCCACTGCATTGGGCCCAGGAGGTCGGGGACCACGGCAGGAGGAAGCACCAGGTCAGAGCAGGACCAGCCGGTTTCAGGCACAGCCAAAAAGGTCTTTTCCTCGCCTGAGCTCATCAGCAGCTTAATGACACTGGCTAAAAAGCTTCGGAGTCCCTAATCGCTCATCATATTACTGCTGCTCACAAGTGAGGCCAAGCAGTACAAACCTCCTCGAAGCCTTTCTAATTAACGAGCAGAGGCTTAGGCTCTCCCAGCCCAAAAGCAGCATCTCAGATAAAACCAGCAGCCTCCTGCCAGCCCATCCTCTTGATAAACCCCTTTAATGGGCTTGTCAGCATCACCTGAGGCCACCCCATTGGCTAACAAGGCACATCTGTCTGTCTGTCCCCCCCTGCCTCCGTGCTGTGGGTGGGGAGATGTCCATCTGCCCATCCCTTGCTCCATCCCTCCCCACCATGGCAGGAGCCATGGGATGTTCCTGCCACGGCTGGAACCAGTCCTGACCCTCTGCTGGATCCCTGGACATGTCCCCTGCCTACCCCATCCCTGAGTGCCCGGATTTCCCCTTCACCAGGAGGATGGGTGACAGCTGAGCAGCAGCAGATGCCACCAGATGGTCACCACAATGAGAGGCCCGGCTAGACCGGTGACTGGGAGGACACTGGAGCCCCTCATTTGCTGAGTGACTCCATGTGCTGCTCCCAAGGGGAGCGAGCTCGGGGTGGTGGCACTGAGCTGCTGCCCACAAAGCCTCCAGGACCTTTGCAGCACTGGAACACCTGCACTGGCACTGCCACAAAGGTTTGTGGCCACAGTCACAGCCTGGGCTGTCCTCGGAGAGTGGCTGAGCACTCGCACCTCATCACAGAGATGGTTTCTCAGGGGGCTTTGGGAAATCAGGCTTGGAAAGCACTTCAGAACTTTTTAAGCCTGCTTTTCCAGAGCCCATCACTGTGATGAGTGGTGAGTGCTCAGCCCCTCTGCCGGGGGCTGCCTCCCCCCTTCTCCCACTCCCATCAATCAGAGGTGCCCCAATATGCTCTGTGACAAATAAAAGTTGCTGCGATACCTTTGACTTTAAAGTAGGAGAAATAACTCCTCTGTGACGTGATCTACCGTGTCTTTATATTCCCAAGCGTGTCGCCCCGGATTGGGGCTGGGGCTCTGGTTTAATATTCTCATGGAAACCGGTGCCCTCATCCAATTACCACGGGGATTTCCGTGCAGGCAGCAGCTGAGCCACCGGTAGCCCCCGGCACGGGAAGGAGCCCCCGGCACGGGAATGAGCCCCACGGGGGACCGAGCCCACGGTGACCTCGCTGGGGTCACCCCGAAAGTGCCGCAGGGGGTCTCGAGTTAATTCGGCACTCCCAGATAGCGGCTGTGCCAAGGACTGGGTTAGACTGGGAAGAGCTGGTGGAAACTGGAGAAACAAAGCTTTGCTCCAGGCGGCGGCAGAGAGCTCCGTGGGAACCTTCCCCGGAGATTTCCACTTCCCGCGGGAACAGCATCCTTCTGTTTCGAACTGGAACGCCTGCTGCTCCGCATCCCCCTGCAGCCACGGAGGCTGGATGCTCCCTGGTAATCCTGCATCATTTATTTTCATTGGCTGACAGAAAAAAAAGTGCCGTCAGAAAAGCGGTGTTAGCTATGCTGGCTGGCATAGAAAATGTTGCTTTAATTGTATTTTATTTGGCAATAAGAAAAGAGAAGCAAGAACAAACCCTCGAGATATCCCCTCTCTCCTCCCCATTTAAAATTTCAGTTTGGTAATTTTATGACAATGTTTCTGATAAAACCCAACAAAGCACATTAAATGGAGAGAAGTGATTTATCCTTTTCAGTGGCACATGATCTTTGGACACATTTCCCAGTCTATATATTAAGAGAGTTTAAAAAACAAACAAACAAACCAACGAACTTGTTTGGGTTTTTTTCCATGTCAGCTGTTATTTTTCAACCATAAACTATTTTTCCAACCCTGGTTTCCCGCTTTCTGATCTCTAAAGGCAAAACCAGGGAAGTATTGGACATCTCATTTGAAAAACCATCATGGATCAGCCCCACTTCCTTCAGCCCAGGCCTGGCCACCACACCATGTCCTGCTGTGATTTTACACTTTCAAGGCCATTTTCCTTGAAAATTTCCCTTCTCTCCTCTCCTCCAAGGAGCTGTGTCATTGATTTACTGTTGAAATTGGAGGAAGAGGCTGGCTCGTGCTCAGCCACTCCTGATGCCAAATCCAGCTGGGAGCTGCATGGGCTGCCCATGATTTGGGGGTTCCCTGGCCTTTTCCCAGCCCCTCCACAAGCCAGGAGGATAAAACCTTCAAAACTAACGTGGCACTTAGAAACCAAACCACCAACACATAAACCTGAGGGTTTCTCTGTGCCACCTGGAATCAAACACTCTGAGTCTTGGCCAACCAGCCCGGCTCGGTTCTCCCACCCAGCCGAGCATCCTGAGCTCCCTTCCAGCATCCTGCAGATTTATCTGCTGCACAAATCCCCGCTCCCACCCAGAGTGGCAGCGACGCCTTCGAAGCACCGGGTGTTCCACACAGCGTGGGGGGGCTTGGGAAGGGGTTAATGGGTGGGCACAGGCAGTGCTGGGGAGTTGCTAGGAGACTTGGGGCTTTGGGATGCTGGATGTGCTGCTCAGCCAATGGAGGAGTCTTCTGAGGAGTAAATCTGCTAATTTGGGTCTTGTTGGCTGCCGGGGCTAGGGGTGGATGTGGGTGCTGAGCAGAGCTGACCCTGACCCGCTCCTCCCAGCCCCACACTGATGCTTTCCCATCCTGCTCCTGTGGTTTCAATTAAACCGCTGAATTAATCTCTCGCAATAAACTCAGCTGCTACTGTGGTTTGCTTTGGGATTCATCATCACTTTTGCAGCANAACCAGCCCCTCTCATCAGCACCAGTGTCCCCCCTGTCACCTGCCAAAAAGGGCAGGAGGACTCCTTCAGAAGCCCAGCACTCTGGATATCCATCCCAGTGGGATCTGACCTGGCTCTGCTCCAAACCAGAGCCTTTTCCCACCCATCAGCNGAACTTGTTTGGGTTTTTTTCCATGTCAGCTGTTATTTTTCAACCATAAACTATTTTTCCAACCCTGGTTTCCCGCTTTCTGATCTCTAAAGGCAAAACCAGGGAAGTATTGGACATCTCATTTGAAAAACCATCATGGATCAGCCCCACTTCCTTCAGCCCAGGCCTGGCCACCACACCATGTCCTGCTGTGATTTTACACTTTCAAGGCCATTTTCCTTGAAAATTTCCCTTCTCTCCTCTCCTCCAAGGAGCTGTGTCATTGATTTACTGTTGAAATTGGAGGAAGAGGCTGGCTCGTGCTCAGCCACTCCTGATGCCAAATCCAGCTGGGAGCTGCATGGGCTGCCCATGATTTGGGGGTTCCCTGGCCTTTTCCCAGCACCTCCACAAGCCAGGAGGATAAAACCTTCAAAACTAACGTGGCACTTAGAAACCAAACCACCAACACATAAACCTGAGGGTTTCTCTGTGCCACCTGGAATCAAACACTCTGAGTCTTGGCCAACCAGCCCGGCTCGGTTCTCCCACCCAGCCGAGCATCCTGAGCTCCCTTCCAGCATCCTGCAGATTTATCTGCTGCACAAATCCCCGCTCCCACCCAGAGTGGCAGCGACGCCTTCGAAGCACCGGGTGTTCCACACAGCGTGGGGGGGCTTGGGAAGGGGTTAATGGGTGGGCACAGGCAGTGCTGGGGAGTTGCTAGGAGACTTGGGGCTTTGGGATGCTGGATGTGCTGCTCAGCCAATGGAGGAGTCTTCTGAGGAGTAAATCTGCTAATTTGGGTCTTGTTGGCTGCCGGGGCTAGGGGTGGATGTGGGTGCTGAGCAGAGCTGACCCTGACCCGCTCCTCCCAGCCCCACACTGATGCTTTCCCATCCTGCTCCTGTGGTTTCAATTAAACCGCTGAATTAATCTCTCGCAATAAACTCAGCTGCTACTGTGGTTTGCTTTGGGATTCATCATCACTTTTGCAGCAAACACAGCAATTAAACAGAGAGGTCTTGGTAGCTCAGGAGGGAAAGCTGGGCTCCCCCAGGCTGATGTTTGGGATTGGGGTACCCAGGCCCCCCCCGGGTTAGTTTTCACCAGCCCAAAGCCCTGTCTGGAGGCTGCTGAGAGCGAGGGAGCTGGAGGAGGCACCACTGCCCCCCCTCACCTGCATATGCTCCTCCAGATGGCCCAGGCTGCTGCTCTCCATGTGGGAAAAGGTTTTAAATTAAAATCTTCCCTGTGTTTTTTGGTGATTTTTGGCTGGGTTTCTTTCCCCTGACTTTCCAGCTCTCCGGCCCATTTGCCATCATTAAGTGGAGATGGAGTGGCAGTGGCAGCAGGGTGGAGTTGGGTGGGTGGGTNGATGGGAATGGATGCAGCTTTCCTGCTATCCACAAGCCTGGCAGAGGAGCAAGACCCACACCGGGGCAGGATCTGGCCCCTCCAGGGACTCTGAGATGCCAACTTTTCACAGAAACAGCGGATTACAGCACATCAGCTCCAATCAATACTCTGCTGTGGCAGAAAGCAAAGGGAAAAGAGGAACAAAAAGAGGTTTCTCATTTGCGGGGGATTTGGGGCTTTTGTTGTGTTTGGAGGGAGGAGGGGGGAAAAAAGCTTGAGAAAGAGCTGGGAAGGAAGAGCTGGGGGGAACAGAGGAGCACCCACCCCTCTGGGACACTGCTGCAGGGTGGGGCCCTCTGGAATGCTTGGGGTGCCAGGGAAAGCACGAGGGCACGGGGTGGGGATGGGATGGGATGGGAACAGGGTGGGTGTGGGGTGCTCCATCTCCACCTGGCACAGAGGGTTCTGTTCTTTCCTCCCCAGACCGTGGCACCTGCAGCAAAGAGGGTCAAAAGCAGAGGAGAGGGTTTGGCAGAGGGGAGAGAGGAGAAAAGATGCTCAGCCCCGGTCTGGTCCTGCTGAGACCCTCACAGGGTACAGCCAGGCTTGGGGATGCTCTAGACAAAACAAGGGTGTTAAAGGAGCGCTTCAGAAACCCAAATATCTTGCAGGGAGACGAGCAGAAGTGATGCCACTGACCCCATGCAGGCTGCAGCCCAAGAGCTCTTTGTGGGTGGTTTGTCTCATTGTCTGAGCCATCGATTCCTCCCGTGGAGGAAAAAGGCCCTGACACAGCGAGCGGTGTCCTGCCGTGTCACTCAGAACGGACAGAGCACTCAGCCCTCGGGAGAGGCTCCTTCCCCGGCAGCCAAAGCGGCCTTTCCTGCTGAACGATGGGGACAGGGGACCTGCGCAGGGCAGTGCCGGGGACAGGAGCTGGGGACCCCGTGAGCTGCCCTGCTGCTATGCAGAGACCCCACAGCAGCCGAACCCCCAGCAGGGAGAGCACCCAGCGGGGACCCGGGCGGGCTTTTGTCCCTCCGGGTCGGTGGCCCGGTGAAGGACCAGCGAAGGACCATCCGGGCACCGCAGCGCTCTGCCCGCGGCTGCTTGGGATGAGGCTCACGCGCCTCTCTGCATTCCGCGCTCTCGCCGGCGCGGGGACGAAGAGCTTTGAAGGAGCTGCCCTTTCATTATTAATATGATGATGATGTCTGACGCCGTGCGTGTGTGTGCAGCGACGGCGCTGCCTCCCGTGGCTCCCTGCCAAGCAAAGCACACGCTGTTCCTGGGGGAGGGCTCGGTGTGCCCCCCAGCCTTTCCCCAGCCCCGGCACCGTGCCTCGGGCAGTCCCTCTGCCCCGCACAGCCCCTCTCTGGGCTGGACCCCCGGGACCCCGGTGCTCCCACCAGCCCCTGGCACCCTGGGGATGCACACCAAGTGTGGCTGAACACAAGGAGGGTGACGTGCCACCCTCTTGTCCCACTCTCTGTGGTGTCCTGTCCCCACAGAGCTGACCCCAGCCCGGCCTCTGCCCGACACCCCCTCTCTCTGTCTTGGACCACAGTGTAGAAGAGAGTGTCTGAAATGTTTTTGAAAGGCTCTGTTTGGAGCTTGTGTCTGATGCTGTGTTGCTTCAGTCGTTTTCTTCCCCCAGGCCAAGCCGGGACCCCGGGGCAGTGCGGGCAGAGCCGGCTTCGGGAGGGGAAACGCTGCCAGGAGCCGCAGCTCCCAGCAGGGCCCGCAGCCTCCCGGCATCCTCACATCAAACCTCTCCCCGGTTTTGCCCTCGGGCCGCAGCCTGAGACATGAATCATCCTCTCCGATGCCTATCGATCCGGGCTGGGCTGCTGGCAGAGCCCCCTCCCCTGCCAGCCCCGGGGGAGGGTCCGTGCCCATGGGTGCCCAGGCACCACCGTGTGCCCAAGGCGAGGTGCACCCAGAGCACCCGATCCCTGCCCGTGGAGCTGGGTCCGGGGCTGTGGGGCCGTGGGTCTCAGCTGCCCATGGACACCCCTACCCACGTCCCAGTTCCACAGCTACAGCCGGGCCCTGTGACAGGTAACAGGAGGTGACACGGCTCAACCTAAGTCAGTGATGAGCCAAGCCAGTGTTCCTGCTGGTCCCTGGCCCGGACTGGGCTCACCCTGAGCATCACCCAAGCCCCCAAAACCACGGACCCCTCTGCCAGGGAGGCAACCTCCCTCCTGCTCACCGCGTTCCTTGGAGACCGGCAACTGGGGGCAGCACTGGGGCCGGGCCGAGCCGGACCCTGCACCCTCACGGCACCCCTGGGTCGGGGTGCAGGAGGACACCCCACACACGGCAGGGCTGGAGGGACCAGCCCTGCTGACACAGCCCGGCCAGCAGGCTCCAGGCATCCCATCCTGCCCCACCTCCACGATTGGGCTGTGGGTTATGTCAAGGTATGTTGGATTGCAAATTAACCGTCAGCCGCTGCACGGTCCCGGCTCCATCTGCAGAAAATGAGTTGCTGGACTTGGAGAGTGTCCAGTTGTGCAGCTCGGCGTGCCTAACGCCCAGGGCTGACAAGCCACTGAATCACTCCTCCCCGCGCTGCCAGGCCACATGAAGCCAAGATGCATTTCTTTTTAATGATAAGTTTTTATTGTTTGGAGTTCAGCTTAAACAGCTTCCCGGGGGCCAGCGCCTCCTGCTTCCAGCACGGGCGGGCGGAGCGGGAGCTGAGCCCGGCTGGGGCGGGCACACCGAGCACCAGCGGCACGGGCTGGCCGGCCTCAGCTGCAAAGGGAAGTCCTTGAAAACCCTCCGTGGGGAAGGAGCTGGGCTGCCAGCCACGAGCATCGCCCGGTGAATCCACACAAAGCATCTCTGCAGCCAGAGGCAGGATTTGCACCTGGCCGGGAGACAATGCACACACCCCACACACACACGGGCACCGGCGGCTTGAGGCAACGCCTGTGCTCCCGTCCCTGCCCCAGAGAGCTCTTTGGGAATATTTGCCAGCCCAGCACGCACCCGGCTCTTCCCAAAATAGGGTGTGTGCCCTGGAGAGAAGCTGCTTGAACCCCTCGTCCCCCACACGTGCAACCTGCCCCCCTGTGCCACAGCTGTCCCACAGGGAGGCAGCCCCCACCCCACATGGGAGCTGCTGGGGGGTCCCGGCTGGGGCTGAGCTCCAGGGACAGAGACCAAGGGGGGTCTGGAGGAACCATCGTGACACCTGCCCAGGGGACAGCCTCGTGCTGCAGGACAAGGGGCTGCAGGGCTGCCCAGGAGCTTTCCCAGGGGATTCTCAGCGTGGGGAGAGAACTCGGCCTCCCCCCAGCCGGATTGAAGCAGCGCTGAGCCACCGCTGCTCTCACGACGCTCCTCTGAACCTCTCAGCAACGCTCCTGCCCGCAGGTCAGACAAGTGGCAAATAAAAGATTTACGGGAGGTGCGGCAAAGCTTTGGGAAGGAAAACCACATCCACATCAGGCCGGGAGGGAGCCCTGGCACGCAGGGCCAGCACCGCGGCTTGGGGCTGGCACCGCTGGGGTTTGGGCACTGCTGTGACCCTGGAGGGGGTGGGGGCGGCTGCCGCCTCGCCCCGCCAGCACCAGCTTCCCAGAGCGCGCTGGGATTTGCTCAGAGAGCCTCCCAGCACCTTGGCTACCCTCGGGCACCAAGGTTTGGGGGGGTGGCGATGCCAGTGCCACCCTCTCCGCCCCCCGCCCAGCACCCTGCCCACCGGTGGGACTGAGCCCCACCAGCTCGGGCTGTTCCGCTGGAGGATGTAGGGGCGTATCTCCGGGAAGGGGGTGAGCGGGTTCCGGGGGCATCCCCCGCTCTCCCCCCGGGCCCTGCAGCCCCCCCGATCCCGCTGGTACCAGCCCCCGCCTTACCTGCTGCCGCTCCTCCAGCTGTGCTGCCACATCTGGGCAGCTGCGGAGCCCGGGGCTGGAGGGGAGGGTTCGGGTCCGGGGCCGGANGCGAGCTTTTCTCCCGGCGCACCCCAGCGTGGGGAGCTGCCCCCGGTCCCCCCCGTGCGAAGCCCCCCGGGCTGCACCTCCTCACCCCCTCCCCATCGATGTTCGTTCATTCACCCGCGGCCAGGGCTCCCAGCCCGCCCCGGGGCTGCCCCGGCCGGGCAGCGGGCGATGCTCCGGGGCTGCCACACGCCTCTGCCGAACCGCGACACGCTCTAAACTGCTTAAATAACCCTTTAAAAGGGATTTGGCATCTCAGCTCCGCGCCGCAGCCGGAGTCATCCCTCCTGGTTCCGGGGCTCCCGGCCGCTAGCCCCGCTCCCAACCTCCAGGAGCCCCGCGGGTTTTCGGGGGGAGGCCGGCGTTGCGGCGGGGTGCGGAGGAGCGGCGGCAGAGCCTGCGGTGACACGCGGGGGCTCCGGCACGTGCCCGAGCCTGTTTGCACATCCCGCTGCACGTGTGCCAGCTCCGCCAGCCCGGCGTGGCCGGCCGCCAGCCACCGAGCGCGGCGAGCAGGTAGGGAGCCCGAAAAGCCCAGGGCGGTTCGGCTTGGAAGGGACATTAAAGATTACCCAGTTCCAACTCCCCTGCCGCGGGCAGGGACGCCTTCCACTAGAGCAGGTTGCTCGAATCCGCATCCAGCCTGGCCCCGGCCACTTGTAGGGACAGGCACAGGCATGGATGCACGCTGAGTGCGGGCAGGGTGGGCAGAAGGAGTGCGGAGTATGGGCAAACGTGTCTACGAAGAGCTGGAGGACGGCAAATCTCCAGCGAGCCTGTGAGCGAAGGGAAGGGGCCAGGAGCTGGCAGAGCTGCCCGTCCTCGGCACCCAGGAGCTGGGCAAGGACGGGGAGAGCAGCCGTGAGACACGCTCGACCCCGGGTCCGCCGCTTTCCTGTCCCCTGACACCCGCAGCAAGGCAAGGGGGGGCTTCTGCCTGACTTCTCCTTGCTGCGAGCAGCTCCCGCGCCTCACTGGAGAGGGCTGCGCACCCCGGGAGACCCTGACCCCCCGAGAGAGCAACCAGCCTGCCCTCCCCTCCCCGGCTGAGCTCCCTCCCTGTGCGCAGCCCCTGCACGAGGGATTCGAGCAGAGCCGTCCGTTTGGAGCCGCCATCCCCCCGGTTTTGTGTCCCGAGTGCCCCGAGCCGGGCAGGACGGACCCAGCCCCAGCACCCGTGCGGGGCCGGACAATCCAGCGCGGAGCCGGCTGGTCACGGCGGGTGTCAGAGGGTGCACGGAGTTCGCCGTGCAGCCGGCACGGCTGCGGCCCCGGCTCCCGCAAGCCCCGGTGGAAGCCCGGCCCAGCCCAGCCCGCCTGCATGCTCACCCGGAGCGGCTCCGCTGCCATCGCCATCCTTCCCTTCCCGTCCTCTCTCCTCTCCTCTTCCCATCCGCAGAGTGCGGCGTGCCGCGGGAGCGGTGGCGGGCAGGCTCTGGGTGGCGGAGGAGGGCAGGAAAACGGCAGCGGGATCCAGTTCGGCTGCTCCGTGCCCGCGGGGGGCGGCTGGGGCACAGCCCCGGCCCGGGGCGAGGGGACGGGGGCTGCAGCCCCGAGCCAGGCGGAGCGGCAGGGCGGGATGGGCAGCGAGGGTGGAGAGGGACGGAGTAGCGGAGCAGAGCGGGGATGCAAACTGAGCTGCTCGGGCAGCTCTGAACGAGCGATAGGTTCGGGCTGGGGGACGGATCCTCGCTGCCCTGGGGCGCCCGCAGCGCTGGGTGGACCCCGGCAGGAAGGTGCGGGTACCTGGGCTAAAGTTGGCACCAGCAGCTGAGCCTGGGCCATGCAAACCACAGGGTCCACTTGCCTGGGAAGCAGAACACAGGTTCTGGCTCGTCCCTGGCTGAGGGCACAGCCCAGGGACAGAGCAGCCAGGCTGCCTCCCATCCCACAGCAGCGCTTGTCTGCTGGGCTGGAGAGGAGCAGGGATTTTGGCAGGAGCAAAGGGGACCTCGTCTCAGAGCATCTCCCAGGGCAGAGCTCAGCCTCTCCTGCCACCACTCTCCTGCCACGCTCTCCAGGGGCCAGCCACCTCCGGGTGCCCTGCGGACAAGCAGGCTCGTGTCCTTCCCTTCCCCCAGGCTGCATGTGCTGGAGCTGCTTGTCTCCATGCCCAGAACAGCCAGTCTGGCTGCCTGAGAGGGCTGAGGGCTGCTTTGAGGGTCCTGATGGGGTCCAGAGCTGCTCATGAAGTGTGGCTGGGTCACCAAGGACCCAGCCCCATGGGTGACCAAGGGTAGATCTGCTGTCTGTGCCAGTGCAGGGCATGGAGAGCCTGACCCAGCTTTGCACCAGGGACACAACCATCCCTTAGACCCTGCCTGGGGCTCCCTCCCAGGCTCCAGAGCAGGTTTGCAAGCGAAGATCTGCTCATCCCAAGCACCAGTCAGTCTCACAGCTTCTGCTCTCCTTAGGAAGGAGTGATCTGAAGACACTGGGAGCTCCAGCCCAATGGATGTCCCCAGGGGAACATCGATAATCAGGGCAGGGGGATGTCTTACAGCTTTCCAGAGTCTTGGCAAGAATTCCAGGAGCTTGAGGCCATGGAACAGACAGCAGGAACCGTAGGGATCGTGAGAGCTGTGGTCATGCTGAGGCAGGAGTGTGTGGCAGGGGACATCTGCAGGGTCCCATGCCAGCAGCTGGGCACATTGCTGCAGTGTTGCTTTCCTGGAGGGGCTTGGGGGGACCCCCACCCCAGTTTGGAGTGCTGTTGGTGCCACTGGCTGAGTTTCCCTCCTCTCCCCACTGCAGGTTGCCAGGTAACACAACCTGCCAGCAAAATGCCGTGGGACTCCTGAAGCTGCTGCCACTCAGGATCTTGCAGTCACAAGCAGAGGGGATCATTTTGGAAGGGGATTGGCCCCCAGTTCCAATTGCCAGTGGGAGGGCAGTGATTCTGGGGCTTGAAGGCTGGAAAACAGCTGGATACAGCTCCCAGTGTGGTGGTACAGCCAGGCAGAGCTGCGAGGTTTTGGTGTGGTACAGCCCAGCTGGGATTTGTGTGGCCGTGGGAAGCGAAGTCTCATCCATCCACGGCTCTGTTCTGGGAGCTCTCACTGCTCAGAGGGGACCCTCGGGCTCTGCACCCCTCAAGCTGGGCATGGCAGCATTATGGAGAGCAGCAGAAGCAGGAGGGGAGGGCACAAAGTCCTGGAGATGAGGGTGCTGTCACAGCCAGGACAGCAACAGGGACAGGGTCCCTGCTCACCCTGTAGGTCCCAAGCCACCTGACATTGGCCTTTGGTCAGCAGCCACCCCTCCTGTCACTTCTGTGCTTGCAGGGCACTGGGGGGCCCAGCTGAGCCCAGGTCCTGGGTGTCCACACAAGGATCTGAGCCATGGGCATCTCCCACCTCTCTGCCACCATCCTGCTGCTCCTGGGTGTCCCCTGTGCCCCCAAGCCAGGGCTCCATGTCTGCATACACCAGGCAAACTCCTCAACCCGCTGCTTGCCCAGAGTTTCCCTTACTGCCTTTGACATCTCCTTTTAACGTGTGCCGAGGGGCTGAGCCTGGGGCTGTCTCCTCACAGAGGTCCCTGCAGGTGGCTTCCCATGCAGTCCGGTGCTGTTTGCATCTGCAGTCTCACTCCGTGGAGAGGGGGAGAAACCCAGGGCATACCCGGGGGCTGGTGGGGCACCCTTGGCCCCCCAGGCAGCCCCTCTGCAGCTGGGGTCACCTCAATGCAAATGGTTGCGTGAGAGGGAATGAAATGAAGGGTGCTTGAAGGAAGGTGTCACTCCAGATAGATGTGCACGGGAGGGGACAGGGCCTGGGAAATCTTTGCAGATGCAGCAATTTTCCCCTCGTTTCTGGGGAAAGTAGTCTTTGTCTCTCTGAATCTGCAGTTTGCTGCCAGCCCTGCAATTCCTTGTGACAGCCGCGGCCAGGGTCAGGGGAAAATCACAGCCTCGGTCCTGCAGGTGTAACGAGGAGGGGAGGCGGAGGGACACCGGGACCGATGGGATCGGGTGGCAGCTCACCCGCCCTGCACGGACTGTGCTGGCACTCCAGGCTTTGCAGGGAGAACAGGCTCTTGGTGGGCATGGAGCAGGACCCAGGGCTGAGGCGATGGGTCTGAACAGCAGCAGAGCTGCCAGAGGGGCTGGGGAGGGTCAGAGACCTTCCCCACAGCAACCCTCCCTTGCCGGGAGGCTCTGGGACTGATCCGACGGCTTTGGGAGCAGCTCTGCCCCCCTCCAGCAGGAAATGAGGTGACAAGGGGGATGGAGATATGTCGCCTGCCATAGCTGGGAGATGCCCTATGCAGAGCAGGCCCCTGTGATACTCAGGGCAACGTGACCCCAGCGCTGACCCACAGCTCCCCTTGCTGCTCTCCCTGCGGTCCCTGCTGTGAGGGACACGAGGTGTTTTCCCTTTTTCTCCCCGCATTTGTGCCCAGGCCAGCAGGGAGCCCCACACGCCTCTCCCGGGGAGCCAGGGCTGCTCCAGCCGAGGCTCAGTGCTGTGAATAAAACATGCCAGCGGGAGCGGCGGCTGCCGTGCCTTCGCTCTCGTTATTATTTCATAGCCGCTCCCAGGCGGGCTGGGCTGCCCTGCTCACTCGGCGTTCGCCCGTGGCCTCCACGTCCCTGCCAGAGCCACAGGGCTCCCTGGGGTCCCCACCCTCCCTCCTCTGCCAGCACCCAGCCCCATGCCAATGTGGGTTTCAGCCTACCTCTGGGGTGAAAGGCGCGGGACGGGGCTGTCCGTGGGGTGCTGACGGTGCGTCTGTCCCTGCCTGCAGAGGATGAGCTGCGGGTACATCCTGTGCACCGTCCTGCTCTCGGTGGCCGTGCTCCTGGCGGTGACAGTCACGGGGGCCATCCTCTTCATGAACCACTACCACACGCCCGTCACCGAGTCGCCGCCCGTCATCAGCACCAACCCCGAGGAGGCCAACGCGCTGGTGACCATCGAGAAAGCCGACAGCTCCCGCATCAACATCTTCATCGACCCCAACTGCCCCAGCGCCGCCGGCGCCCTGGGCCGCGTGGAGGGGCTGCAGACCTCGCTGCTGCGCGCCCTCACCGACCACGACGCCGAGGCCAAGGCCACCAAGAGCCAGCAGAAGGCCCTGCTGGTCACGGTGGCGGACGAGGTGGCCAAGCTGCTGAGCCACGCCGTGCAGCTGCGCGCCGACTGTGACAGCCTCAAGAAGGGGCACAGCGCCATGGGGCAGGAGCTCAGCGCCCTGCAGGGAGAGCAGGGCAGGCTCATCCAGGTGAGCCGGGCTGGCGGTGCCAGGCAGGGCTCCCTGGGGATGGAACTGCCTGTCCCAATGTCCCTGGAGGCACGGCTGCTTGCAGCCCCTGCCCCAGCATCCAGGGGAGAGCTCCAGGAGAAGGAGCTGAGGTTGAAGGCAAGTGTTTGGGAACTGGAAGTTGGGAAGTGTCTCCCTGCCAAATCGCCCCGGTGTCAGTGAGCCAGATGTGCTCCTGTGGGTGTCCCAGCTGCAGTTTGGGAGCTCCAGTCAGAGCCAAGCACAGCACAGAACCTTCTCAAGGGCAGTTCATGCAGCAATCAGCACCTCCTCCACCCAATTTACAGTCCCCAAAATTTCCTAGCCAATGAGCTGTGTTGAAATGCTTACCTGAGTATGCCAGGGGTCTGCCAGGTGTCGTAGCAAGATCCAGGGCATGGCTGGGTGCGCCATGCCTGACCTTCCTGGTACTCAACTCCCACTGCCCAGAGCTGCTTGTTTCTCGCTGCTTTGCTTCGCTCCCCATCCTGATGCTCTGCCACAGCCACCCCGTGTCACTGTCCCAGCCTGGGTCACCTCAGGGAACGACAAGAGCCGGCGGCTGCCTCAGGACACGGCTATTCCTGCCGCCTCCGTCATCCTGTCCTTTGCCCAGAGGTGCTCTTTATCCCGTGGGATTGCAGCACCAGCGCACCCAGGTTTGGGCATTTCTCCTCCCTGGTGGCAAGAGGTGCTTATCTGGACCCTGATTCCTGCCAAAAAGCAACAGAGATGTTTTATGGGAGCTGCTGTGGGTTTATGTCCCCACACCCTGGCATTGCTGAGCAGAGTGGTCAAGGGGCTGGGACGTGGAAGGGATTTAACCATTTAACCACAATTCCGTGTGTCCCCACGTGTGCCCTGCCCACAGCTGCTGTCGGAGAGCCAGACCAACATGGCTCGGCTGGTGAGCTCTGTCAGTGACGTGCTGGACACGCTGCAGAGGGAGCGCGGCGGGGCCCGGCCCCGGCTCAAGGCTGACCTGCAGCGAGCACCGGCCCGGGGAGCACGGCCCCGGGGCTGCTCCAACGGTGAGCGCATCCCTGTCAGTCCCTGGGGAGAGGGATGCGCCTGGGGCTGCTCCTGGGAGGGAGGAAACCACCCAGCATGGGGCAAACCATCCTGGAGAAGGGATTTAATGCAGTGCAGGGGCTGGCAAGGAGGTGGAGAAGGAGGGAGATGGAAAGGTGTGTCCTGGAAGGGGGAGTTCTCACCCTGCAGCTCCCAGCTGTCCATAAACCAGCCCCAAAGCCCCTCCACACCCCTGCAAACCCATCTGCTCCCCACAGAGGGTAGCAGGGACACAGGCAGAGCATTCCCCTCCGGTGGGTGTGGAGGGTGGCTCGGCATAAACAGTCCCATTCCCCAGCTGAGTGAGCCTGTCCTGGAGCTGGGAGCACATGCCCACAGCCTCCCGGGGCATTGGCTCTCCCTTGTCCCCATCTGGCTCCCAGCTTGCCCTTGCCATCACACAGGGCCATGAGGTCAGTCCCTTCAGCCACTGGGGAGTCCCCATGGTGGTGGCACCCCCTTGGCCCTGCTCGCCCTGAGCAGGAGGGGAAGGGAGGGAAAGAGCAAAGCAGCACCAAGCTGGCAACCAGAGCTGGAAGCAAGGTTGGGAGCCTGGAAGAAGCAGCAAGACATCAAATTAGATCGTTAATTAACCAGCTTTCCCCTCGTCCCACCCCATCCCAACGGCGCTGCAGGCTCCCGGCCCCGAGACTGCTTTGACATCTACGCGAGTGGACAGCAAGAGGATGGGATTTACTCCATCTTCCCCACCCACTATCCCGACGGCTTCCAGGTCTACTGTGACATGACGACGGACGGGGGCGGCTGGACGGTGAGCTGCCACCACGCTGGGGACACTGGGTGGTGGCACTGCTGGCCAGGGGCTGGCCCTGTGCCGGGGGCTGGGCGTGGGAGATGTCACTTTGGACGCTTGGATGTGTCATCAGGAGGGGCAATAAATGTCAAGGGGGCCTGGCTGTGCACTCAGAGCTTCCCAGTGGTGCCAGCCAGAGCCCTGAGCTGGAGCCCGGTGCCTGCCCTGCACTGGGCAGCTGGGCTGGAGCTGGAGGGGGGTTTCAGGATGCCACCACTGGAGTTTGTCCTTCTGAGCAGGGCTGGGGTGTGGAGGGGCACAGCGTGTGCCATGGGGCACGTGGCTGTGCCTTGTGGACCCGGTGGGCCGGTGCTGGGGCTCAGGGCAACGTGGAACCCGGACATTTGGCCTCAGCTGAGGCCGGGGTGCCTGGAGGCTCTGCTGAGTCACTCCCTGTCCGATTCACTTTGCCATGGTCACAGTAACGGGGCAGGGAGCAGGGCATGGGGACACGGCCCTGCCAGCCCCAGCCCGCAGCCCCCACTGCCCCAGGGAGCAGGCCCAGGAGGTGGAGGGGTCTCACCAGGAGGTGGAGGGGTCTCACCAGGAGGTGGGGGGGGTCTCACCAGGAGGTGGAGGGGTCTCACCAGGAGGGGGGGGGGTCTCACCAGGAGGGGTGGGCAGCAGCCCCAGCCCCGAGGACACGCTGGGTGAGCCGAGCTGGCCAGCACCCCTCCAGCTGGGCGCTCTAGGAAACAAATCCCCACGATCTGATTCCCCTAAGCAGCTTTGAGCAGGGCCAGGAGGGAGCTTAGCCCCCCTGCCCTCGGGGGCTGATGAGCCTTCGACCTCCGAGAGCCCACCCTGGGCTGGAGGAACCTGTGGTGTCCAGGTGGTGCCAGCAGCTCCAGTGGGGAAACTGAGGCACGGCACAGCCAGGGCCCTCAGCTCTTGGGGGCTTACAGAGAGGAGAGGGGGACCCTTCTGGCTCCCCAAGGTGCAGAGGGTCCTTGCAAACCCGGTGCACAGTCTGCTCAGCCTGCAGCAGCCGAAGCCAAGCCTGAAGAGCAGCCCAAGGTGATTAGCGAGACACTCAGAGGCTTATTTAAAGCTGCTGCGGGCGGAGGGCTCGGGCTGGGCTGGGGAGGGGGCACAGAGAGTGACTCTGCCCTGCCTCGGTGGGCCCAGGAGCCACACCAGGGGCTGCATCCCGGTGGTTGAGGGTGCACACCCCAGGCTCCTGTTTCTTGGGGCTGCTCTGCAGTAGAAGGTCCCAAAAGTGCCTCCAGTCCCTTGGTGCAGGAATTGTCCCTGCCAGGGGCTGGGGGCACTGGCTGAGCCAGGCTCCAGGTAAGCCATGGCACGGCTGGGTGCCATGGTGCAGAGCCTGGGAAATCTCCCCTTCCCTTCCCTTCCCTTCCCTTCCCTTCCCTTCCCTTCCCTTCCCTGTGATTACTCCTGACATTTGGGCTTATTTGCATGTGGGCGGGTGGGTGGAAGCGATGGCAGCAGCTGAATCAATTTTGACTCGGGAGCTGCTGAGCTCAGCTTTAGGCTGCCTGGGCAGCTCAGAGGCCGTGGGGACTGGGGCAGGGGAAGAGCCCAGGACCTCACTGTCCCCAAAGCCGACCCACAGAGGCAGGTCCTGCCGCTCCCTGTCCAGTCCTGGGGAAGCTCAGCAAGGCACGGATGTTTTGTTTTGTTTTGTCCCCCCTCGGGGCTGCCCACGCAGCCGGGCCACGTTTGCTGCTGATGGAAGCATCCAAACCCTGTGCCCAGCACTGCCTGGGATTGCAGTGAGTGCCCCGTGGCTGCCCAGCCCAGCTCCCCCTGACACTCACCTCTGGCACTTTCTTGAAGTAATAATGGCACAGTAGAGGTCAAGGGAGGCTCAGCAACCCAGGAGGGCTCCAAAAGTTGCCTTTTCTTGTTATGTTGTCTTCAGAATGTCTTTGCGAATGCCCCACACTCCTCCCAGTGCCCCTGAGCCCCCATTGCTTCTAATCTGGGGCAAAACCCCCTGGGATCAGCAGCTCAGCTTCCTGAACAACAGGGCTCAGTGTGCCTTAGCATCCCCTCCATGTACAGCAGGTGTTGGGAAATAGGGGAGCCAAAGAATGCGGGAGAAAAGGCTGTGCCAGCAGGACGAGGGCTGTGGTGACATTAAGTGACAGCTTCCAGCTTCAGGGGTACCTGCCGTGCTGGGACACTGCTGGGGACAGCCTCACCAGGCTGCTCAAACCCTGCTGGGGGGTCCTGGAGAGGGATGGGGGTGAGCAGGGACAGGGCAGTGACACTGGGCTGGGGTAGAGCGCAGGCAGGGGCCGAGAGGAGCCTGCAGGAGCCCGTGCTGGATCCAAAGGACGTGGTTTGTGTGACAGCTCTGCTGGCAGGGCAGGCAGGAGCAGCTCCTGGGACAGAGCTGGGGTTCCCAGGCTGTCCCACGGCACTGGCACTTCCTGGTCACTGCTCAGAGCTCTCTCCCTGGCTGAGCCCAAAGTCTCCCTGCTGGGACAGCGCCCAGGGACACCTTGGGGACAGGGCTGTGGGGTCTGTGCTGTGGCTGCCAAAACCAGGCCAGGAGCCTGAGCTCTGTGGTGGTGGAGAAGTGATGGCTGAGCATGTTCCCAGACTGGGGAGTTCCAAGCTCACCAGGAGCTTGGTGGAGCTGAGGGAGAGGAAGCTGCCAGTGCCATGGCAGGCAGAGCTTGGTGCTCCCACTCCTCTCTGCTTTTAACCCATTTTTCTGGTTTGTGGCTTTGCAGGAGCCTGTCCCTGCCCCACAGGGGCAACTGGGGGAGGCAGAGAATGAGGGAGATAAATATTTCAGCCTTGCCTTTAAAGAAGGGAGGGAAATCCTTTTTGCTTAAGAGGGGGTGATGCATATTTGATGAGGAGGAAAAGAGCAGCGAGGCGGGGCTGGGAGCACGATGAGCCTGCGGGTCACCCAGCACTCCCAGCACTCCCAGAGGGTGATCAGGAGGCTCCCACAGCCCTGCCTGCACGTGGTGGGTGCAGAAAAGAGGCACAGAAGGGACTGTGCATGAGAGATGAGGAGGGTGGAGCAGGAGACTCGGGACCTCTGCACTCACCAGCAACCCACCTGGTTTCAAACCCCGTGGGGCTGAGCCTGGTGGGCAGTGGGGCACTGGAGGCTTCTCCTGGGGTGGTTCCTGAGCCGTGCCAGGGCTCAGGCAGCGGAGCCCAGTCCCACATGATTCCCTGGGCACCTCTCAGGCAATTGGCCTATTTACATCCGTGGGTCAAAGCCGATTAGGAGGCAGCCCGGGTGCTGCACCCACTGCCCGCCCCACGGAGCCGATGCTGCCTGGGGAAAATCAGCTTCAGGCCCCTGTCCAGCCACGCTGTCCCCCTTCCCCAGCAAGCCTGAAGAAAGCCCCTTTAAATGGGCTTAACCACAGCTTCTCAAGTGCTCAATGCGGGGATAAAAATTAAGGCTCTAATTCTAGAAGGTAAGTACAGCAGGATCAGAGCTGGGCCGTGCCCAGGAGTGTGCCCGAGCCCCAGCCAGCACACACAGCCCCAAAAATGCCCGTCTGGGGAAGGCCAAACCAGTGAGGGGGTCACGAGGTGCTTCTGCTTCACACGCCAGGATGAAACCCTGTGCAGGAGGGCAGGAGCAGCCCAGGGGAGCCGAGCACGGTGGCTTCCCAGCTGACTTCAGGGATCATCCACATTCCCCAACCCTGAGATGCTGGAAGCTCAGCTCGGCAGCACAGCCCAGCTCTGAAGATGGGGTGCTCTGGCCCCTGGGCTGCCAGAGCCTGGGAGGGTTCTGCCTAAACCACCGAGTGTCCCAGCTGTCCCCACCACGGCCTGGGGAGCACGGAGCTCGCTGGGAGTGGGGCAGCCTTGCTCAGCCAACTTTAATGCAATTAATCCAGGGCTGCAGGCTTAATTAAGTTCAAATGGTCGGGCATGAAGCAGCATTTTCTGGATGGCTGTCAATAAATCAAACCCAAAACTATGGATAAAAGGGGATGGAACACCCAGGGCACACGCGCTGGTGAGCAGATGGGAGAGGAAAAGGGAAAGGCTTGGAGCAGAAAAGCTGCATTGAGCCCCGGGATCTGGCTGGGATCTGGGGGCTCTGCAGGAGTTAATTTCTCCGGGAGGCTAACGAGGCTGCCACAGAGATGATGCTTTATGATGGGGTGAAGGGTTTTACCTGAACCGACCCACCCACCCCTGGGAGCCGGCAGGAAACGATCCGGCATTCCCCGGGACCTCTCCGCAGCATCCCCGTGCAATCACTGAGCCGACAGGGTTTAATTGGAGCCGCTGTCTAATTAGGCAGTGGCAGGGAGAGGCGGGCAGCACGGTGGGGAGCAGAGGGGCTGCCTGGGCACGCGGGCTGGGAGCAGCCCCACAGCTGATGCTCTCTGTGTGTGTGTGTGTCCCCAGGTGTTCCAGCGGCGGGAGGACGGCTCTGTGAACTTTTTCCGCGGCTGGGAAGCCTACCGGGACGGCTTCGGGAAGCTGACAGGAGAGCACTGGTTAGGTGTGTGGGGCTGGCAGTGCTCGGTCCCGGGCAGGCTGGCAAAGGGGAGCTGGAGTTTCCTTTGCCACGGAGGGGACACTGCGACATCCCTGCACAGCACCGTGTCCTAGGAGTGACGGGCTGGGCAGGCAGGGAGGGGCTGGAGCCCTGGGACCCCATCCCCAGGGGGTCCCCACACTCACCCCTTCCCTCTGCCAGGGCTGAAGAGGATCCACCTGCTGACGGTGCAGGGCAGCTACGAGCTCCGCATCGACCTGGAGGACTTCGACAACGGCACCGCCTTCGCCCACTACGGCAGCTTCGGGGTGGGGCTCTTCTCTGTGGACCCCGAGGAGGACGGGTACCCCATCACCATCGCCGACTACTCAGGGACAGCAGGTAGGGCAGCGGGACGGGAGGATACTCGTGGGCAGGGGGAGCCCACAGCCACAAACCCCTTGCTGGGATGTTCCAGTGTCCTCCAGCAGCACCGGCTGCACCTGCGGCCCCAGGGAGCTGGGGTGAGCCTGGGCACCCGCTGGGGGACAGGGACCCGGCCCAAGGGCAGGAAGTGCCCATCAGGACTCCTTTCCCTTGGGCCAGGTGACTCCTTCCTGAAGCACAACGGGATGAAGTTCACCACCAAGGACCTGGACAACGACCACTCGGAGAACAACTGCGCGGCTTTCTACCACGGCGCCTGGTGGTACCGCAACTGCCACACCTCCAACCTCAACGGGCAGTACCTCAGGGGCCACCACAGCTCCTACGCCGATGGCATCGAGTGGTCCTCCTGGACGGGCTGGCAGTATTCCCTCAAGTTCACTGAGATGAAGATCCGGCCCATCCGGGAGGAGAATTAGCTGATGGCGTGAGCCCAGCCCCGCCGTGCCCGGTCCCCTGCCCTTCCCCAGCGCCCTGCAGACCCATTCCCTCAGCTGCCATCCTCCCCATCCTCTCTGAGGGCTTGCCTGCCTCTGAGGGGCCCCTGGGGAGCATCTGCTGCCAGTGAGGGTGATTTTGGCTCCTGGGCACCCACAGACGTTGCCAGACCTTTGCTTCCCGCTGCCGTGGCTCCCTGCAGCCAGAACAGATGTCCTGGCCAGAGCGTGACCCATGGCTGTGCTCATGGCTGGGGCAGAGAGGATGCAGGTATTTGGGCAGAGGGGCCCAGCAGGGCCCTGCAAAGAAGGAAAGGGGCTGCCTGGAGGGAAGGAGGGAGAGAGGGATGCAGCAGCCCAGGCAGGCTGAGCACCTCTGGTCCCCTCTGCTCTGGGCACTGACACCTGGCAGTGAGCTTGGCAAGCTGGCAAGGGACTGGGGTACTTGTCATGAGGAGCCCCAGGCCCCCCAAGCCCCCAGGACTGGGATGAGGCTGCTGCTCCACAGCTCCAGCTCCCCCCATGGTGCTACTGGTGATGGGGAGGGCTCAGCTGGGTCAGCCTGACCGTGCCAGCAATTCCTTCTCCGGACTGCAGAACTCTCCTCTGCCCCTGCAGGAGCAGCGCAGCTGGGGAGGGACCATCACCAGCTCCCTAGTCCCCGTTGTCCCTGTCCTGACTCCCGGAGCCTCCCAGCAGGTCAGGACACCCCCAAGTGAGCCAGAACAGTGCTGCAAGGGCACACACCCAGAACTGAGCACGGCACGGAGCTGTTTTGGCAGTGCTGGGGAAACAGGGAGCACACCAGGGAAGAGGAGGAGGCGAGGAAGGCTCACATCCCAACACAGCTCTGCCTGCATTTCACAGCCCCTCCCTCCCAGCCAGTCCCACTGGGATTCACATCGGAATTTCACCATCCAAAAGCCTCGACCTTTCCCCAGCCCCTTCTGGCAGCTCAGCCACACCTCCCAGTGAGCCCCCTCTGCTCTCTGCTGGCCTGGGCACCCGCATTCATTTTCACCCTGGCTGAGCTGCGGCACTGGCTCGGCACCTGCAGATATCCAAAGCCTTTCATTTCCTCAAATCCCGTTAAGGTTTTGCAAAACAGAAGCCCCGAGTGGGGCTTAGCATCTGCAGGGCCCTGATAACCGGGCAGCAGCACCAGCCAGCCTGAGCAGGAGCTGCCGTGGGCTGTGGGGCTGATGTCTCCTGCTGCCTCCCTGGAAGGACTCAAATGGGGGATTTTGTCCAAAAAAAAAAAAAAAAAAAAAAAAAAAAAAAAAAAAAAAAAAGAGAGAACCAAATGTGAGCAGACTCTGGACCAAGAGGGGAGGGGACAGACGGAACCCTGCCACCCTTGACATCATTCTCTGCCTGTGCTACAGCAGAGCTCTGCCCCGAGAAACAGCATCAGACAGACAGAGGGACTGAGGAGGGGAGGAAAACTCCCACTGTCTCCATTTCCAGGGGAGCTTAAAGCACGGGGAGATCAAAGGCTCAGCTTCCCAACTGTGCCAGGTTTGTACTTCCTTCTGTGATTCTTCTGGTTTTTTAAGCCTTCCCCACCTCGGGTGCTGTGCTGGACAGGATCTCTCACCTACTGGGTGAGTCGCTGTCTGTCTGCCCTGACAGAGAAATGGACAAATGATGCATTGGGATCACCACAGCTTTTTACTCTGCCAGAGAGATTCTTCAGAGCCCTCAGGTGAGGAAAGCTCTGAGTGAAGGGCACTCAGCTCTACGCACTCCATCCATGCCCAGAGCAGCTGGTCAGGCTGGCCTTCTGGAACGATGGCAACTGGGGGAACTCGGCAGTGGCATTTCTCAGCACAACAGCAGGAGCCCTGACAGCTTCCAGGGAGCTCCCTGTGTTCCACTGGACCTTTCTGGAAAGAGCCCTGCCTGCACCCATCTCTACTTTTCAATCAGTTATTTTGGTGGATTAGCTGAAGCTGGGTTTTCTGATGCTTTGGGCAGGAATGCACATGGAACCGTGTGCCAGGTGGGAAGGCTCATCCCCCCCCAGACCCCTCCACTGGCGTTCTGCCATGCTGGGGAGGGAACGTTGTACGTTGGTTTGTTGGTAGCACATCCTTGTGTAACTGCCTGTGTCACCCAGGGCCCCCCAGAGATTTGTTTTGACTTGCACGAGAGGTATTTACTCCATGCCAAGATGCAGGATTTCCCAGGATTATTCCCAAGAGCTCAAGCATTGCTCCACGGCCCTGGATTAGGTTAAACCCATCCGTGGTGACACCTCCCTGGAAAGGGGTGGGCAGGGGTGACCGGGGGGCTGGCATGTGGCCATGGAGCTTCCCAGAGGAGCCCTGGGCCAGGCCGTGGTGTGTAGCAGTGCTGTGAAGTCTAGGTCGTGTGTGAGTGTGTCCAACGCTGTACATGTGGACTTTCTAAACTCCTGAATAAAAGGATCTCATCGTTACTCACCGTGTGGCAGTGGTGACAGCGCGGGGACATGGCCAGGGGACAGCAGAGGGAGTGGCACTGAATCACTGCAGCTCCTCGCTGTGCTGGGGCATGGCTCCTTCCTCGTGCCAGGCTCACGGCATTGCATCCTTGGGAACTTGCCCACCACACTGAAACCACCCTGCAAAACAAGAGCTGGGGAGACCCGGGGGCTGAGGAGCCTTCCCAGGGCTCCAGTCCAAACCTGCAGGACCCTGGGGTGGCCCTGGGGCTGGGATGGGGAGGGTGGCAGGAGTCTGTGCCAAGGGGACCTGCTCTGACGGACAGAACACAGAGGGATGTCCCCAGTCCCTCCCTGCTGCCCAGCTCACATTCCACTGCCACAGCCCAGGACAGACCCGGAGGGGACAGCAGGGTGCCTTGGGGACCGTGCTCCAGTGCTGGTGGCTGTGTGTGCTGACCAGGCAGGGAGGGAGGGAGCACTGGGGCACGTCCATGTGGGGCCAGGCCCCGGGCGGGTCTGGGGGTGCAGGGATCTCCAGTGGTGCCTGTGCACACAAACAGATGTGAGGGACCCCCAAGAGCTGCACACAAGGACACACCAGCCACATGAACGTGTTCCCCAGATGAGACCCTCCAGCCCAGCAGCATCCCTGACAACTGCCAGGGACACAAGGCCAGCTCCCAGCTGCTCCTCCAAATGAGGCAGCAAACAAAGGCAGAGCGTTAATGAGCGGTGCTGCCGTGTTCCAATTGTGCCAGCTCCACCAACCCCTGTCCCCTGCGTCCCCCTCTTCAGCTCCCTCCCCGAGGATCCCACCCTCTTCTCTCTGTGGCCACACGCCCAAGGGGTGACATGGCAATCAGTGCTCGTGGCTATTTAATGGCCCAAGGCGGGCTGGCCGCTCATCTGGACACAGGGTGGACAGAGAGGTGCCAGGGGTGGCAGCACTGGGAGCACCGAGGTGCAGAGGTAAGTGACTGGTGGCCGTGTGTCTGTCTGTCTGTCTGTCCCTGCTTTACACCCCTGCCTCGACGGGCAGCACAGCCGGGGAGGAGTCAGAGTCTGGTGGGGAGCAGCTGGGGACCCACCGGCACCCCCAGACCCCAGGACGGGACTCAGCAATTTGCCTCCATGACGGGCAACGGGCGGCAAAAAGAGAGAGAGCAGAACAGAGGCGAGGCGTGCAAAAGGCAGGGGTGAAGCTCGAAGTGAAGCCTGCGGGCTAAAGGGTGTTGGGAGGGGCAGGCAGGGGGCTTGAGTGCGCCTGGGAGTGAGAAACAGCCCCTTGGGCAAGCGTGGAGCAGAGAGCCTGGCCCCAGCACCCGCAGCAGCTTTTAAGGCAATATCTCCAGATGAAGAATAAGAATAAGAATAAGAATAAGAATAAGAATAAGAATAAGACAAGCCGTTTCCTCTTTCTGAGCCTTTGTGGGAGGAGGAAGGGAGGCCGAGCAGCCCTGCCCCTGCTGAAGGTGACCCGCTGCCCGTGGCACCGCGCGAGGCTCAGGACTTCGCTCCCTTCAGCCCTGCTCCGACCCCGCTGCCAGGGCAGCTCCGAGCCCACAAAGCACAGGGATAAACCGAGCGCCGTCCTCTGCCCCTGTGTCACCCTCGACGGGCAGGACCCGCTCGTGGGGACGATCCGGGTGATGCTCCGCGGTGCCTGCAGAGGAGCGGGCAGCCCCGGAGCCCATCGCCCTGCCCGGCTCTCCCCGCACCCAGCAGAGCCCAGAGCCCGGCTGTGACCCAGCAGAGCCCAGAGCCCGGCTGGGATTTGTGAGCGGACCGGCTGCCGGTGAAGGGCAGCAGCTCTCAAGGAGGCAGGGGGCAGCTCAGAGCCTCTCGGGTGCCGGTGTGGGGCTGCAGAAGGAGCAGTGGGTGCTTGGGGGGTTCTGGCAGGGGCCGCAGGGCTGGTTTGGGGTGCTGCAGCAGGGATGGGAACTGCCCCGGGCAGCCCGTGCTCCGCCGACACTCCTCAGCGCTCCACTGACATTCCTGACCTTTCCTGTGCTTCCCCCAGATGAGAGCACCCTACTCGCTGTCCTGCCTCTTCCTCCTGAGCCTGGGAGCCTGCTTCCCTCCCGGCGAGCGCTGGGAGCCGGGAGACCCCGGGCAAGGGGCTCTGCTCGGTCCCGGCTGGCAAACGGCGGCGGAGGGCCGGGGGCCCGGCTGGAGGGCAGGGGCGAAGCGGAGGAGAAGCGAGGAGCTGGATGCGCTGCTGAGCATCGCCCGGGAGCTGCGGGGATACGGCACGGCCGGGGCCGGGCAGCGGCCGGGCAGGCGCGGGGGCCCCGAGCTGCTGCCCGTGGGAGGGGAGAAGCGCAGCGGCACCCTGGGGAACCTGGCAGAGGAGATCAACGGCTACAACAGGAAAAAAGGGGGCTTCACCTTCCGCTTTGGGAGATGAGAGCTTGGACTTGATTCCCCACCCCGTCCCGTCCTTCCCTTCCGTCTCACCTGGGTTCGCTCGGACAAAAGGGAATTGGGGGTTTTGCTGCCGCGTTTGCTCCACTCCCAGCTCTGCTCTGCATCTCCCATCCCTGTTCCCGACTGATGCAATGGAAGAAGAGGAGGGTGCCTTAAGGAGAAATCACCAAATCCCTTCCCTGACCACTGGGGCACGGGGAAAGGGCCTGGGGCTGGGTGTCCAGTGCTGCAGTGCTGGCAGAGAGCAGGGCTGGCACAGGGGCATGGGCAGAGCAGGAATGGGCAGTGCCAGCAGGGCCAGGCAGCAGGGCTGGAGGGTTACAGCAGGATAGCTCTGGTACTGATAGTCCCCAGGGACTGCCTGTAGTCCAGGGCCAGCCGTCAGGGAGGAGAGGGTCCCCCAGAGCTCTCCACCGAGTTGCTGCTCTCCTGCCTATTAAGGGAAAGTCCCTCCGGCAGCAAATTCTGCTTAGTGTCAAGATGCCTCTCACACAAGGCAGCTCCTGCCTGCAAAACCAGGGCAGAGCAGCGGGGTTTGAGAAAATCTTGTCCTTAGCAGCCCCTGGAGTGAGCACAGAAACCTGCCCTGGCACCACCAGTCCTGCCACAGCCCCAGTGCCCTGCTCATGCCTCGACCCCCAGACTCCTCACCAGGGTGAGATGGTGATGCCTGACCTTCACTGTCCTTGTCACCACCCCAGCTCCTGCCCAACAGCCTGGCCCTTCCTATTGCCTTCCTGGCCTCACCACCAGCTCATCCCAGCTGTAGTTACTGCGGAACTTGGGTGCAGAAGGACTGAAACAAGAACTTCTGCACCTACCAGGACCACTGAGAGGTGTTCAACGTCACTGGTGTTCAGTGACAGCACCACCAGCCACCGGTGGTGCAGCTTTGGGAACCATTGGCCCCAGAAGCCAGCACAGGAAGAGCCCCACTGCCCAGCCACTGCCTTCCTCTCTTTTGGGCAGATTTAGCTCTGCCAATCCCAGTGTTTTCTCTGTGCCTGCCAGAGGAACCAGCAATCAGAGCTCTAACTACCTGCTGCAGGCACTAACGGCAACTTACACACTGAGCCACTGCTGATATTTCATTGCAGGCTCAAAAATGAGCTCGGAGATGATTTGCAAGCGCTGAATTGCACCCTCAAAAATCAGAGACCGTGGCAGGACTTGGTTGGAGAAGTAAAAAGATTAAAAAAACCCCTAAATCAGGCTGCAAGAGGTGCATTGTAATATCCATCAAGCAGACAGACCACTTAACGCAGCGCTGCGTGAGTCGTTCTGGCAGCAGGAGCAGTGGCTGGGGCTGAATGGAGGAGCTGGAACTCAGGGCAAGAGAGACGTGGGGCAGCAGGTCCAGGGAGCAATGGGGGCGCAGGACCAGGCTCTCCAGGGACTGCAGGGACAGTGTCAGGGCTCGGCCCTCAGGCGAGGACAGCGGCGGAGGTGAGGCCGGGCATTGCCTTCCCCTGCAGCCCCGAGCATCCCGCGCTGGGGAGCACAGCAGCGACCGCCGGCGGCACTCGGGGGGCTGAGCCCACGCAGGCCCGCACCCTGGGCACCCCCAAACCCATCTCCATCCCTCCCCACTCCTGCCCCACCAAAGGCCCCTGTTTGGATCGGGACGCAGGCGCCGCGCTCGCATCACACGGCGCAGACGGAGCTTTATCGATGTTTCCATGGCAACGACTTCCCCCTACCCCTTTCTTTCGAGTGTTCAAACCATCAATAAACACGCACTGATCAATTTTACCCTGCGCTGGAGTCGGGGGGAGGGATGGAAGGGAGGAAGAGGGAAGAGTTTTGGAGTAACTCTGGGTTAGTGAGGGCCGGTAAATCCGCGGCTTTGCTGTGATGGATCATTGCAGGGGAAAGTGGAACCGACTGCTGCGGAAAGGGAAAGGAAACCTGCTGGGCAGTGCTGGGGCTGCGGGGGTGCCTGGGCTCCTGCACTCAAGGCCCGGGGAGGAACAGGCTCAGAACAGCCTCATAAAAGCTCACACATAACGAGGCTTTGATTGATGTGCAATAAGCTCTGTAGAACTCAGTGAAAATTGGAGCACTTACCTGGCAGGTGGGACAGAGCTGGGCTCAGCCCCCACGCCTCAGGGCTCCTTGATGGGCAGCTTGGTGCCACCAGGGCAATGCCATCACCGTCCTCAGCCTCTGTCAGGAAAGGGGCTCCTGCCAGGCTGTGACATGGGGCAGGTGAGGGGCCTGGCATCCCTGAACTCCCCCGGGCACACCTCAGGGTGCCTGGGAAGAGGCAGCATTCCAGGCTCGACTGCTGCTCCTTGGTGGGGAGGTAAAAGTGAATGGAAAATAACTGCCGGGAGCCTGGGGGTGAGGCTGGGAGGAAGGAGGGGGGAACATGCCAAGAAGGAGCCCTGAGGGGCTGGAAAGCCCACCCCTGCACACTGGACAGGTTATCTCCCACCCAGCTCCCACAGGAAGCTACAGCCCTTCCCAGTTCCTCCCCTCCTGCTGGGGGGAGCGGCTCCCGAGGGGACTCTGAACATCTCTGAGAGATGGAGAGCTCAGAACCCCCCCAGCCACCAACCCATAAGGAGCTGGATCAAACAGCTCTGGATTCCTCTACACACGGCCAGCAGGCCGAGACAGCAATGCAGGCACTGCCACCACTGCTGGGACTGTCCATGAAATGCCCCATGACCCTGCCCAGGCACAACCCTTGGCCCCTGCTCAGCTGCTCCACTCCCATGGGCTGCCCCTCACTGCTCCTCCACCCCGGGCAGAGCTGCAGCACCACAAACACACACAGCAGAACAGCAAAGCTCAGAAACCCAAAGGATCCTGTGCAGAGGAAGAGCCCGGTTTAATTGTGATCGAGGGACTCAGGAGGAGGCTCTGCGTGTCATAACTGGGTCAAGCAGGCTGCAGCAGCACAGGTGGGACCTTTACAGCAGAATAGATGGTGGGACAAACACAGAACCCCCAACAAGGAGGTGATTGCTGGGAAAACGTGCAGCACAGCCTGGTTTGCAGGGCAGCTTTCTGCTGAGCTGCATCCACCACTGAGCACTGAGCAGCACTGCCAGGGAGCACAGCTCTGAGCCCAGCCTCAACACTGGGATGACTGAGGGCTGCCACTCACCCACAGCTTTAGGGGCATTGGCACTGCCAAGGCATCAGGACTGACCAGGAATTGATCCAGGAGCACAATTCACAGCAGCTCACCCAGCCACGTCTCACCCTGGACAAGGAGTGTGTCCCACTCTGCTGCCAGCCTGCTCTCAGATGCACAGGTGATGACAGGAACCCTCTCCTCAGAGGTGACACTGTGCTTAGGTGTATTTTCCTCTATTTTCAGCTGTGGAAGGATGAATGTCAGCCAAGGGAGAAGCTGTGGGCTGTCCCTGAGCATCCTGGGGGACAGGCAGTGGTGTGGCACATCTGGGAACACCACTGGCCCAGCCAGGCTGCCACGCCAGCCTGACCATAGAAACATGGGGTTTGCAAGAAACAGACTGAGCATGAAACACTGACCACATTTTACATCTTGTGACAAGCAACTTCTCAACAAAAAGCAAGAAGACATTAAAGGAAAACTTAAAAGAGCGAACATTGTAATTTCAAAGACACGAAAACCAAAACAAAACCACAAACACAGCTATTTTTCCCTCAGAGCACTCTCACTTTCAAGCTCAATAGCCTTGAAAATTGGAGCAATCAAACTGTTAAATGCATCGATCTGTTAAATCAACTCCTACTGTACTCAGCTAAATTTAGCCTTTAATCCCCTCTCTCTCACTCCCAACACCAAAGATCGGGGGCTTTCCCCAGCCAGGTCAAACAGCCTCTGCCTTCCCACGACACCACGGACCAGTCCCTAAGACAGCAGGGATGGGAATCACCAGGAGTGGTTGCATTTAGGGGCAGGTGAAGCTTTTCCATCTTCCCTCAGCCCACAGCTACTCACCATATCAAAGTTTGTACACTGACCTTTGCAGGGTACTGGTGACAATCCCACACAGAACCCTCAGCTCTGCTCACTGCAGAGCCCTTTGCTGTGCCTGTGCCTGGCCAAGTGCAGGCCTTTAATTTTGTTTATAATCACCAGTGCATCCTCCTGCTTCTCCTTCACCTTCTTCAGCCCCACCAGCAGCAGCCTGAGGCAGCTGCTGTCACAGCAGGCCAAGGTTTCCCACCAGCCTTGTTCTCCCAGCCCAGGAGAGAGCAGATCCCAGTGCCAGGACCCACAGATGTCACCAGGGATTTACTGAGGGGATTAGAAGTGCAGAGAACTGGGTTACAACCCCAAAACATCATTGTGGAACTGGGGACCTCGGGCACATCACACACTATCATCACCTGCCCTTGTTTCCTTCTCATCCTTTTTCAGCCTTTAGCATTTTTGTTAATCAAAGCAGTGGCTGGCTTTAGAGGCTGCTCAGCACCTGGAAATGTCCCTCCCTCAAGGTTTACTAGAAAGGCTGAAGGGAAACAGAAAATAAGAATGGGCAACCAGAAATGAGGGAGGGAACTGTGTCAGGAGAGAAACTCATGGGTCATTTCATAGCAGAGGAGGAGGAAAACACAACAGCAGCTGAATTACAGAATACAAACCATTAACACAGGAAAAGTTTAGTCAAATCTCTGATATAAATCTCCTTGAAGACAACAGCAAAGTCTTTGATTCAGAAGAGGTGATGACACAGCCTTACTCTGTGCATCTCTCTTCTCTCCTGACTTTTCAAAGCCAGATCAAAGGAACACGGGAAGGGGCTGCTGGCCTGGCTCTGACCATCCCACTGTGCTGAAGGGTCACAGGGAACCACCCAAACAGGGAACTCCTGGTTTTGGATGAGGAGTCCAAGGGGAGTCAGCTGGGCTGGAAAAGTCTCACTAACAAACAGGAGTTTTCCTCAACATTGATTTATTTTTAAATACACTACGCAAGAGAGACTGGAATAAAAAACAAATCAAAAAAATGGAAATAGAGAAAGAGAGAAGAATTGAAAGTCATGTACAGAAACAATCTGTACCAGACTAAATTAAAGGGGAAATGACCCCCTTAAGTATCACAGAGATGAAGGACAGAGCTATTTACACACTGTAAAAAAGACAAGTCTACAAAAGTGTGTAATAACAAGATACAAATGTATAATATAGTGGCACAATATGTTATCAAAGTAAAAACAGTACCTCCAGGAAAGAGACAATTCAAGGGTTGGGGTTTTTTCTTACATTTTTAAAGGCAGCCTGTGGCAGAAGTGTGTACTTTCTTTTGAACATTTGTCACATGTTAAGTCATGGCTGTTTGTGAGGGCGAGAAGTGGCATGAACACACACGAGTGAACTACTAGAAATCATATACAAAACAAACAGTTCCAAAGAGAACAGCATAAAATACAATTGAAGGCAATTAGTGTTTAAGATACACAAGAGGGGTCACGAGTTACAGGGGAACAGAAAAAGGGAAATGTGTTTTTCTCATGTTTGGAACTGTTAAAAGGAGTTAAATTGCACTGTTAATAGCCCTAAACCTTGTTCTTTCACTATTGTCAGGAGTCACAGTTAGTTCCCAGCATTAATTGGGAAGGTCACAGGACCTTGGCCAGGAAGGCCAGGAGTCTTGCTGTCAGCATGCTGTGGCAGTTTCCTTGGGAGATGCACCCCAGAGAAGTGTCTGCAGTCTCCACAGATCCTTGTTTGATGCTGGATGGAACCATGCTGCCATGACGGTAGGAATGCTTTCAACCCCAGAGTACTGGCACTGGAGCTCCTGCCAGGGCTTCCAGTGGCACAGAGAGGCAGACACCACAGCCCCCCAGAGCACAGGGCTCTGCAGCAGGGCAGGGGCCAGGCTCCATCTCCCTTCACAAAACAAACAGCTGGAAACTCAACTGGAGACACAGCAGCGCCTCAGAACTCACCCCGAGCCATCTCCTCCCACTGCCACCCCCCCAGCTGCCCGAGCTCTGTGACCCCCCATCCCAAAGACCAGCCTGATGAGTGTCAGGCATCACCAGAGTGCCACAGCACATCCTCCTCCAGGCCTGTTCTGCTGCCGAGGGAGATCCACAAACAGGCTCTGGGCTGTGACATCAGCGGGTGCTGCCTCCAACACTGTGAGCCCGAGCAATCCACTGGAGCTCAACAACACTGAGAAACTACTGGCAACACAGAAACAAAGGGTAGCAGGTGGAACCAGAGGAAGAATTTGGGCAATCATCACTTATAGCATTCAGTCATCAAAAAAAACCTTACATTAATAATTTTCCCCCCTTCCCTCCCAAGCACCAAATCTGCTGCATTGGTGTCAGGTAAATGTCAGACTCGGGCCAGGGACATGCACTGGGCAAACTCTCCCAAGAAATGCAGTGGGTGTATTGCTATCCAAACACTCATCCTCATGTACAGGGGAGCAGAAGGAGGGGACAAAAATGCAGTACAGAGTCCTCCTGAGGAGGATGGCATCTCAGTGTCCACCAGTCTGGCTTCAGTCTCAACAGTCAGTCCAGAACAATAAAATATTAATAAAAAGGCATGATGTGACATCAGCATTTAGACTTGTAGTCCACAAGGCAAGAACTCCACAGATAAGTCAATTACAAGTATATGAAACACAGGGAATCTGAGTTCAGAGGGTGGGAAGTGCCTCCTGAACACAGCCCTGCCTTTGGGAGCTGGGGTGTCCATTCACAGTCTGCGTCCTTGGCACAGCCCTGACCCGAACGCCCCGCTCCTTTGTCAGTCCACACGTTACTCTCTCCACAGCTGGCTTTGGCCCATTGTGATTGATTGATTCACTTGTTTGTTCTTCAGCCTGGTTTCTTGCTACCTCTGAACAATGTCGCTGATTTCTTTCACCGAGCTGAGCAGTTTGCTAAAGTCCTGGGTGGCCGCAGGGCCGCTGCCAGCGGTCGCGGGGCAGATCTGAAGCTCCCGTAGGTTGTTCTCCAGCTTATTGATGGCCTCCCGAAAGGCAAATTTGTTCCTCATCTGCTGAATGGAGTCCACGTAGCTCACGCAGAAGGTGTAGAGGTTCTTGCCAGCCTCCAGCACAGCGCTGTGGCTGGCCATTTGCTCAGAGTTCTTGCTGATGGCAAGCCGCAGAGCCTCGGTGCTTTCCAGCACCACCCCTTTGGTGATGGTGCCACTGGCAATCCTCTCCGGGGGCTGCCGGGTCTTCCGCAGCGAGACCCTGGTGGATATGAGGGGGATGAAGGCTGTGGATGACGTCTGGTCCCCGCCTGGGGCAGAGGGTATGGATGAGGAAGAGGCAGCTGGGGTTGCTGTGCTCAGCAGCAGCTTTGTAGAGGACTGTGGCTTTGGTACAGAGGAGATCCCCAGCTTTTTCACACCTTCCCCTGACTGGTTTGGCTTGACAGCATCACTGCCTGCAGCCTCTCCAACCTGAGTCAACTGTTTGGATTTCGGCCCAGACACCACATCTGCTGCTGCTTCATGGCTGGGACTGTGAGAAACCTTCCCAGGCTTGGCAATGGAGGATGAAGACAGTGGGAGTGGAGGGGCTGGTTTCAGCTTCGATAACTTCCCTTTGTCCTTCCCTGCTGACTCCGAGGTCTGCTTGAGCCTCCTCAGGCGTGGCTCCTCAGGGGAAGCTTTGCTGGCCCCCACGAACCCAGCAGGGTTGGGTTTGGCAGCAGAACCTTGGTCCATCGTCACAGCAGTACCTAAGGCACTGGATTTGACTCCATCATCCTTGTGGAGCCCGCTGGAGGAAGGAGGGGCAGCAGGCTGCCTACGGCCAAGTTTTGGCGTCAGGGTGGGAGGGCTGGAACCAGGGCTCGACTCTGCATCTTTGAACACATCATCAGCGGTCTCTTCATTCTTCTTAAGCAGCCGTGGGCGATCGGTCACTGTTCCCCTGACAGCAGTGTCAGCCTTGGCCTCGTTGGCCCGCTTCCGGGGCAGCGCTGGCTTCTCGCTTTTGTGCCCCCCGAAAGTGGAGGAGTCAAACTGGCGTCCCGTGGACTGCAGATCCCGAGGCAGAGTCACGGATTTCCACTCGGTGTCCTTCGCTCCATGGGGCACGCAGGAGGCTGAGCAGGACCTCAAGAAACGCTTGCTGGAGTTGGAACTGCTCTCCTCCTCACTAGCCACGTTTCGACTGCTGCTCATCGTGCTGGACTTCTTCCGTAAGTGGGGAGATAAGAACCCAGAGTTCCCAGCCACAACCCCGTTGGTGACACCAGCCCCATTGCTCGGGCTCTGGAACTTGGAGGGGTCAGCTGTGTCTGCAGGGGGGGCAATGAAGGCCCCGTTGCCAGCATCCCTGCACTCCTCCTCCCCGCCCGCCCTGCGCTCCGAGTGTCCGTCCATCTCCCTGAAGGAGCTGCTCCGTTTCGGAGGGGTAGGGGCAGTTTTCTTCTTCTTCTTGATCAGGGCACTGAAGAGGTTGTGCTTTTTGTCTTTTGGAAGCAGCCGCTCATCCTCATTCAAACTGCTCTCCAGGGCCACCCTCTCCTTCCGTGGGAGCAAGGGAGAAACAGCAGGTTCATGATCCAGTAGGTCTGCAAGGGAAAAGGAACGTTTTCTGAGCACTGCTCAAAGAGCCAGAATAACCCATTTTCTTACAGGATCAAACCAGTGCAGCACCTCCAAAAGGTGCAAGTTCTCTAAACAGACACAACTTGGGAGCAGAAATAAAGTAAATGCAGCCACACTCAAGCCTGGACTGAACGTGGTCCATGATCCTGCATCCATTCATTCCTGAGGGGGCTGACAAACTACTTTCCCTGTGGGTTTCTGACTGGGAGAGCGACATACAAACACTGTATGTTTGCGTTCAGATTCCCCTCCTCACATCTGGAGACTTGTCTAAACTTCACACTGTGAAGAAGATAAATAGGAAGAAGCCTTTGCTTTAGTCCCTGTGCTATTGCTGTCTTTTGAATCGCTGACCCTCTGAATTAATAAGGCACCTCTGTAACCCACCTCCATCCCCAGGCTCCTCGTTCATTTTCCTGATGTCATCCTTTGTGGGGAATGAAAATGACTGTTTCATGAGCAGAAATCGAGATCAAGAAATGACACTTCAGGTTGTACCACTGTGAAGATGCTCAGCTTTGTACAGCAACAGAGAAAAGGGGCAGTGCCAGCCTCCTTCAGCAGTGCTGCTGCAGAGGGAAGCGATGGGGTGACCCTCTCTCCACTTACAAGCAGCACTTAAAAATGAATAATGGTTTATAATAAATTCATACAGAGTCCTGAAGGTCTCTGTGTTTGACTGACAGAGGGGCTCGTTCCCAGGCCAGGCACTCCAATGGCATTCTAATCCAAAGCAGGAATGCCTGCAGGGCAGCATATACATTTACAGCTTGACTAGGCAGCAAGAAGGGAGATGAAGCAGAGTCATAAGGAAGGATGCTTCTTAGTCACAAATTGGTGATCATCATGCTATGGGTAGGATTTTGGCTGAGGAATGGATTTTGGTCGAGGGGAGAGAATTTGAAAAAAAAAAAAAATTGTGCCGTTTGAGAGGACAACACATTTGCACAGGAGCACTGCAGTTACACCATTCCCATGGGACTCAGGGGCACCTGGACAACCAGAAGAGCCAGACCATGACCTTACTGAGTACAGACATAGTAGAGGTGCAGAAATCCAGAGAAAACTAGCAGCTAGCACTAAGGATCAGCTTCCAGCTGCTGGACTTGCTATGGGAACACTCACAATTGGAAGGCAAACTGCAATAAAACTTTATTGTGAAAAAATTTCTTCCACAGTAAAGAATGAAATGATTCCCAGCATAATGTTAAAATCATATTATGCCTGCTGTACTTTAATTTCTCAAAACTCCCAAGTATTTAAATGAAATTATTTTAACTTCAAAAGCTTGTAATAATAGGCAATTATATTTTCTATATATGGTAAATAACCTTCCTTCCTGAGTCACTGATACTTTCTTTTTCCAACATTTCAAATCCCCTCTTCCCTCCTCTTCTGCCTAGGTGTACATTGGTTACTGAAACATGTACTGCTGGGTGAATCTGACATTACACAAAAGAGGTCAGTCACATGAATGGTCAGAAGAGGCAGCCTCAACAGGAGCTGGAAAAAACCCCAGTGTATATTTTACATTCTTGTTTTTCAAGCACAGAGCTAGACACAAATCTCCTGTACTCATTCAGCCTTTTACCACTGCTTTTATTACCTCGGAATGGAAGGTAAGTGCCTGAAAAAACTGATTGGAAGTTTAATTTTATGGAAGAGTCTGTAAATACCTCTTTGTCCCTCACTGAAATTATATTTGGTGCCTGCCAAGAGTAATATTCTTCTGTGCTGCAAGCACAAATCTGGTAGGATGGAACAGTGAAGAAACCTCCCTTATGGGGCTTGCTAAACCCGAGCTATCACCCTGCTTTAAATTATGCAGTGTGGTAGTGTAAAGTGGCTTGAACACAGCAGATTACCCAGCACTCAGATGCAGTGGGAGATCCCACTGATAGCTCCTGCCAGGGAATGGGAAGAGGATATGATCAGAGAGCTCTGTGCTCAAGCTCTGGTCTTTAGGGAGCTGCAGGCAACAGCCATTAAGTTAAAAGAACTCCAAGGGCTTCTCTAAGCAACAGCAGGGAGATCACCAGTCCCTCAGCCAGTTAAGGATTCACACTCCCAGCTGCTCTGTGTATCTGGCTCCAGAATTAACAACCTACCTTTGCAAAAACTAATAAAAGGAGTTCTGGACCCAGGACAGCAAACTCAGCAGCCTGTCACCCAGAAACACAGCCCTGGTACAGAGAGATGGCACCTGTTATTAGGCACAGCTTTGCCTACGTGAGGGCCTGGAGCTAGATGTGCATTTTGTTTCCCCCTGCATTTCCTGAAGGAATAATGACTTTAATTAAAACCTACCACATTCCCCCTGGCCTCGAGCATGTGCAGTCTCCAAGCCCTCGTTGGCATCTTTGCTTTCGGCAGCTCTCCTCGACGTTCGCGTTTTGGTTGGCAACTCTGGGGCCTGGAGGAAATTGCTCACTACACTCCTCATGCCCTTCTTTCCCAACTCCTTCTCCACCTCTGCAATGCACAGAAGAAAAACAATCACTGCAATCAACTGAAGATAAAAAACTATTGCTCTGTTTGGAATTAATAGCACAAAAGAAAAGCAAACAACACAAAACAGGGGTTCCTTGGGGTTGTTCAGACATTTGGCCCTTTAAAATGAGATGTTTGCCCAGAAAAAAAAAATCTACATGTAAACAAATAACTGCTTTCTGCACCATTTACACCAGGTAGTATAACACAGGACTGAGTTCCACTGCAAAGCAGTCTATGAATAACAGGCAGAGTTAAGGATGCAGTCAGCCCTTTCCTCACCCCTGGAATTGCTGGTCCAACAGGGACCCAGACCTACCATCTGATATGCTGGATTCTTGAAACATCGTTTCAAAGGCCTGATGGATCTCAGCAAAGGATGGTCTATCAGAAGGACTCCACTGCCAGCCTGAAAAAAAAGCACACCACCACTCAAAACTTCCCTCCAGCAGCAGACACTCAGTATCCTGCACCAGGAGGAGCCAGAAATCACAGTTCCCTTCCAATACACTGAGATAAAACATTGACATGAAAATCTGATTTACAGGGTGCTGAGTTCTGCAACCACTTTGGCTCAGTGACAGCTGCAGACACCCAGCACTCCCTAAATCAGGTTTTGGTGTCAGTGTGTGACAGGAGGTGCTGAGCACTGCTGGGGAAAAGTGCAGGGCACTGAGTCACGTACCAAAAGGCCACAGTGAAGAGTCACAGTCAGTCCTGCAAGAAGCCAAATGAAGCTCCTGCTTCATCCTTGGAGCACAAGCTTTTCTTTAAGTTGTCAGGAAAAAGGAGACAAAGGAAGGATTGAGATCCACAACAAATCTCCTCTCTGGGCCTGTGGGATCCCAGTAGAGATGAACAGCTGGTTTCACAGCATGTTCATCCTCTAGAGACACCAGTTTTAACCAAACACTTCCACACAGCACTGCACCTTCCCTGCAACTGGCAGGGGACTCTCATGCCTTGCAGTACACAGCCAGACCCCTGCACTTTTATTGCACCCTTGCAGAGCTAAAAAGCAGGGCTAAGAAACACTTACATGCTCTCATGAGCTCATAAACTTTCTCAGGACAGCCTTCAGGACGCTCCATACGATAATCCTTCTCCAACAGCTCATAGACTTGAGACAGGTCAATCCCAGGGTAAGGGGACATACCATAGGTTGCAATTTCCCACAGCAGAACACCAAAGGCTGCAGCAGAGAATGAGAGGGAAGGAAAAAAAAAGGAGGAAAAAAATCAATAAGCTTTGTTTTCATCTTGAATTTGAGAGGATGTTTAGTGGGAGTAGTCACTAAACAGTGCTGCACACTTAGACCAGCCCTGGGTGGCTCAGATCCCATGCTCAGCAGCAGCTTAAATGTTAAAGAAGCGTAACAAGGCTCTCCGTCAGCACAGACAAGTCTCCTGCGATATGACAGGGTAGAATTAGACTAATTTTCAATGTATCAGTTGTCTCAAACCTGAACGCCTTGAGATCCTTCAAGTCCTATTAGAGGCACAATTAAGAGACTTCACAGTGGATTAGCTGAAACCGCTTCACTGCTGCACTGCAGTGGCTCCCTCAGTGTGACAGCTCCTCTCATTTGCAACCTCTCCCCAGAGGACTCGCCTGTTTTAATAGCTCAGTGTTTTTGGGGTGCCCTTGTTAGCTGCATTGTGGTCTGGAAGGGGAATCTGGGAGGCAGCAGTCAGAGGAAAGCCTCAGCAGTTGCTACCAACGAGATACGGTGAGGGTGAGACATTTTGGTCCCAGGGAAAGCTGAATAGGAAAAGGGAGAGCACAAAAAGGGTCTTGGAACAGGCATTCAAGTGGCAGCAGTCAGTGGGGATGCAGGTCAGCAGCGGGGTCAGGCAGCTAACCCAGGAGTCAGGCACACAGAATAAACCCAACACCAGTTCAACAACCTGCATGTAATTAGTTCAGTCACCCTATTCTGCTCTTAACCTGAAGAGAAAGCGATTACAATTCTGCATAAGTAAGGAAATCACATCACATTACATGGCAATGCCACCAAGGGCAATTTACATTAGACATTTCTGTGCACAATTTTCTTTGATTGCTGTCTTGAGGCACTGAGGTGAAAACATCTAAACCCTGGCATGCCCAGCAGCAGCCCTGGCCTCCGGGGACAGCTGATCTCTGATGAGATCCCAAAGTCCACTGCCCCAACTCTGCTTCCCAAGGTTACATTAACCCTAACTAAAGATACCCCATATTCCTTTGGGATCCTTCCTCCCCTGAGTATTCTGCTATTGAAAGGCACCAGGGATCCTGAGCCACCACAGCAGTACAGCAACATCCTGAGACTGGCAGATACTCAGCAGCCAACACCACATGGAAACCCAAAGCAGCAGAAACACCTTGGTCAGCAATCACACACTCCTTAGGAAGCTGTTTTGGCTTTTCCTCCTCCATCTACAAAACATTCTACATCAGCCATCTACCTAAAAGTTTCTTCAACATAAAACCTTTCTCTGCACATTTTTCCCCAAAATGCAGAAAACTTCATCTCTGCTTCGCTACTGTCTGCTGGTTTATACACAGAAGATGCTCAGGATATAATTTTCCAAGTGCCTTTAGGACCACATTCCACAAACTTCTATCTCATGTCACTGGGCACTTTTGAGAATTTGACCAACAGCTATTGCAGAGATATAAAACCCAAAGAAATGTACTGATAAAAGTACAATGAGATTTTCTGTGGTCAGATTTGATACAATATAGCTCAATTTAGCTAAGCCTACTCTTATCACCAGCACTTCAGGGTTCTTCAATAACCATTTGTCATCAAATTTTCCCTCTGCTTCTCCTCATCTCATTCCAAAGATTATTCTTTTAAAATGCAAAAAGACGAGCTTGGAGCTATCACTAGACAGACACACACATAATTATTTTTTTTTAACATAAAACGAACCAGATTCTTTACTCCTTGAAGTAGTTAGAAAGTTTTTGGCTATATAACAATGTATCACTTCATAGTCCTGTGCCAGAACTCCATCAAGGCAGTAGCACTGGTGCCCTTCAGCCCCATTTCATACATTTCTATAAACACTATAGCATCCTTTACTTTTCATATTTGCCAACAACTCAAATACATAAAATCAGGTGGGCATTCTCTGTGCTCTGCTCTGAGACTGCCCAAGCAGAAATTAGCTCCGGCACTCTGACAAGCTCACAGAACAACGTGGTTTAAACCAGGGAACCCTCCTGAAATGTTCCACAACGGCCTCATTTCACAGCCCTGGAGAAGAAGACTATCATGTGCATTAATTTACTCATGCAAATTCTTACCCCAGACGTCGGATTTAATGGAGAACTTGTTGTAGGCCAGGCTTTCTGGTGCAGTCCACTTGATGGGGAATTTTGCTCCGGCGTGGGCAGTGTAGGTGTCTCCCGTCATCAACCTGCTCAGGCCAAAGTCTGCCACCTTCACCAAGTGGTTCTCCCCTACAAGGCAGTTCCTGGCAGCAAGGTCCCTAAAAAGAAGACCAAAAATAGGCAATGAGAAGTCTTTACCATCTCGCTTTTAGCGACAGCAAGGAAGCCTGCTGTTCCTGAAGAAACCTGGGCCTGTGTGATTATTTTGATTCGAATATTACACAGAAATTCTGGAGTTGCACGCACACACACAAGAGGGAAAGTTATTTTCCATTCTGTCTTCGTAAGACTGTCATCCAAACTTTTTTTTCCCTTCTAATTTGAAGTGAGAGCTTCAAGAAGCCCCCTCACTTTCAATAAAAGCTGCCACCCTCAGGATAAAAATATTTCTAAGAAATGTCAGTGCTCAAGTTATCAATAGCTGGGGATGAGCACTGAATAAACTGAGTTTCAATTCCTCACTTCTTGCCCACCTCTGTAGCACTTCAGTCACCCCAGCCAGCACCAGTCGTTCTCCAGAACTCCTTTTCCAGTCCTTGCCTAAGCACCAGGATGAGCTCCCAGCCCTGCTCTTCCTCCACCCAGGTGTACCACCTTTCACAACACAACTTTTCACAACCAGCACTTGGCCTTTGCAAACCTGCTGGAGCCTCTGCTATCAGTGCTGGCATTTTCAAAGGACTGGGCAAGAAGCAGATTTAACTTTTTCTCCACATTTTTTTCCACCACTGGCCCCACTCTGGCAGGTGAGAGATGTGCATGTTGCATTTGCCACTTTCACAGGCTTGTACAGTCTGTTTGCATCCTTAGAAATGCTTCAGGAGGATAAAAATGTAAAGCACAGAACTACATTTCTCCTAATATTAGGTTTTGTTAAAAACAGTTTTCCAGATTATGTCACACTGAACTAAAAATTGATTGTACCAGGAAGCTCCTGTGAGATCTTTAGATACGAGGCAGACACTGCTGTCTCTGTTGCTTGTTCTGTTCAACTGGAATAAATTAAGAATCAGAAAAAAGTACATCTTACTGGATGCCCATTTAAATTTCACAGCGTTTTTGAATGCACCTTCTTATCAATGCTGATTACTACAATGCGTGTCTAAATAAAAGCTCCTCTCCATAATCAAATTCCTCCTCCTTCCTGATTCATTAAATGAGGTCAGAGCACAGCATTTGAATCCATGGATGTGAATTGTGACAACACTCTTCAAATAATTGGGTAGGTGGCTATGGGGGTGGCTGATAAGGAAAAACACTACTATTTATTTTAGATAAATGGGTCATCAGAAGTAAGAGGAAATGAAATGAATGGCAGAGAAGACAAATGAGATTCACACAAAGGAGTTTTTAAAGTTTACTTCCTGTGGGCTAAAGGGACAAAATCCTTTCAACAGAACAAATCAAAGGCTGGAAATTTCAATTGGCAGCACCGCTGTTCAATTTATTGACTGACAGCAGCATTTAACCAGGCCTTTCAAGCAGCAAAGGCAACTCATGGCTTAGAAGAGCACCTAGAACTTTACACACAATCTTCATATTTGTCTCTATGAAAAAAAACACGTGCTAATTCCATATTCCAGTTAATTGGGCAGGAAAGGTCACGCTACGACACCGAGAGCATCTTGTACAAAGCTCAGGCACTCTCGAGTCCTGGTGCAGGATGTGTCATTACATTGCCAGGAGCCCATTTCTGCAGACGAGGAACGCAAAGCTCCAGCCATAATTGCAGCACACTTTAAAGGTCAGAGTCCCCGAGACTTTTAAGACAGCAGAGATGCTTATTAAAGTGAATACACAATCTGGACAATAGCACGGAACAATCCCTGCAGTGGAAAACAAAGTGAACCAAACAAGAAAGAACAGGGGCTGGAGGCGGGCACTCGGAGGGCGATCCTGCTGCGGGAAGCTGCACACATCCAGCATCACCAACTGCAACTGGTTTGAAAGGCTGTTAGAAACAAGGAAGTGGCTTATCTGGTCCATTGAAAGTCCATTACTTTGGGCTTAAATTCACATTTCAGGCCTTGCCCAAAACATGCAAGTACTGATGTGTCTTTCAGCTGCACCTACTTCAAAGGCAAGAGAAAAACGCTCAGAGAAAACCCATCCTTTGGACAGGTTAATAGACTGTGCTAAATTTGCACTAGTGTGTTAAATATATGACACCAATCTAATGCTCTGATAGACTGAAAGGGAGGAAAATACATCAAGGATCGTTCTGTTCTCAAGATTCAAGGGTGCTCACTTGTCCTTCCTACCTGTGGATGAAGTTTTTCTTCTCCAGGTACTCCATGGCTGAGGAGATCTGAGTTGCCATGTACAGCAGCACCACAGCATTCACCTCCTGCCTGTTACACTCCCGCAGGTAATCCAGCAGGTTCCCATATGTCATGAACTCTGTGATGATGTAGAAAGGAGGTTCTCGTGTGCACACCCCTAGGCAACAACATAAAGTTGACAGTGAATGTTGGAGAATATCAGTGAATCTTCAGGTTTCATCCTCAAAGGCAATCTGTACCTCCTGAAGGCAGAAAAATGGGGCTCGTGGAAAGAATGAATTCTGCTTGGAAGTGGTTAATAGAGGGGTTTAATTTTCTGCTTCAGCCTCTGGCAAATTAAACATTAGGGAGACGAGATCATTAAAAATCATGTATTAGTGGTACAAATTGTGAATTTTGCCAGACAATAAGTGTCTGTATTTAAAGCCTTGGTATGGTAAGCAGCTTATCTGCTCCTTAACATCCATATCACTGCACAAGGGTTTAGTTCAAATCCCTCTGCTTGGTATTTATCACTTACCTAATAACTGCACCAAGTTTGGATGCTTGATCTCCTTCATTACTGCAGCCTCTTTCAAGAACTCTTCCACCTCCATGGTATCCTCCTACAGAACAATGGCAAAGCTTTGGCAAAGGCAGCATACACAAAGGAGAAACCGATTTTTGTATGAGGACACAAAAAGAACTGCAAACTGACAACATAAGCCACAGTTCTCACACAGTAATTTTTCCCTGTAGCCACAACACAAAGCCAGGGAGTTACAAACATTAATTTTTTGTATGATTTAAAAAATATTTTTGTCATTTTCATACTAGCTGAGCTTACTGGGGCAAGAAAATCCATATCCCTTTTGTGAAGGGTCTCTCACAGAACGCTTGGGAGCTGAAAAGGAACAAGAAGCTTGTTCCTAACAGGAAAAAAAAAAGATAACATGAAATAAGAAGTACAGAAAAGGAACAAAAACGTACATAAAAGAAAGGATACACCACCATCAAATGCTTGAGAGGCTGCTGAAAGGCAAGCCTTGAGTTCACTGGGCAGGAACAAGAAATCCCCTCTCTCAGTCAAGGAGGCACAACCAATGGCAGCTGCTGTGTGACTGAAAACCTAAGGTTTCACAGATTCATTTCTGGCATTTAGAGCCTGACCCGTGACGTATCCATTCTGGGCAGACGTGTCACTACCAATTTGTTAGGCGCCATAAAGTTACTTGGCACAGCACAAAACCAAGAAGATACAATCTTGCTCAAAAGACATATTTTTCTGAAGCAGATACGCCCCAAATGGCCGGAAGGTCATTTCAAAGTGGTGCAAAAATACAGATCTATTCCTAAAGCAATGTTTCTTTCTATATCCATATTTTTTTCAATGATGGATTAATGTTGACAGGCTACATGGACAAAGTGTTTTAGGGAAGGATTGGAAAGGATTTACTGCTGCTGGTGAGAACGATAACAGTGGCTGCCACTGTGAGATCCAGCCAGCTCCCTGCTCTGCACTTAGCACTGAGAACATCTTTCCTACACTTCCATTCAATCATTTACTATTCATTGCCAATTAGCTTGATTGACAGCTGCGATTTGCTCAACACGCTGTCAAAACTAATAGTCCAAAGGTCCTTGTGAGCAGAACCTTAAACTGTTCTCTTTAGCAAAGGAAACTGGGTTAATAATCCAGGTTGCAAAATTATCCTAAATATGCCTTTGTCTTATTCATGCCACACAAACCTTGGAAGGTTTGTCCTTTGCATAGCTGCTCCACAGTTTGAAATTTCTTACCTCTCAGTGACCATATTAATAGGAAGGACACATACAGAGAACCACTGTAGCAATGACCTCTCTGAAAACCTGATCTCGTGGAAAGGACCAAGCTTTAACTGGCTTCCAGCTCCCACCATACTAAACCATGGCAGAAATGAAACAGTTCTGGCTGTCCAGCATTTTCCCAGCACAGCACAGGGCCATCCCACGGCACAAAGGGACGCCAGGGTTACATGTTGCTAATTTAAAACACAGGCTTCTCTGCCAGGGAAAAAATTAAGGAGAGAGAGAAAAAAAAAAAGCAGAAGCAGTCCTAGGGGCAGCGGAGCTGAGGTGAGCAGTAGGAAATGTGCTGAGCTGACCAGCTCACAGCAGCTCAGCCATTAAATAGTCCTCAGGAGAACCAGCCACGGCCAGAGTCACAAATGCCTGCACTTGGTCCAGTGCAGGTCACAGAGCTCCTTTGTCCTCCTGTCCAATTTGGGGGTAAAAACACTAATTCAGAGCATGTCCTGATAAATACTGTGTCCTGTGCAACTCACAGAGCTGCCAGGGATGGATTTTAACAGGCGACATTCTCAAAACACAGTCTTGCCCTCTCCAGCTGAACACCGAGGAACAGCGTGCACTGCTTCGATCGCTTCTTCCCCAGGTCTGCGCCAGCCATGAGCTATCTTTAGACACTTGACAGAAAACTGAACAACAAATGGGTGTTCGTAAGCATCATTATTCAAAAAGATGCTGGAAGGACTTTTTTCCTCCTCTCTCTTTTAGTCTTCGCTCTCCTTTATCTTTCTTATAGAGATATCTGAGGTAGAGGGGGAAGGAGCAAGAAGAATCATACAAAGTTTTGAAAAACATTCTCTCAAAGGAAAATAAAATGAGTCATGCGAAGATTTGGGCAGAAGCTGCAAAAGGCTTGTTTTTCCCAGTAGAACTGGGATATAAATGTGATTTTAAAATGTTTCCCAAAACTTTGAAGAAAGCTATAATCCCACCTGTCAGGCAGTAGACTAATGGATTTAAAGAAGGTGGATTATAAATTTGCTTTTAAGGATGGTTTTAGCGTGCATAATTGCAGGTTGAAGTGTTTCTCAACTCTCTTCTTGGTTGTTCTTACACTCCCCAGTGGAACATGCTGCTCCATACTACATTATGAACCACTTTTAGCCATGTTTCATTAAATATTTATTTGAAACAGCCATGGTCCGTATTAAGGTTTCTCCTTTGCACAAACAGATTTGATGGGATAACGTGCAACTTGTCTTTGTTGGTGGGTTTTAAGGAGAAGAGAACGAAAGCAACAACTTCAGTTTGGCGCAAGATGGGAAGTCTGAAAGCACCAGGAATCCTCACACTGCAACCAGCAGCAGGAAGATGTTACTGCAAGCTGTGCTCCAGGAAAGGGCTGAGCTCTCCTCAGAGTGAGCAGGTGTTCTGCTGAACCTGGTCACAGCCCTGCTCACCTGCACCGCAGCGCTCCGAGCAGTCCCGAGCAGGGACAACACTAGATGTCACTCGCTCCCTGTGCAAGCGGCACTTGCACTCCCCCGCCGGGAGCAGCAGCAGGAACCTCCAGAGTACAGAAAAGGCCAAAATGAAAATACTTTCTGCAGCCATGGCAACCCAGAAGTACTGAGGCAGCCGCTGCTCGGAGAGCAAGGAAGAAATGTTTTCCTCAAATCAAGGAAAAGTTCTTCCCCTGACACTGAAGCGTCTCCACGGTTCTCTCCACTTCAAAATTTCCATCGCAAAAAAGCCAAAAAGAAACAAATGAAACCCTCGGTTCTGTTTGTTTCTGCAAGACCAAACCACGTCCCCATTCGAGGAGAGAGAACATGGTGTCAAGTTTGCATAAACTCCTATTAAGCAATCAAATGCAATGCATGCAGATGGTGCCAGAAGATCTCAAGACAGTTTTATAAACATAGATGAATTAAGCAATGACCTTATGAACTCACAGAGCACTATTTGCATTTCAAGAGACAAGGAAACTAAGACGCAGAAATCAGGGAGCAGAGCCAGAAACAGAACTGATTATCCAGTTCTTCATTAAAGCCACTTATGAATTTTAATATACCTTAGCTTGCATACCATTTTTCCTCCTCTTGTGTCTTTTGATAAGAAGCAGCTGCGAACAGTTGCTTAAGAGTTCCAGGTACACAGGGAGCTTGTCTTTTGGGGAAGATGCCACATAAGACAGAAAATCAAAACATGTAAAGCCTCCCTGAAGCACAGCCTTTGAATTTTATGTTGACTGACTCACAATCCACAGTTTTCCTTAATACACCAGCTTGTGCTGGTGTGTTCATCCATGAACAGCTCACCTTTACCACACCCTGAACACGAGACACTGCGGCACTACTTACTTTTCTAAGGTTTCATCCATCCTCCAGTAAAAATTGTGCTGTTAACACCCTCCTTTGTTTAGATACAAGTGTTATAGGTATCACATAAACCATAAGAAGATCAACCTCTTTCAAAAATACTCTGTTTTCAGCCTACAGCACTCAAAGGGAGGACCGCCATCAACGCAAATACCTAACCAGAACTGAGGGCAGGCAGCCAGCCTGAACTTGCTCCCAGCTGAATGCTCCGAGATTACTGAGCCCTACCTTGAGTGTCTTCACGGCCACTGTGAGGTTGTACTTCTTCCAGACTCCTTCATACACCTCTCCGTACTGGCCTCCACCCAGCTTGTGCTTCATGGTGATGTCGGTGCGCTCGATCTCCCACTTGTCGTAGTTGGGGGACACGCCGTAGATGGTGGGCTTGTTGCGCTTGGGCGCCGGGTAGTGCAGCGTGGTGATGAGCCCATCTGCCACGGTGGAGTGGTGATGGACCAGCTCTGCCAAGGTGTTGAAGCGGCTCTCTGAAGACACATAGAGCTGGGAACCAAAGGGGAAGGGAAAAGCTCGTTCAGGTAGTGCCCCTCGGAGAGCTCGTACACAGGAACTGCATCACAGAGTCGTGAAAGCAAAGTGTGGTGTTGCTTCTACTCGAGCCGTGGAGCTGTGAGCTCCACAAGCTCTGTAACCAGCTCCAGAGCCCAGAACAATCAATGCTTACATGGATTCAGGAGAAAACACATGCACTTTGCCAAAACAACAGGGCAGAAATGGCTGCAAATAGCACTAGACTGGCATGCTGTTGCTTGAGATGTCTTTTTTCAAAAGGCTGGTCAGTGGGACATTTCCTGGAGAGTATGGGGGAGTTGTCAGCCTCAGTGACTTCACTAGCACTATTTGGGTTACCACATTTTCACCTGCCTAAACTCTCCTTGAAGCATCACTGGCAAACCAGAGCTTCCCCTGCTTTAGGCCTGAGCTTCTGCAGAGGTTTAACACGAAGTCAGGAGCTGGTCTGCTCCATCCCTGTGATGGGCACTGATCGATAGCACAGAAGGAAAATCATTACCACTGAATGAAAACCTGCTGCGAGGCATGATAACCCATATTTGTTACCTTCTTAACATTTATACAGAAGATCCATTTTAAGCCTAAAATCCTGCTAAAGATAACGGACAACTGACTCCCTCCCACCAGAGCTGTGTGTTTGCAGTTTTCATTCTCAAGCCCAGTCTTCCGCCAGGCAAGGTGAAAAAAAAGCTAAAATTTAATTGTTTGTAAAGTGCTGGTTACACCTGAAGGAGAAAGGGAGAAATCTTTGTACCAACATGCATTTTGCATCATAGTCTAGCCTACAACACAGAAGATGGAAGAGCTCAATTTCTCACAGAGGGCCAAGGTATGGCAAGGGACAAGCCTGCAGGAAGAGCAGCACCATGTTAGGCCACCCAAATCCCTGTCCAGTCCACACACTAGTCCTACTGCTCACATCACATGCCAACAGCTATGAACAAACTTCTCAAATGCTTCTGACACGCTGGATGTACACTCAACAGCTCCTGCATGTGCACTGGCCATCTGTTTGGGATTTCAGGAGGCTGGGAAGTTGGTGGGGCTGCCAGGAATCCAAAAATCCCAGACTTAGGGTAAAATTCTGCTTCTTCCACCTAGACAGAATTTTTGGATGGAAAAAGAAAATGCATCTGTGAAGCTCCAGCAGTAAAAGAGCATCACCAACAAAAAAGGGAGATGCGTTTGCAAGAGAAAAAAAGTGTTTTCAGAAAGGGACAAAACCACCCCCAAACTTGATTAAAGTCTTTGTACTGGAGACTCTGGAAAAAAATGGCAACCTCCTGGGGAGCATGTTCACAACTCTCTACCAAAATGAATCAGGTATTGTTTTGGTAAAGTAACTGGGCCAAATCTCATTACAACACCATGGTTAAAAAAACTCCCTCAAACGAGGAAAAAACCTTCAACACTTTTCATGACCAAAAAGGTGAAATCACCTTAAAACCAGATGCTCTCAGAATAGAAAAGTGACAACATAAGAGGCTGCTTGGTGTTAAGTGACCAAGCATTAGCCAGTACAACCACAATTTAAAACAAGCCATGCCTGTTTGGGAACTACTTGAAGTGGTATGAGCAGTTCCCATGTTACACTGAGAATTAAAATCCAAAAATATGGATGTAGAAAAAACTGAACTCCAGGATTACTTGGAAGTATTAGAGAGGCATGGAGAAGGAAGCTCCCTCATGGTTTTATGACAAGTTATATCTCATGAAAATTAGAGATATCTGTATTTAGTGTGACAGATTGTATGATCCTGTTACAGAAGAAGAAATACACTAAATAAATGGCCAAAGATTTCAGAGAAAACCTGTAGCAAGATGAGGCCAGAACAGGACTGCCTTGTCCAGGCCACAAAAACAACACTCCATGTCTTAACACTCATGAATTTTTCCATTTACATTAAGATAAACTTCCACCAGTGTTTATTCTGTAGGCAGGTTTTTTCTAACCTCTCACTGATGACACCCAACAAGAAAACCATGTGGTTCTGCTGACTTTTGAAGGGACTCAAGTCTGCCTCCAGGCTATGTTGTTGAGACACTATCTCGTCAATTTTTGTGTGTCAAACAAACCATAAATATCAGTCCTGTTTCAAGGGGCTCTGCTTGCACAAATGGGCTGTTCATCTGCACTTCTGCCACCAGACCACATCTCTTTTTCCTGGCTGGGGTATTTTATACAGGTGGTTAAACTGGCCTGTGCTAACCTCAGCACACCCTGAATCCAGTGGCACTCCCGCTCCCCACTCAGCAGACAAAACTGAACACCCACCCCAAAAAATCCATGAGGGTTCAAGTCTGCATCCAATTCAGCCCCTGGAGGATCCAGGAGACTCAAGCAGGACCCCAGTCCCGTTTCATTCCTGCTGAGGACAGCAGGATTTGAAGAACTGGCTAGACAAGGCTGTTTATTCAGTTGGGTTACTCAATAGAAGGTTTTCCCTCAAGTACTATCAACTCAGGAAAACCAAGTGCTCTGTACCACGGAAGTGGTTTACCACATGACTGGCTGCATTGTGCCAGCCAAATCAAGAAAGGTCACTCTTAATACCTTCCTTAAAAAAAACCCAACCAACAAAACAAAACAAAACATTAGAGGGTGGTCCAAAAAAAAAAAATGACCCATTAAAGTGAGAAATAAAGAAAAAATTCCCAGAGGAATTTTTTTGAAGTTGTTGAATGCCAATGCATTCAATACCATTTGTACTAAAATTAAGATGTACAAACCTCTGATCTCTCTCTAGTCCCTTCAATTTTCCCCCAGGAAAAAGTCTGGATAAGGCTTTGCAAGCAGGACACACCAGTGTGCTGAGCAGCAGCTGCTCCACGTGTTCCTCTAATACCTCCTTCTCCCAAAGCGTGTTCTGTCAGGCACAGGATATGATCCCACCAAAGCCATTCATCCTTACTGCAGCAGCACTGGGAGATATTAAATTCCCTGGACAGGCTGACTAACGATACAGCAGGCTGGGAGGGCCCCAGGTGCTCAGGGCAGTGAAGGTAAGAGCTTTCCTCCAGCATGGCCACGATCTGCCGCGAAGCCGGTAATAAATAGAGTGCGACAGGAGCAGCTCAGAGCAGGACCTGCTCCAGCAGCCTCCATTCCGCAGAGAGACAAACAGGGATATTGGCTGTTTCTCCTCCCAGCTCCTCAGCTTTGACAGGCAGGGACAGGGTGCTGGAAGAGCACAGTGTCCCCAGCGCAGGAGCACATCTGCCGCTAAGATGTCGCAATTCACTGCCCGGCTCGTTAACGCAAATTGAAACCGATGAGGTTTAACACGCCAGGCTGCGAACTGCAGCACGTGATGCATGGACTGGCAAACTGCCCCTTCTGCAGGGATGCTGGCACTTGGCACAGCATCAGGAGGACTGTGGCTACCTCCCTGCTTGATCCTAAACCGCCCAAAAGCCACAGGTCTCGGTCAATTTTGTATTTCCGACTACCATGAGCTGCAGATCTGCTTTAGTGAATTGTTCCAACCTGCACTATTTCTCAAAAACACCAATGCAAGCAACTTTGTGGAAAACAAACAGTTAACCTGCCTAACAGACCTGAATGGATTACTGGAGCTCTGCAGAACTGTTTTTCTGGGATAAAAACAGCTCTGCTGGGATGAAAGCCTTCATATGCCAAACTCTATTACAGCTGAAATGGAGAACATGTGCTATCTCCTCACGGACACATGCTTATTTACACCAACCCAAGGAGCCTTCGGTTCAAAACGTTCACATGTGAGCGCTGCTCATCTGCCAGCATCTATGGGAATAGAAGGAATATCCACTACAGAGACAGGAGGAGGAACAATATTCCAGATTGCCATGTAGTCCTTCAAGTATGCTGCATGCCAGCACCTCACAGAGCTGATGCTGACCACAGAGAGTGTCTACATGGGAGGGAGAAGGAAGAATCAAAATGCCATAAGTTGGAAATATGTTGCCTTAAATAACATGGTCAGAATTGTCTCAATTACAACCCATTTGCTAAAGCAGACAAGAAGTATTTCATCACTGAATAAAATCTGATTATCTTATTGGAGGTTTTAGAGTGCTGAGTCTGATAAATAGGAAACATGGTGTACTGGTTCCCTGTATTTTCATATGAAAGATTTTGTTGTCAGCATTGCTGTAAGAAAAGTAAAGCTCTCACAGGAAAAAGGAAAATTTGGCACAGTAGGCTGCTACTATACTTGATTACTTTTATTTCTTTTCTTTTGAAGAAATTTAATGGCACAGAATCTGTCATCTATTAGATGCTGGCAAGAAGAGCCTCAGCAGCCATGCTCCAGACCACACTTCAACTTCTGCACAGGATCTAAAGAGACACTGCTTAAAACAGATTTGTTAAAACACAACATTTTCCAAATTCCAATGCCAGTAGAAATGTTTCCATGAAATCAAAACAAAAATCTGTGGAAAACTACACTTTTATGCTAACATTTCTCTGCAGCATCCACAAAGCACAGCATTGCAACACTGCTACAGCACACAACAATCTAGGGAAAAAATGAAGGAGCTGGGGACAAAGCCCATATAAAAGTGAAAGTGCCTACCCGTCTCCAATGATCACGCTGAAATACTGTAGAGAAATCAAAACAGTAGTTAAAAACACTGCAGAATACCTCAGAAAGCATTCTGTCCCTAATATTTATAGGATTATTAGCAACAGGTGCTGACTTTTCTGATTTGACAGTCAGAGAGATTATCTTTTGAATATAAGGGACAAGAATTTTCAGAACCTCTTATTAATGATCTATTAGATTCTGCTCTGATCTAACTCTATTATTTTCTCCCTTAAAGAAAGGGAGAAAACGTTTCTGCTGATCTGTATCACACAGTTTGCTAAAGGAATAGAACTGTTTTGTCCCAGCCACGTCAGAATCTCAGAGTTTACTGTAACTACAGACAACGAGCCCCGTGACCGGCGCTCAGAACCGCTCAGTCCCATTGCTACTGCTGCACCGAGTATCCCAGCAAGGCTGGCACAGCCTGGAGCCTACCTTGCCGTCGGAGGCAGTGTTGATCCTGTAGTGGTAGACCCTGCCCTCGTAGCGCAGGGAGATGGATCTCTGCCCGGGGCTGCTCTCGCTCTCCCGCACCAGGAAGCTGCCGTTGATGCCGCTGCTCAGCAGGTACTCGGCGGCGTTGCGCGACACCGGCCCGTGGTACCAGGAGTGCTTCTCCAAGCTGTTCACCGGTGTGATGTAATTGCTGGGGACCCAGCCCTGCCCGTTCTTGGTCTGCGCCTCGCACCACTCCCCGTTGTGGTTGTAGCCCAGCACGCGGAGCTTTTCACCTTGGGGAAAAGAAAATGGATTTAGACATGGCAAGCCCGGGAGCTGAGGACAAAGACAAGTTCTTTCTGCCTAACAGATCTGCCTAAATAATCTCCTGTAAGAATAGGTATCTGACTCAGCAGGGAGCATGTGTTTCTCTTCAAGCTTGAGTGGACCTCTCCAAGCCAAATAGAGTCACATGCTTTGGATTTTTAGGCTCTCCTGCAGTTCTGCACCAGCTCCAATACTGCTCAAGTTTAAAAAATGAATCCAGCAAATTTTATTTGAACTGAGTTGGCTTGTTGGAGCTAGGAAAGAACTGGAGTGGATAAACAATAAAAAAAATAATTTCAATTAGGAAGGTAAGTAGATGTGACTTGGAATACATACAGTGTTTTCTTACTCAATCCTTCTGGTCCTTATATTTCTGGTCCTTATATCTGTACAGTCATTTTTCATACAGGGACTGTGTTTTGAAGAACTGTGAAAATAAGAGGCCAGCCTCCAAAATCAGCTTAGTTTAATTTCTCAGTTCAAATTCTTGTTCCTAATGGAGAATTTCGTTTTGATAAACTGTTTCTTGCCCAATGCAATTAAAAAAAAGACAGTTATAACCTTTAAAAAGGTCATGACTTAGTGAAATATTTGTATATGTTTAAGATGATTTCCCACAGTAAAAAAAATTCCAGAGGGTGTGGTGTAAAACTTAATTACTTCATAGTGACTTTCCTTCCTACACCTTCTCCCACACTCCCAGTGGAATTCTGGCCAGTGACCTTACCTTTAGTTATGCTGAGAGTGTTGTCCCCACTCGCCACAAAATCATACAGTGCAACAAAGAGATGGGGGTCATTTTCACTAGGGCAGGAGAGAAGGTTTTCCTTGGAGTTCCAGCGAGCCGCTTCACTCAGACCCTGCGGCTCAAAGTCTGACACTACCGGTCTCTGAAGGGCTTCTGGAGGAGAAAGAGGGAGAGAAAGGAAAAAGCAGGTTCATTTTGGCTGATAAAAGCCATCTGGCCAACCCACACACTCTGACTTTCTAAGTTGCATTGTTTCGTGACACGTGTGCTCCTCGTGCGTCAGAGGACAGACACGGACAGTGCCTTAACGCAGATCTCCTGCCACACAGGCAGGACACTCTTGTTCCAGGGCTGTGCCCAGCCCTCCCAGAGCCCACAGCTCCTGTCTCTCGGGAAATGCAGCAAAGGGAAAGCCCCTCTCCACCCCTCCAGTAAATGCAGCTCACGTAGGCTGTTTGCTGCCTGTAAATCCTTTGGCTCACACCTAACTGCTGGAATGGTTAGATCTGAAAACAAACCCAGGACCTTTAAAAGGTAAATCCCTTAATTATCCTATAAATGAAATGGCCAGAACGTGCAGCAAATGGAGCCAAGCAAGGCGAGATTTTTAAGACATGGTATTTAAGAAGGAGTTAGGTCTTTCTGTTCTTCACAGGTTTTTTTAGTCATTTCTCTTCTTATTTGAGGACAAGGCAGAACCTTTTTTGTTGCCCTCTCTCACACTCAAACCACAGCAGTGTTGAGCATACTTCTACATCTTTAGGAACCCTAAGACAACTCCAAAGACAGAGATTCCTGAAAACTGAGCTCTACAGGTGAGTAAAAACCAACCTCCAAAGTTTTTTTTATACACTGCAGCACATTAGCCATGTAATATTCAGTAAGTATCAGGCAAGTCCCAATACATCAGGGAATTTTACTGCAGTTGTTCCTTCACGTCCTTCACTTTGGAGCACGATTGTAGAGTCTGGAGCAGAAATGTTCCAGATAATTGTGCCCCCTCCCTCACTCTTTAACATGCTACCCCCAGATGTGCTGGCAGCACCAGCCTGACTGTACTGGCACAGAGCCAGGACATTAAGTTGTGAAACTGTTGTGTTTTGAAGGGTCATTCTCCATCTGGATGAGTTTGCTGAGCGAGGTCACTGAGTTGCACACAAACCATTGCGTCAGTGCGGCTCTGGGGACAGGAAACACGGCACTGTCACTGCAGCCCCTTGCGCCACAGAGCTGCCCTTCATCACACAGCACCAGCCCGTCTGCGGAGCCCCTCCTCTGCACAGACTGGGCTTTGGACACAGAAATTCCATGCCAAGTGTTTCCTAGACAGTCAGGGCACCTGGGAATGCAGTACTCTTTTTATACCTGCAATACTCAGTAGCGTTGTGCTGCTGTACAGATGCAATTCTATCAAAAGATGGTTTTAACGCTATCATTTGTTTGGCCTGGAAATTCAGTACAAGCTGTGCCAGTAAACCAGTGAAGAAGTGATGCAATTGACATCAGAAAAGGCATGGAAGTTTAGTGTGGACTGGGACATGCCCAAAAAGGGGGGAACATGTCCATGTCCCCAATGGGGAAATGCTAAAAAAAAAAAAAAATCACACCAATCCCCCCAAAATTCAACCCTACAAATCATAACAATACACATTATTGTCTAACATCATCTTTGATAGTGCAAGTGCAAATAGTAGTGGTGACCACTATTTACCCAAAGACAATCTGGCATCCTTGATGTGTTGGTCAGGTGACCACTGGTAAAGGCTCTCTGGGTGGTTATTTATGTACATGAGTACTACTGTATTCCTTGGAAAATGTATATGATGTATGTGAACAAAATAGCAAATACAGACACTGCTGGGCCTGTTTTCCTAGCCAAACTGTAAATGCAGGGAGATATATTTCCATAGTGAATCAGAGCAGTTAAATAATTCCACTTCTAAATTATTCCACAGTCAGAAAAACTGTGTTGGGTGGTTATTTTAAAGCACCTTGACATCCTGGCTTTCTCTTCCTGTGTCCTGCAGGAGAATAAAAAAATAGCCTGGGTTTCCCTCAAGAATGACAATGAGAAAAGAAACAGAAAATCCACTTTCAGAAATTAAGCTATAATCATTTTACCATGAAAACACTTTGATCCTGTCAAGCCCATTAAGCTCCCTTATCGAACACAGAGCACTACAGTGACGGGAGATACTCCAAGGAGTGAAACCATCAGTGAACACCTGGAACAGACAGACAGCAGAGCTGCAAGGGGCAGACACACAACCTCAGCAAGCAGCAATGCTGTGATGCTCTCCCACAAATATGGACAAACCAGCATTCGTGGGATGGACCGTGACCTCCGTTAGGAAGGAAAATGCCTCCCACACGGGGCACTAATTCGACAGGAAGGCAGGAAATCCAAGGCAGGCTCCCCTCCAACTCCAGCACATCCTAGCCCAGTGAGGATGGCTCAGGCACAAACAGGGACGGGGATGTGGGAGCAAAGCCAAGCGCTCCACAAGAATCCCTCCCTCGTGCCCAGGCCGTGGCGAGGCCGGGGCTGACTCACTGCACGCGGATGCCAAGGTATGCGCTTCGATTCAGCTGTGAGACAACACCGTGCCAGCCAACAACACCCACGAGTGCGGTGCGGAGCTGGGGAAGGCTGGCTGGGCTCGATGGCATTCCTGCAGACACTGACTCAGTGATAACGCCTGCAAAACCCAGCACCTGCAAGAGCTAGGGCTGTTACACACACACACGAGAATTTGCTAAGCTGGAGAACCACACCGGTCTCCCAGTGAAACCAGAGGATGCTCACACACCCTCTGTTTCTCCCAGTCTGAGCCTCCTGTGCAGCCACAGGCACCCCCAACACAGGTGCAGGCTGTGTGTGAACGTGCTGGGCAGGAGAACACGATGGGGACACACCAGACACAACTCTTGGGCTGAGTGGGGCTGGTTTTTACAGAAAGTAGGAACCCCAAGTCAAGACCTGGGGTAGGGAAGGTGGTGAATGAAGCTTGAAGAGTGTCCAGAAAGGGAGGATGAGGCCCTGAGTCAACAAAGAGAAGAGCGTAAAGGCAAGAGCAGAGTTGTGGTGACCCAAGTGTAGCAGAAGCTTGATAGACCGTGACAAAACACACTTTTAAAGGTCTGGGCCCCGAGAGGAGACTGTCAGCAGACTGAGGACACAAAACCATGAAGCGAGAGAAGCAGACAGGACATGTCCATCTGGGAGCCACGTACAGCCGGCTGTCAGCAGCGTTTATCCCTCTGAGCTATTCTCCAGCAAATCTGCTCAGACACTCCAGCCCTTCAGAGCAGGAATTAGACGTTGTTGCTCCTACATATTGAGAGTCTTTTTCGACACACAGCTTCTTCACCTCCTACTGCTGGTTTTAACTACAATTTTACAGCACTGCTGAGATCTTCAGTGGGCCAGATCCCTCCTAATAAATCAGCCTGGCTGCTGTACCTACAGGAGGCCATCCTGGCACGGTGATGGGGCAGGAAGCGAGCGTAATTCAATCTGTTATCGCTGCGCTGTCGTTCCTTCCACACATCCACTTTGTCTTGTGCTGCATCCCAGCAAGGCTGCAATTTATTACTCTGATCATACCATGCTCTGGATAACACCTGGGTTCCTGATAGAAGTCCTAAAGCAGCACTGTAATTCAGCTCTCCACTAACATCAACTAAATGATGACTCTTAATTAAAGAGGAGCAGACTTTGAAATAAGACAGCAGCAGCTTGTATTTTGAGGCATTAGCCATAAGAATGTCATCATTTCCCCCCCTAAATTAAGTTTTTCCCAGAAGGTATTTATGCTTGCACACTAAAAGGTTTCGTAAGTGTAACTATCTCCTACTCATTACTGTTCATACAAAGCCATGAATCATTGTTAGGGGCTGTGTGAGAACTCCTCAGATATGAACAATTCTGGTCTAGATCAACGCAAGCAAATTTCCTTCACAATGTGAGGGAAGGACTGGAAAACAGGCAGGAGCACAGAATTACACTTGGCTCCTCTGTAGCTGACTGCGAGGCAGTCCCGAGGGAAGGAGGAGACCTCCTGTCTCCCTACAAAACAAACATCCTGTGGCCTTACAAACTGTGCTGGCATTTTTTCCACAAGGTTTGTAGAGCAAGCAGAACACATCTAGTAATCTCTTTGGAGGCACAGCACATGCCACTTAAGCCTTCTCCTTTCCCTACATTCCCTCCTCTTTTCCCCTGGAAGAAATTATGATAAATGGCAGAACAGTAATGCAGATTTAATACTTCCAAATGTTTCCAACTCTGAGCACATTTGATGGAGCAGCTGCCTCTCTGTCTCAGTGTTCTTCCTTAGTGGCCCTCACAGATCCCCTATCCCTGATGGAATATGGATTTAAATATAAAATTAAAGAACCTGTAAACCAGATCTTTCCAAAAAGAAGCAAGGATTCATGTTTTTTTCAGACTCGCCCCTCTAGTGAGATCAGGCTCAGCCTCTCCACTGCACAGCCCAGGCCACAGACCCTTCTGCAACAATGCAATTGCTGGTTTTCCTGCTCTTGGCTGATATTTGGGAAGTCCACCTTCTTAGAGCCAGCATGAGGATAATTACCACTTTTTAAACATTGTGTATTTATACACAGAGATGAAGCAGTGCAGAAACTGACCCAGCCCCACTCCCCTGAGCTGGGCAAGTCTCCCCAGCTGAGCTGCCCTATTTCCCCTCCCAGTGAGGCACCTTCCTCCTGCTGTGCCCCCTCCACATGGACACCAGGAATCTCCAGTGCTCCAAATACTGAACACCAAGACTGCTGAATGCCAGCATGAGACAAGGGCACCCATGGCTCCTCCTGCATTGTCCAGGCTCAAACAGACCCTCCCAGTCAACTGCAGTGTTGAATCTTGTCTGAGCACCCCGGGTGATGCAGCATCTCCCACTTCTCCAAGAGACAATTCCATAATTTCAGGGCTTTTACAGTTTTTTGCTTTGTTGGTGAGTTGTTTTGTTGGGTTTTTCTTCAAGTTCACTCTTACACAGACTTGTAGGTCCTACCTGAGCTCATTCACTGAGTTTATTCCATTTGTAACTCCTTAGTGACATGGCAAACATCATCCAGCTGTAGATGGATGGAGTGGAACAGTGGATACGGCAGAAAATTGAACTTTACTCCCAAATCTGCCACTGAGTTCTGCCTGACCTTAGACAATAACCTCTGGGAGAGGAAGGGGAAGAGTAACTAGATTCAAGTGAAATTCAATGACACTTCAGTATTTCTGACAATTTCACTTTTATAGCTTTTGGTTTTGTTTCCTTCCTGAAGGAGCAGAAGTAGGGATGTCTGCCTGATTCTGAGCCCTAGGCAGGGAAAGCACCAAGCAAGAACCATCAAGATTTACTGCTATATTCCCTTGTCTTACTAAGCAGCCACACAGACTGCTCAGGGAAGGACTGACGTATCTGTGGATGATCAGCTTTAGGTCTGAAAACAGTTACAACTTTTCCTGTGAAATGATAATCCTTTTCCTCACCACATCCCATGGGAAACTGTAGCAAGCACCATCAACCAGACTTCTGAACAACGAGGGACAAATAAGAACCACTGGAACAAGCACATAAGAAAGAACCCACTACAAAGCCAGAAATGTGGATAACAGCAAGAACTCTACTGAGTGGTGGTAGATGACAGGCCACAAGGTGAGGAGGAAAAAATAGCCAAGGAAGAGAGGAAACAAGCAGAAGGGAGTCAGCAACTCCAGGTTAATGGACTTGCTCTCCCTAACAGGGTGACCAAAGCCCTGCCTGCTGATCCCTGTGACACTGGGGGGCAGAGCAGTCACTGTGCTGCCAATTTAGGTCTGGCTTAATATGTGCCCAGATGCATTACAAAAATCCCTCTCCAGGAGCAGGGCAATGGGTACAGGCTGCTGCTCCTCCCCAGGCTTGTCTACTCTAGCTGTAACAAAACAAGCTAAAATAAATAATAAGAATAAAATAAATTAGGAAAAAAGAAAAAAAAAAAGAGTCAGTCTGACAGCTGGCAGGACAGGAGTCTTTTCAGTTAAAAAACAAAAGGACTTTACTACTGTCCCCCAAATGTTTTTTTGAACTTCACAGAGAACACTGACAGGTTTTAAACAAGGCTTTTGTCTTTCAGTGGCAGAGCCAAGCCCAAAAAGGCAGCAAGACCATTTCAGCCCCTATTTGGGACATGGACACATTCTGTTTTCCTGATCAGATTGGCAGCAGTACTCACTGTGCCTCTTCCCGTCTACTCTTTACCCTTTCTTGGCGTGAAGTGGGTGAGGAATTACTCACTTTGGCAAAGGCAGAAAGGAGAAAGCAGATGAGAGAAATTCAAATCTGTCACATTTAAAAATAATATTTACTAGTGGGAATAGAAATGAAGGCAAAGAAATGCCCAGCTGAAACTATCAATATGAAAACTCAGTCATTGTTAGAAGCAGTTTAAACTCATTTTTGGTCAAGTTAAGAGCAGATTTTTAGGATTTTTCTGGGAGCAGGACAGTCTGCCCTTGCAGAGCAACACAGAGCCATGGGCCACAGCACCTGCCAGCCCTCCACACCACACACAGAGCATCTCCAAACAGCCCTGGTTCCTGCAAACTAACAGAGCATAAAAGCCTTTCAGAAGGGACCACCATGAAAAGAAAACCACATTTCTGATTACTTAGCCAAAGGATATGTACACCTACACATGTATCTGACACCAAATCAGCCTTACAGCAAATCCAGACTCAGCACGACATCCTCCAAAAGTGTGTTTAAAAATACAACAAATAGACTTACTTTTGTTACACCCCATGTTATTTATCAACCAAGAACTGAATTATTTCTGTTAACATATGAATACAAAAATAAGGAATTAAGTACAATTTCATCTATCCTCCTGGCTGCAACTAATGGATCTTTCAGCCTTTCAGCAGTTATGTTTAAGGTTTTCTAATCTATTACAGTAAAGAAACTTTCACCTTTCCATACAACGAAAATAACAACAGCAGAGTTAAATCCTCCAACGATATCACCATCATCTCCTTAATTCTTTCAGAAACTTCACAGCATGTGCATGGAAATGGACTGGCCATCACAGGCTGTTCTCAGGGATCCAGGAGCAATGATCCAGAGGTTCTGACCCTTGACACAACCCTGCCCCCTTCTCGTGAACTGCCAAGCTTAAAATAACAAATCCATATGTAAAAACTTGTTACATTCTTAAGGGCAACACAAGCAAATGGATTTCACTTGTGCTATGGAATGCAGGAGTTTGGGACAAGCCACCACCCTACTTTTGGAGGAGTTCTCAACAATGATTTCAACCTGGTAGTAATGTTTATAAGAAAGCTTCCCAGGAATACATTCAGCTTTAGAAAGGAGTAACAGAAAAGCCTGCTTTTTTTAACTTTTTCCTCAGATCATTTCACCCTGCTCTCCAGGAGTTCCCAAATCAATTATGGGGGTTCTGGGCTGTCTATGTCCCAAGTGTCACATTAAGGTTGCAGTTGCCACATTTGTACACCTTAACATCCACTCTGACACTGGCTTTGGGTTTGCCCCATGCTGAGGTGAGAAATGAGCCTGAGCTACCCTGAGAGATGGAGTAAAAGTCATTTCAACATGCATTTCCCATTCCATCATAAAAACAAATATACAACCACAGTCTCAGGGAAGCAGAAGGTGGAAAACTGCAACATTTATTGTGTCCAACATTCTTAACTCACATTGCCTACAGAGCCAAGTCAAACTATGCTCTAATCCTATTATGAAACTGCATCACAAATTGGGGAGGGGGGGAGTGGTCGTAAGGAACACAAAAGAGAAAACTTGCAAAAAGAGTCAGGGCAACACCCTTGTAACATCATCCTTCAGTTCAGCATTCATTTCTGCAGAGGGAAATGAGGCCCCAGACGCTCTGCCTGCTCTCCCAGGGCTGTGTTGAAAGATCCAGCAGCACAGACAGGAGGCCCAGCACAGCTTGGGGCTCCTTCTCCACACACACCCTGAGCAATACCAGGGGCAGGGGACACAGACAGAGGTTTTGTATACTTAAAAAGATCGCAGAAGAATTCAGTCACATAAAAACATCACAATTATTCATGCATCTGCCCACCATTTGGTTTCTGAAACTTTAAACAAGCAGAAAAACTCCTCTGGACACTGTTCTTCGATTTTAGAGAACAGAAAATTCCTGAGAGTCACTGAATGTATCCAATAAACACAGACTCTTGATCCAAAACTTCTTCAAGTGAGTTTGCCACTAGCAGCCATTTGTAGATTTCGAGATTCCTGACCTATGAATTTCCGAGGGCCGTTTCTGCACTGAATATTTGAGAGTTGAGCAACAGCGACTTGCGATAGGCCCCTGGAAATCAGCTGCTGCCTTTCCTGCCTCTGATTTGATGAGTTAGCACGGTCCTCCTGGCAGCAGGATTATTTTTACTGAAACAACATCCAGCAACACAAAAGAAGTTGAAGGAGCCCGGACCTGTGGGATGGACAGAGCCCTGGGAGAGCAGTGAAGAGGCTGAACAGAGGGACCACAGGGCTGTTCCAGGCAGGCTGTGAAGCCACGTCAGGGTGAAAATCTTGCTTGAGGTCACACCAAGCAAGACCTCAGCCCAAAGTCCCCCCCGCCCAGCGCGGTGCCTCTGTCGCCCAAGCTTTCCATCCAAACCAGTTGAGTCCACATGTTTAACATCTCGCTGTCTACAAGTAACCACGGGTGTGACTCAAAAAACACTTTTTAAAAGCAAACATGCAAGAAAACTCAGTTAAACGACTGCCTGTGGAAAGCACACTAAGAAGGGGGATAACCAAAATCGACCAAGGCGTTTCGTATTAACGCACGCTGAAAATATTTCACCGACGGACTCATCTAAATTTTCTTGAGTACGGCGTTGGGTTTTTTCACGTCCAAAATCAGAAATATTTCTCCCCCCAGGAAAAAAAAAATTAAATAAAGCTGAGGCCTGAAGATAGGGATTTGTTTATGGGCTCGGCAATAAGATCACTTGACATTTTACAACCATAAATGGTAGAGCCGCGCTCCCTCTGTAACTGCATTAATGAAAGGCACCTGGGTCCGACACCGCTCGGCTATTCACCCCCGCACGGGAAAACCCAGCCTGAGCCTGGCCAGCTCCAAACATCCCCCCAAGCTGGCCCCGATCGAGGGATGAAACTCGTGTCCGGGATGGTGGCGATGGGATCGGGCTGTGCCCCCCGGAGCACGTCCCAACCCCGGCCCCTGTGGGTACTCACCTTCCAGGTAGCAGCTGGAGGAGGAGGAAAGCCCCTTCTTCGATTTGCAACCCACCAATTTCAAGCAAATCTCCAACATTTTCATTTGTTAGAGTTTGGCTTCGGCTGTCTGTTTTCCCTTCCCCTCCTCCTTCAGCTTCTGCTATGTGGAATTATCCGTTAGAAGTCTTAAAAAAAAGTCTCAAAAGATACGGTAAAAGTCTAAAAAAAGTCTAAAGCGACATATCCAGGAGAAACCTAAAACAAAACATCCAGGAGAATTCGACGAAATCCAGCGGTCCGAAAAGCATTACAAGGGCGAGCCCGAGAGGCGGAAAATGCAGGGGCCCCGCACCTCCTCTCCCGGGGAGTTAACTCCAGCCATCTTCCCTCCTTCCAACTCTTTTGGCGGGAGAGAGAGGAGAGGAGGAGGGGGGTGGGAGGGAATAAAAGAAAAAAAAAATAATAAAAGCAGTAAGAATTAAAAAAAAAAAAAAAAGCGAAGCCAACTAAGTTGGGCAGAGTCAGCGGTGCCGGCCGTGCGCGGCAGCCGCCGGGCGCTGTTGGGCTCGGCTGCCAACAAAGGGCCCCTCACTCAGCCGCCGCCGGCCTCCATGACATCAGGCCGCCAGCAACGCCCTCGCTCCTTAACCTCCTCCTGCCTGCGCCTCTCCCAGCGCCGCCGAGGCCGAGGCTGGGAAACCAAGCGGCTCGGGAAAGCGGAGGAAAGGCGGGATGCGGGATGCTGGCGCTCCGAGCGCGGGGGAGCGAAGGCTTCAAAGCGCGTCATTTCACAGCCCATTAAGGGGCTGTTCAAACACTCGCCGGCAGCGGCCCAGGCAAGCCGAGAGCCATGCCCATTTGTAACCC
>VWZV01008599.1:192145-237306 GCA_013397155.1 Irena cyanogastra
AAAACGGCGGGGGAGCCGCGGCTCCTGCCCAGGGATCCTGTCTTAGCATCTCCGCGCTAATTACAGGCACAGCGATTCGGGTTTCGGCTAATGCGGTTACTGCTGCTCCTCTGGCACAAGGGCCCAAAAGTTTTCACTCTCACACTACCTGCTGTTCTTTTCCCCTGCATGTTTCTTAAGGCTACACACCAATTAATGCTCTCTGCAGATTGTTTTCTGGCATTATTGTGTGTGTCCTATTTAAACAAACATAATTTTTGTTATCTATATTAATATATATTTTTATATATGTATGTATACATAATTTTGTGATATATAAATAATCTATCTACCTACCTATCTCTCTCTCTCTAGAGGAGATAGTGTATTAGGTATGCATATAACGGCTTTATTTCCACTCAAAAATCCCCTTTCACCTCCTAAAGCTTGGGGTGCTTTTGCTGCTCGGAGCAAGAGGTGCTCAAGGGTGCAGAGTTCATTAGGGGTGCAAAACTGGCCCGGGAAGCTGATCCCAGCACAAGCCATGTCACAACGTGTGGAGCCCTTGGTGTGTCACACACAGAGTCAACAGAGCAGCAAATCTTCATTTTTGTCCCTGAAAACTTGCCTTCACATCTGACAGTTTATTTTGGCAAGGTTTCTGACTAGTGCTTGTGCTCTTTTGCCCTCCAACGTTTTCAAACATTGAATACTTCAGGGGAAACTCTGCATGCTTCCAGCATCTGAGGTCTGTGCCTCCGAAACAGCAAACATTGCTCAGACTCTTTAAACATTATTTTACAGCATCACTTTGCCTCAGTCTTCTGATCCATGGGGTAAAAACATGAAAGACAGCTGGGAAAAAAAATCCTTGATCTCTCAACCCATACTGAACTGCAATAAGAGCATTTTCTTTTTTTTTTTTTTTTTTTTTAATACCACAAGTCACATTTCTAGCAAGGAAATAACAGTAAGGACACATGATGTTCAAAGTGCTTTCACCTTTTTCTCAGAAAACATTAACATGGATATTCCCATTTAATATACCAGAAAGCAAGTAGAGAACTTCAACATTTCCTCAATTCAGACAGTTCAGCAAAGAGCTGAGGCTCCCATCCCCACTGCTGGCAGCCTGCATGGACATTGGGAAAACAGCAATACAGTTCTCCCCACTCTATCCATCCTCTCTCCACTTCTGGAGAATTTCTATTTCATGGAAGCACCAGAGTTTTAAGAGAAACCAACACCTCTCTACTTGTTCCTTGCCTGCCTAACAGGGAACTTGTGTGCAACTGCACTGAGGGAAGAGGAAAAAAAAAAAAAAAAAAAAAAGAAAAAAAGAGGAGTTAAACACAGATTTGGAGGAGAAAGGTTACATAAATCACAGGAGGAGCTCAGTCCTCAGATGTTTCAGCCCAGTGTCACGTTTAGGGAACTGGGATGAAATGAGGTTTTAAGAGCAGACCAAGCACCCTGCACACAACTCCTTTTCCATAAGACGAGCATCCCCATCCCTATCCCGCTTCTCCCGCAGCTGTAGGAACACAGAATCCCCAAAGCACTCCCTGCAGTACAAAGGCTGCCCCCCACGAACACCACCCAGCCATTACAACTAAGGTTAATACAACGAGTGCCAGCAGAATTAATGCGGATTACATTTCTGATGGACTCCTGGGGTTCTTATTCCTGAAGAAGAATGCCTCATCTCAAATTAAATTAACTTGCTTGCAGAAGAACCTCACTGTAGGAGAAACACATCCACTTGGGGAGTTAAACACAAAGAACTATCCGGGGTAGCTTCCTCTGTAGATAAACAAATTAATTCCCTTTATGCTTCCAGGCAGACACGCTTGTGTGGTCCCTGTGCTACAAACATCATCCTTCAACGTTTCCTCTTTTGTGTCATAGCAAACTGGGCTGTAAATACTTTGAGCAAATACCCTCTGCCATTCCTGAATGCCATGAAATTAACTGGTGATACAGAAATAAAAGCCATACTGGTAGTGTCACACAACCTCTGCCACTCTTACTGCTGTCAGCTATTAATCCCTCTCACATTTGTTTGTCATATACACATCTTAGAACAAGATCAGTCATGAAACGTGTGCAGATTTCTGGACTACAGTGACTGATGCAACCTTCAACTCAGGCTCCCTGCTGCAGAATGGCAAAACAATTTGGTTGGGAGCAGGCTCAGAAGGTCTCCAGTTCCAGCTCCTGCTCAGAGGGAGGCCATCTCCCCACATCAGGATTTTCCAGGCTCTATGCAGCTAAACTTTAACCCGGTCTTCTGGGCAGTTAAACACTTTTTATCCTCTCATACCTACCCAGCTTTGCCTTGTTGCGAGCTTTAAGTGTTGTTTCTCCTCCTTTTGCTGTGCACCTCTGAGAAGAATCTTTCAGCCACCAGTGGGGTGGTTATGAAAGCTCTGGGACCCCTTCCACCCCCTCTCCCCCTGGCCCTGGGGGGCAGCGCCGGCTCCAGCCCCCGCCAGGCTCCCTCCAGGGTCTCGGCATCTGCTACAGGGGAAGGAGCTCCAGATGTGGCTTCACAAGAGCCAAAAAGAGGGAAATAATCACTTCCCTCGACCTGCTGGCTCTGCTCTCATTAATGCAATCCAGTATCCATTAGCCTTTATTGTTCATGCTCCTGCAAGAGCATAAACCTATTTAGCCAACAGCCTTTGTGTCTGAGCTGCTTCTAGCAGACAGATATTTATCCTTTACGTTCTTAATGCTACCCAGGATTTGAGGACAGATTTTTATCCACAAGAGAATGATCACATACACACACACGACAGCAGCAGTGAAAGGACTGGACTCCATGAACAGAAAGTGAGTTTTGGCATGATCTCACGTGTTAGCAGCTGGAGCGAATTTTGTTGCGATACTGGTAAAAACAGCTTGAGAGTTTGTCACCCATTTAAAATCTGAGCTTAATTTTGTTTTAAAATCCTCTTCTGAAACATGGAAAGTTAACAGAGTTTCAAGTCCCAAAGTATGGGCATTTTTTGATAGGCACATGCCTATCGGATGGAAAAAGTCACTTGAAATAGAAGTTTCACAAACTAGTGGTTAAAGCAAAGGAGTAAAGAAGTGTGTTAGAAAAAGAGCAAATTCTTGCTTAAAGTTACCTATGCCTTATCTTTCTCTTCTATAAATGCAGTTGAGAACTTCCCCACGATAAAGACTAACTCAGTACCAGCTGTAAAAAAGGGGTTTTTTGTCTCTGGAGCAACAAAATGTAGAGATGCATTTTTCTTAGTAAGTGCTAAGATTACTTGTGATTTAGCACATTCATAGGTCACTGTCTTTAGGATTAAAAATACACCCATGCCACAGAACACTCTGATGCTACACAGCTCTCTTCCAATGGCATTTTTCACATAGTGGAATAATACATCCTAAAACCATTACCTGATTAAAAAAAAATATGTGTGTGTATGTGTATATGCAAATAATCAAAGAAGCCCATGTTGAAATCCATGAATGACCACAGCATGTGCTACAGATGCAGCTGGAACAAAGCTGGGCTTTGATCCCACAGCAAATGCAGCACTGCCTGTTTTCCTGGGGGTTAGTCCTGCTTTGTCTGACAGGTTCCAGTTTTTCTTTGGATTTTCAGATCCTCCACCATTAAACAACTTCATCCACTCTTAGACACAAAGTGCCAAACATTTGGGAAGATAGTGCTATCTATCAGAGAGAGAGGACTAGCAGCTTTCAAATCCTGGCTACTCAACTCTACCTTCTTGGCACATGCAGCACAAAAACTCTGGTGGAATTTTGTAGAGCTGTTTGCAGTGAATACAACAACTTCAGTGATTCGAGCACGTTGAGTCATGAGAGCTTTGTTACGGTAGAGAAATTCCTTCTGCCAAAGAAAGCACAGCAGAAAGTGAGCCCAAGGCTGGCAGGGTTACAGGTGAGTGCACATCCCACAGCCAGCCAGTTAAAAACCACCTCAGAATTGAAAAACTGTCTCCTGAGTGGCTCACCTCTTAGTCTCAAGTGATTGTTCAGACACCTTGTAGCTACTCCACAGGACAAGCAAAAACAAGTCTTTCAGGACACTCCAAGGTTCTTCACTTCCTTGGCCATGAGAGCACTGCACAAGAAGGCAATGCCATTTGGGATTTATTTGTAATATCTGCCATGTAATGAGGAGAGGGTGAGAAAAGTTCCTTGGTGGTGTTTTCACACAGAATGTGCTCTACATCAGCCTGGTAAAATCTCCAAGTGAGATCCCCCGCAGGAGAAAGCCCAAACAACCAGGATACTGAGGGATCTACAACAACCACTTATTTGGTGAGCTCTAGGAATCCATAATACCACTGGCATTAGGAATGCACACCCAGATAACCAGGGCTCAAGTGGTTTTACTGCTCTGCCCAGATGAACCTTTGTGCCAGCATTTCTCCACCACTGCCCTAACTCGGAACCACTCCATCAGTCCTGCCAGTGTCTCTCTTCCAGCTTTTTACGTAGAAACCTCTATCTCTCCTTTTCCAATTCACACACAAAACATTTTTAGAGACCACTGTTCTACCTTCCTGTTCAAGCTCTTCTCAAGATCCAGCTGACATGTTTACAACAGCATGTTAAAAAAGAAGTCTCTTGCTACTACTCTGACCATTCTGCAATAGGTATTATTGTAAATAAAATAAAAAAAAAACCACAAAAACAAGTTAACACCTGAGGGCAAAGAGTGATTTTCTTCCTTCAGTCACCATCCAGCACAGCTGGAATAGCCCTGCAAGAGCACAGAGAGGTAACTGCACATACAGGGAGATACTAAACACTTCTGGTACTTAGACTTACTAAGTCCCACTCTCATTGGTAGAAACTTAAAAAAAAAAAAAAACAAGAAAAGCTAGGTTACAAAAAGTCCACTGTACACATCAACGGAAAAGCCATGGGCTTTGCAATAAAGCATGTACATTTGCTGGTTTTTCTCCTTGATTTAACAGATGTTTGTTATTTGCAATTTTCATGAGTGAAGGAGGTGCCCGGGAAGTGGTGGGATTTCAGAGATGGAATGTTCAACTATTTGAAATTCCTTTCAAGCAAGAGAGCAGAATCCTTATTTTTTTTAAGGTAGTAACAAGGCAGAAGGTACTACTAAATTCCTGCAATGGTGATACGTATTCACTGTAGTCATGTAAAAACACAAGACGGGTCATGAGCTCCTCAGGGAATTGCTTGCAGTATTATCATTTGAAGCCTGCAAGGTTAAATTCAAGTCCAAAGGGGCTCATCACCCATCACTGAAAAAGTTTGGGGCCTCTTCCACTGAACACTTTATGAAACATCTGCAGGCAAAGGAAAAAAAAAACAAAACAAAACAAAACACAAAAAACCAAAAGAAACTCCTTGCACTTTTAAGATCTGAAAAAAATAGCGGTGTACCTTAAGGACAAAAAAATGGCATAAATTCCTACTGACTATTAATGACTGAACTTCCACTGTCCAGGCAGTTTATTAAGGTTGCGAAAGAGGGAGCAGGGACTGGAAGTTCCTGTGCATTAGGTAGAATTCCATCAGTTTAGGGATCCTGCTGAAGTTCAGCAGGAATTTTCTGCCAGCCCAGGGAAGGGAGGAATCACAGAAAGCCAGGGTGCAATCAGAAAACATACATGCTTGGAAAGGATCAGCAAACAAATTTTAGAGAAATCTGTTTGCCAAACACTGACTCAGATCTTGAGTGGGAGCATTTCCGTATTTCTTTTAAATGAAAAGGCAAGGAAATGCAGATGAAAAAAGCAAAGGCAGAGAAGAGGTTAAAACGGGGAGCTCAGAGCTGATGCCTTTGTGGGCTTTTCTTCTGTAAATCCCAGCACGTCCGCAGGAAGAACCAGAGGGACCAGTGAAACAGGGGCTAGCCCTGGCAGTAACTAAGTGGTTAATTTCTTCCATTCAAGAGCTGAAAAATCTGCCAAAGCAGAAGAGCAGGCCTCGGAGATCAAATTACACATGAGGAGGGGGTGGAAGGGGAGAAGAAGAAAAGAAAACAAGTATTACTGAAGCAGTGCCGCATGAGAGCCAGCGGGGATTAGGAGGAACACGGAGAGGGAGAGCTTTACCCAGGGCCGCCTGTGAACACACGCCCCATCCCTGCGGGAACACCGACCTGTCCTGAGCCCCCGAGCCCTGGAAAACCTTCTGTGCATGGGCTGTGGAATTCCAGGGATGGGACCAGCTGGAACTCCTTGCTCCCGCTGGCTCTCCCCACCCAGGCAAAGCGGTTCTGCTGCGTTGTCTCTCCCAGCCGGGGAGTTCAGGCTGGGGCACGGATCTATGCCACACGTGAGGGAATCACCAAAGGACTTGAAAAGTAAATTGATAAAAGCCACGCAGAGCAAATAATGATGCACAAATAATCCATCAAACCGAGGAGCAATCCAACTCCTTTGCCTTGATCACACAAAGGAGGTCTTGCAGCAGTACTGACATTTTCACAGCCATTTCGGGGCAGGTGAAGGTTCCCTTCCAGCCACACATCATTTCTGTACTCACTCACCTAAGCTTTTCCAGCACTGAATTCAGCAAAGATTATCCTAATTTACTGAAATGCAGAAAATTTCAAGTAACACACGCACACAGCCACAAGAGAATAGAATAAATTCAATTGCAGCGATCATTTTCTCTAGGGATCTAATCCTAGACAGTTAGTGCCTCTGAACACTGTCAATATCAATGGGCAGAAACCTTCACAACAAATAGGTATTTTGACACTGAAATAAGTGTGGGTTTTTTCTCTTCTTTTAAATTATTTTTTTTTTAAACTGAGGAAAAAAACCCTCAAAAACCCAACCAAAAGCCCCGAACTCCAGTGCCTTCTGCTCAGGAATTCCAGACATCACTAATTCATCCACAGGGGAATACATATTATTTTGAGAAAGTAGTAGAGGCCCTTTGAAACTATAGAAATAAAAAAGCATCCATATAAGCATAAAACCCCACTATATAAAGCCATCTACAGTCACTTGATTTGAATTACTCTACTTATCCACCCTCAGGATCTACTCTCAGCCTCCCTGAGACGTGCAGGTAAGTGCCTGGTGCTCCTTAGCACTAATTGCTTATTATTCCCAGTGTAAGAAAGTAAATATATGCTCCCAGAAAGGAAAAGCTTCCAGTTAATTAGAACTGCCTGCAGCAATGGTTCCCTCCGAACAGTTCAGCATTTTATTTTGTTGTCAGGACACAATATAAGAAGTTTTAAGAGTCCTGCTGGGACTATGACGTAAAGGCAGGACCAGTATTTTTTCCTGTGAAGGCTGGGGCCGACAGGAAGAAGCTTCAGACAGAAATAAGCTACTTCACCATGAGGAAAGACAAAAGCAAAATGTATATATACACCTCTGTCCTGATCCAACTGGAGGAGGGATGCAGGAAAAGGGTCTCTAATTTACTCATGCACTGCTGAGCATAGATGGATGCAGTTCAAGTGCTAAACTCTCACAAAGGTTGAACACTTTTCCAATTCCTAAACATAAAAACACATTGAAAGAAGCATTTTAATTTGGAATTTTTTTTTTTTTTGAAAAGCTAGGGAACATTCTCCCTGGGTTGCACCATTAAGACAAAGCAAAAGGCTGATGCTGAATTCACAAGGGGCAAAAGTTATTAAGCTAAGTTCTTTCGGGATGCATTTTTTTGGTATGCTTCATCAAGCTTGTCATCTCTGAATGTAGATTTAGAAAATGGCACAAGACTGTGCAATACCTCTGCATGTTTTCTACCTTTCCAGGCAAAAGTGGAAAATAAAGGAAGGTGTAAAAAAGAAATCAGTGCTACTGATCTCCAGTAATCCCAAAAGCTTCTTTCTATTCACTCCCTCTTTACCTGCCCATCATTAATCAGAGCCATTCCCAGAGCAGATATGTTACATGTGGTCTGAGCTGATTCTGTCTGCACACATACCAGACAGAAAATAGGGAGAAGTGCCAAGTATCAAGGAGTAACAGCCACTGGCACTCTCCAAGCCATCCCACCCTGCTCCAAAGGGTGAACTAGACATTTCTGTCATGTCAGGCTCAGCTGAGTCACTTCACTGTTCAGGGAGAGCAGAGGATCTTGAGGATGTGCACAAATATTTAAACAAACAAACACGAAATTAAAAATACCTGTGACTGCTCTGAAAAGTTGCACAACGGAGCAGCAGGGCGGGAAGCAGGAAAGGGCTACAGACAAAACACTGAGATGAGTTGGGAAGAAATCCTGCTGACACAGAGTGAGGGTCTTCAGCCAGTTAACCCCCTCTAAACACAGAGTGCCTCGGTCCCATCTTTCCCATCCTTCTCCCTCTTGCTGGCACTGGTGCTCACACAGCCATGTGCTGACCCAGTTCAAGAATGTGAAGAGTCTGTTAGTGTATGCTCACACAAATAACAGTGCTGGCATCATGAGGGGGCCAGCAAAGCTGTTCCTTAATTCAAAATACTGAGTAAACCATCTGTATTGACAAGTTGTATAAACAGCTTAATCTTACCAACCTTTTCTGCTGAGAGAGCTACAAACAAATCCCAAGGAAATAAATGTGGATATAGAACTGGACCAGCTATAGATGGACTTCATCAATCATTCAGAGACCCTCAAACAGACCACAATTATTCCGTGCTGGGAGACGTGCTTCCACCTGAAATGGAAGCACTTCATCCAGCCTCGAGTAACTGGCTGCACTCCAGTCTGGATCTAGGGAATGCAATGCCTCAAATTCCTAGAGAGCTGACAGATACTCAGATATGCAGCAATGCTGCAATACAGACAACAGTCCCAGCAAACACAGCTTGGTGAGAAACCTCCTGGAGTAAGAAGTTCCTCTGCAGCTCCACTCCAAGCCTCTCGATTCTGGGGTTGTTCGATGAAGTTCCAGACAGAAGATACCACAACTCTGTAATTTAACTCGCAGCTTTTCCTATTTCTCATTGATTGCCAGTCCATACTGTTCATGTCAGTGAAATACAAGTTCCTCTCCCTGCCCAGCCAAGTTAGAGATGTTACATTCAGTTACTACAAGAATAAAGACTAAAAAATAGTGAGCTAACAAAAGCAGCCTGAAACATCAGAGAAGGAAGTCTCTGGCTTGAACTGACATCAGGTGGAAATACCCAGAGCAAAAATCAATGAACTGGTTTTTGTTAGGCCACACATCCTGATTTCCTCCCTTCCTTGGTTCAGCTCAGTCTCGGCACCTCCAGCGTGACCAGAGGATTTTCAGATGATGAAAGAGCTGCTGTGTTCTCCTAATCCCTCCCTCACACACGTACAGCAGCCAGGGTGCCAGGAGAACCTATTTTAAAATTAATCTCAAAGTAGAGGAACATTCATAGAAAGAATCAGGACTAGAAATCTTCAGCAGCTCTGGAGTCAAGGGAGATGAAGCAAGAGCACTGTATGGACAATTCAGGAGGTAACACAAAAGGATTTTAAGCCATGTAAACCACCACACCATTTATGAAATGGAAAAACCCCAGAGACCATGTGATCTCTCATTTCTTAATTCTACCTGAAGTGTTTATAAAGGACATCACAAGGTCACTGGGAGGATCAGCAAGTTATTGTTTTGGAAAGACCTGATGATAGCTTGAGTCACTTTTGCTTACACTGTCAACCTCTCAAGCAGGGTCTGGATTTTAAGAAAAAATAATTTTAGGAAAAATAAAGAAAAAAAAATAAGCCAAAATTAACTATTGTGCTTCATCATTTGAACAGACATGCCATAATTTTATTTCCAACTCTTCTCTGGATTTCTCCAACCACTGTGGATAAACAATTACCTGACTTGGCATCTCCGTTTTTTTTCCCTCAAATGTAACTACTACAAACCTTCAAACTACAAATCAGGTGCCAGCCTCGGGACCCACTGCTAGCAGGTACTACACGAATGTGAAACATTCAGTAACACACCCAACTCACCAACCTCCAGCTTAGAAACCACACTCCTCATGTACCTCAAGGGCACTCACATTCTTTCCATCCGTGGGGCTGCCTCTCCTGGCTGTGGCACAGGGCAGGATTTAAAACTCCTGAGGTGGAATCTGAGGGAGGCTTTTCACAGCTCACTCAGGGTGTGCTCAGCATCACCAACACACCCTGCACCACCTGGGAAATGTCTGCACATGCAGAAATTCTAACAGACATGAAAAGGAGATAGTTCCAAGCACAACAGACAGTTTTTTCTCCCCTTGCACAGAAACACTTTGTTTGCATCCAAGAGAAAGGAGGTTTTCATGTGTTGGAGCAGCAAGAAGCCTATTCTGGGAGGAAAAGCAGGTATCCCTGATGAAAAGCTGTTCCACAGAAATGTGCTGGGACTCCCTGGGGTCTCTTAGCACACACAGAGGAGTAACAGAAGCACAGGGAGCTCGACAGCCTGAGGACAAAAGTGCTCCAAACCACTTCAGTCTTGAAAGCTTGAGGAGTCAACATCGAATTAATTGGAAAATACAAAGGCTTCCACAAATGCCTGTGAACACTGATTACTGCCCTTTCCTGAATCCACTCTCTTCAAGCTTCTTATAATATCATAAGAAAAAGCAAACATGAACAGCAATGAAGAACAGCCTATTCTGAAACCACTTCCAGGAACAGGGATTGTTTAAACAAAATACATTAAGTGAAACCATATGTATTAAGGGTCAAACGCCATCTGAGGCTGAATGTGCAGAAATAGCCATTTTTTCCAAAATTTGGGCAATTATCTCATTGTTGCTTTTGTTTTTAACACGAATAATCAATGTGTTGGAGGTGTTACCAAGGAGGCAAAGCCTGAGGAAGGAATTTAACTCCACAGCTCCCAAGCTGATGGTGCCAAGAAAATATTCCTGTTATTGGTGCTACCCTCTCCCAGCGTGCTGGGAGGAAGGTTTGCTCAATCCCATGGACAGAGCATCCTCCCTCCAAGCAGGGAGGGGTCCAGAGCAGAGCTCTGGCCTTGCAGTGCTCCCCACAGGAGGGTCCTCCTCCTGCTGCCAGACAGTCATTTGATCTGAATCACAAAGGATGCTGCTTTCACAAGACTTGCTGGCAAAACAGAGGTGACAGAAGAGGCTCAGAGAAGGAAAAATAAGGCAGTTTAAAGCTGCAGAGCCACGAAATATGTATTTTAAGTCATTTCAGCACAAAGCACAGGGGGATTCAAAGATGGTTGACCATTGCTAAGCATGAATACTAAGCTAAAATATTCAGCATTTACGTGGCGCCTATAAATGGGCATTTTGTATGAGACTGACACATTGTACTGTTTCAAATACATGCTGATCCTTTCCCACCCTAAATCCATCCAATTTATCTCAAACTTAACTTTAATCGGAGCAGCAGGGGAACCTCAGTGTCTCAAAGCAAAGGGAACAGAGCAGATCTTGGGCACTAAACTCCTCCAAAGCAAAAGGAATGGAGCAAATCTTGGACACTAAGCTCAAGTATTTATTTAATATAAAGTGTGAACTAGTATCACTACACAAAGGGGTGAAGTGCCACAGAGGGAAAGCTGCCCTCAAAGATCCTGCCCATTGCAACAACTACATCTGAGTATGGTCTTAGTCACCTGCTGTGGATTTGATAACATCCAATTAACTGCAGAAATATTTCCGTAGTCATCACTAGTGAAGTCAGACTGCAATCAAACGTTGCAGCTGCAAAGGCTAAAGCTCATTAATCATTTTGTCTGGAAACCAAGCAGGATGATGATGGAAGGGAAAACTACGATTCATTTGTTTTCAACAAAACTGCCAGCAAAAAGGCCAAAAGAATACCAATTTCTATTTTCTTTTTAATTAGTATTTACATGCTAACATGTTAATGCCTGCCAGCTCTTTAAGTGGACGAGTATTTAATGGATCCAACATAAATGTATATGCCAGTTATAAGAAGGCAAATTGCACAGCTATGATGTAATGAAATAGCTTTGCTTTATGGGAATGAAGTGACAGGTTTGAAATATGGCTTTAGGTGTAAAAAAAAAAAATAGATTTTTCACAGAAGCCACAAAACTGCAATGCAATTACTTGCCTAAGTCTAAAATTTTATAGAACTTTAAATTCAACTCTAAAGATATAAATGAGTCATCAATTTGCATTAGGATGGCTGGGGACCATATCACTCTTCAATCAACATGAACTAATGAAGCTTTCTTGGTCTGAATAAAACAGCTAAACTGAAAGCTGAGGTGCATACACATCACAGTCACAAAATGCTTTTATGTTCTTGATAATAAAGTGTCAGAATAGCTCTGAGGGAGCCCAGGGACTGAGCTGCCCCTGCTCAAAAAACCCAAATGAATGGGAAAAGCCATGTTTTCTCAGTTTTCTTCATTCTTGGCTCTACAGAAACTCGTTCTTTTATTTACAGAAAAGTCACTCTGGAGGTTCATCTCACCTGTAAAGGGACAGCTCACTTTGATGCCTCTTATCCTGCCCTGCTCAGATAAACCAACAAAGTTCAGAACCTCAAGTTACTCGGTCCCAGCAGGGAAGGAGCCTGCCTGGAGGGGAGATTTTTCAGGATTTTTGCTGTGTTCTACTACCTCTGCTGGGAGGAACAGCCTTGTTCTGCTGGTCTGGTAAATGAGGAAAACAGGCTCTCAGTTCTGAAGCAGAACCAATACGAAATAGATAAGCACAAGACACTGTCTTTGACTTCACTGCTAGGCCACTTTCCCTCTTTTCTTTGTACTTTTTCCCTCCAGAAACAGACCATAAAGATGAATTCATCTGTGGGTTTGAAGTGGTTCACACCCCTGAAAGCTTTCAAATAAAACAACCAACACACCAACAGTACCATGGCAGACCTTGGCTATTTCATCTACGACAGGAACCAAAAGCATTTTAAGGAGAGTACACCTAATCTCTGAAATGTCCTGCTGTGGGTCACTGCTGGGTTTGGGGGAAGGAAGGATCCCATATCCACTTTGTCCAGCTGTGGGTGGACACAAAGAGAAAGAGCAGCATGCACTGACAGCAAACCTCCCCATGGGGGTGGCACAGCCCAGCGAGGACCTGGGCACGTCCTTACAAGCCACACTGGGTTCCTTGACAGGACCTGGGCCATCTTCTGGGCCAGATGAGCTGGGCCAAGAGCAATCCCAACACAGCTGCACTGCAGCAACACACAGCTCGTAATGCTGTGGAAACCATCCCAAATCTGAAGGCGGATGAAAAACGGTAAGGAAAAGGAGGAGTGGGGGCCAAACCAAGAGGCTGCCCCCACCTTCCTTCCTGTCCATCCCCATAAGTTATTCATTAACATAGCAAAATACACATATCAATGAAGAATTCATGGAGATTCTCTGAATACCAAATTACTGAGCATAATGGCAAGGAGAACTTGCTTAACACCCTCCTCCAGTTCCACACCCTGTCCCGGGTGGATCACTCCTAAAGCTCCACTTGTATTTTACAGCAGCAAAGTCCTTCCTGAACCCCTTCCTCACCAATGCCTTCGATGAGTGCAGATCATCTCTAAACAGAGCAGCAGCCACAAATGCTGTATCTTTAAATCCATCCCCATTTCATTTTCCAAGTTTCTGTTTGAGCCGTTACAGCTCCCTCAGGACTGCACTGACTCACTGCATTTTCTGGATGACGCAAGCATGCTCTTCTGCACAGCTTCAAAACAGGCTCCAAACATTTCCAGGCACAAAGTGGCCACCAAAGAACCATGGAAATTAGGTGATCTTACTGAGCAGGCATCACCCCATGAAGCAGGGGGCAAACTTCAGTTCCTATCCTTATTGCAAACAGATTAATCACTGGCAATTCTTCTTCCTGGGAATACTTCTAGGAAAGCTGAAGTTTCCACTCTGAATCCTGTGGAAAATATTTTGGTCCTGACAGAACACCTACGAGCACTGGTCCACCACTTCCTCTGACCCATCCAGCTCTGCCCCTATTCCCATGGGATTGTAGTTCCAGCTCTATTATTGAGTGCAAACCTCTGCTCTCAAGCTGCACCCTTTTTAAAGCACCCTCAAAATTCAAAATCACACTGTACTTTCCAAGCTGATTCCCAGTTTCTCAGTTTTATCTTCCCAGCAAGGGCAGGCAGATAAATGAAGAGAAAATGTATTCCAGGAGGAAATGTTCAGGGAACACTCCAACAGGTTAAGCACACGAGCTCGTGGGTGGAGTCTGTGAAGAGACCTGAAACCACCATAGGGAGACATGCATGCAAAAACCACTGGATTGGGAAAAGCATTTTCCATGACTCAAAACTGAACTCTGTTTCTCTTCCTTCTGAATCCCTTCACTCAGCTCTTTGTGTTCTCCCAATTACTGCAAGTCAGCAAACAGCCCTTTTATGTACATTTTTTTTCATACAGGAATGGCAACAAAAGCAAAATAAACACTGGGCTTCTGACTGATGTTTGCAGCTTGATAGCAAAGGCAGCTGAAAAATTCTGGTTTCTGCTTGTAGCCTTCAGCTTTTATCCACTCTGAAAGATTTCACCATGATAAGAGAACTGGAAGTGACATAAAAATGTAAAACTGAATAATGAAGTGGAGAACAAATTCAGAGAGAAAGATGAGTGTCTTGTTTTATCATCTCCTCTAACGCTGGTAAAACACATCTCAGGGAAAAGGCCTCCTTGCTGGAGAGAGCCTGCTCATTCCATTCAAGCCAAGTTAAGGAAGAAAAATGTCTAAGACAAACCCGTTCACACTTCACTCTCCAGAGCAGAAAGGCAAAAGCCTTTTGCTAGCAGAGGCTTCCTGATTCCTGCCTCACAGGGAGCGCCTAACGCTCATTTCCTCACTCTGCAGAGTAACACAAACACTGCAATATCTGAGACCAAGAACATCGAGCACATGAGGAGCTTGGAGCCAAGCAAAGGGAGAGAAGAGCAGGCAGCAGGACTGGAGCATGTAGGTGCTAAGAAGTGCAGGATGGATTCACATGGGCCAAGAGGTCAGAAATCAGTATCCTGGCTCTATTCCTACTGCAAAACAAGGACTTGGAGGGTACCTGCAAAACTTGCTTTAATCTTTACTGTCAGTCATTCATAAAAAGGCATACAAAGCTTCACATTCTCTGTGCAGAACTGGGAGTTTTATGTTGAACCATATGTGAAAAAGATATCTAGCGTTAATATATGCAAACAACTTTATTTAGATATAGATTTTTTAATTAGTATTTGCACTCTCTTGGAAAGACAGAGGATTGAGGATCCTGCCAGTTCTTAACAAAAAGAGCAGATTTTCTAAACAGGCAAACACACTCTGTTTTACAAACCGTGAACTGAAAACTGCATACAAGGAATGCTTTTGCTCACAATCAAATTACTGGTCATTTATCACATTTCTACAGCTAACTAAATTTCTTTCTCTAATTTTTTTGTGCCTTCTGGTTCAGTCTTAAAGCAACAGAGGAAAAGAAACGAGCCAGAGTCTTGACGTGGGATTAATGCATTGGTGTAGGAAATTGGCAAACTTTTAAACTGCTTGAAAGCTCTTTTCTTCCAATCAGACTGGATTGGCAGCCCGTGAACCAAGGACACGCTAAGGACAGCGATTAGAAAAGCGTCAGGAATTATGATTCAGAGAGGTGAATCACCAGCAGCTCCCCTGGGGGGTGAATTTGGGATAAGCATACCCAAAGTGCAGCCCTATGCCAGATTACACAACCCCAGGCAGCGAGCACAGGATCCTTTACTCGGAGGCAGAGCTCAGGTCCTCGTTCCCAATCCTCTCCCAGCGGAACAGCGCGCGGCGCCTGCTGCTCTCCCTGGGCTGATTCCACTTGCAGCCTGAGGTTTCTCCTGCCCAAAGCCCACACACCAGCACGGCCCCGCTGCCAAGCACGCCATGGAGCCCTGGCATGGAAGTTGGACTTGAACTTCCCAAGAGCTGTTTGTTATTCAACAGCCACAGCTCAGCCAGCTTCGCTCTGACTTCACACGGGAAGAGCAGCAGTGCTGTGCTTTAATCCTGGTGTGCTCCACTCCACTCTTTCCGTTCTAGGCATTACCTTTAGACAGCACAGGCTTGGAGCTTGCCCAATAGTGCTACCTCTAGCAAAAGCACAGCCCAAGCTCAGCACTAGGCCAAATAAGCCACAACGCTTTTGGGAAGTTCATTTTGTTCCATGGGAAGATCTAAGATGTGTTTTTATGAGGGTGCTTTGAATCACGGGTGTGCAAACAGGGAGAGAAATTCTGCAGCCCATATTTGAAGACAGGCGATGGCTTTTTTTGCTCAAGTAAGAACAGTGGAATTTGGCCTGCAGTGCTTCATCCAAGCAGCCATCTGATCTCATGACTAAGTGCATGCAGAGCAATGGGGGTGGTGGGGAGGAAGAGATGCAGGAAGATGAAGCTCTTCTAGTAAACATCTGAGCTGTCTGGAATCAAGGCTGCGCTATTAAAATGAAGCCACTGCTGCTTTTCCAGTATCTTTCCCTCTGTTTATCTCAGTTGCCATGGCTCTCACTTGAATCATCTGCACAAATTGCATACACATGTCCCAGGCCACATTATTTCCACTCGCTCCACAGCTCCAGATCAACTTTCACTCACCTGGCAGCCGCTCGTGCCAAGCAGTGTCATCGCGGCCAGCGACAGAGCGCTGCTTCACAGACACCCCGGCTTGGAAAACCATGGCAGTTATTTCAAAAAGGCTGATTAATATTTCAGGAATTGCAGAAAAGGGAAAGAACTCAGAAAAAACGGCCTCATGCTATCCTTCATGACCTGGCTTCCAAGAGAGTTGAGTCTCCAGTGTTGACACAACCAAGATCTCTTCTGGGGCAGCTGGAGCAGGCCAGCTACGAGCTGCTGAAGCTGCTCCCCTGCTCCTCCAGTGTATAAGCGAGATTGAAAGGACTGGAGTCACAATTCATCTCCCTGGCACATCAAGCTATCTAAATAATCCAGTGTATTGTCCTCTGGCTACACTTCTGTGCCATGTGTCCCAAACTAATTACTTACATAATCCAAAAGCAGGTACCAGACTACGGACAGAGGCTCAGACACTTGGTGCTGCTGATCCACAGCTCTCAGAAATACACGGTATTGTGCTGGGAACTCGGAGCTTAGCAAGGCAACTCTAGAGCATCCCTTACCTGCAGTAAGATGCATTTTCTGAGTGTTTCTCTTTGCATCAGAGAATTTACAGAAGGGAACCACACCCTGCCTTAAACACAGAGCATCAACACCAAGCTCTACCACCGCTGCCATGTCAAAATTGCGAATACAGAAGATTTCTGCCCCCTCCTCCCACTTCCATCCTCTCCAGACCATTAAGAATCAGAAGGCGAGGGCTGACGCTGTCTGAAAGCAGCAGCTGAGCAGCACCGCAGACAGGATCACTGCCCAGACAGAGGATCTACTGCTGCTGGAGACAGAAAGACGGCTCAGAGAGACTGCTGTCCTCCTGTGTCAGAGACAGACAGCAGACACCCACACCACCCGCACACGCTGCCGCAGCTCAGGTTGCACAAAAACAAGTATCCCTCAGAGCTTGTCTTGGGAATGACTTTTTGTCTGGAAGTGAGCAAGATGGAAACATAAAGGGATTGCTGTCGTGGTTCCAGAAGCCAGATTTCTCCTGCTCACCTGCCCTCTGCTAGGGGAAATCTCGCTCACCCAGCCAGTTCAAGTACCTGCAGTCACACAGCTCAGAAACAGCTCTGTGGTATCATGATGCTGAAAATGGAAAATCATTTTCTGTAACACCAATGTTCCCACCCTGGGAATTTAAGAAACAAGCAGAATACAACAAGGAAAAGTTCCACTGTAATGTTTAATCAAAACACTGTAATGTTTTAATCAAAGTTTGCATTAGGTGAGGAGCAGGCCCAGTGTCAAAATCTCTCTGTTGCCTTCAGCAACCCCATTAAGTGGGTTTATTCTAGAGGAAAATGGCCTTTACCACATTTTCTTTCTCTCTGTTTTATAATCCTGGGATGTAGCTGAAAATTAATAAAAGAACCACTAAAATGGATATGGTTTAGTTGTGGCCTTGGCAGTGCAGGGTTAATGGTTGCACTTGATCTTGGAGGGCTTTTTCTACCTCAACAATTCCATAATTCTGTGAAAAGCACTAGTGCTTTGACTTTACTGGGTACCTCCACAATTCTGCACTGAACTGAACTTAGCACAAATTATCTCATTTTGCAGCACACCAGATTTCAGAACCCAAGAAAATTGATCCCAAATTCTTGAGATTACTGATTTGCTTCAGGACTACAGCTACTAGGAAAGGGTTTCCTGGCACCAGCAGCATGAAATCCACTAAGATAGCTTAATACTAGATGAGTTCATTAATGTTTCAACAGGCAAAGTGTTGCCATAGAGCAGCACAAAAACAGCAAACTTAATTTTTTATTTTATTCTAGTGCTCTGACTTTCTGGGAGAATTTTGACAGATTCGAATGGAAAGAAAGTATAAAGTGGAATGATTCAATAAAGATATTCTGTGGTTAGTCCAGTACAACATAGTGCTTGTTGGACCAGCCTCTACGGTGTAGAAAGATTGACAGTTGAGCTTTCCCTGCTTCTCCCTCTATTCCTGGATAAAATTTGGCTGCAAGTTATCAGGTATGGACCAGCTACCACGCAGACTATGCAGGAAACCTGCCTGAAACATATTTTCTTCACTTGAAAAAAGTCCAGCTAACAGATTCACTGTCTAGAATAAATTAGCAAAAACCTCACCAGCACCAGGACTGTGCCTTTCCATGGAAAAGATGAGCAGCCTGGCCTGAACAGCCTTTAAGAGGCTGCTCACAAGGTGTGAATGTATGGATATGTGTCACCCCTGGTGACAACCTGAGACACACTGCAGTGATGGAGACCTGCCATTTAGACACAGAAAAATCCTAGCAGCACATGATATTCCAGGCAGTGATACAATGAGAAGTGATAACCTGGTATTTAGAGCAAACTGGCATTGAGGAGCTGAATCCATGCAGATAAATCCCTGTAGCCCAGCCTTCTTTACTCTGAGATTTGCTGTGGAGAAACACACACTGGTCACACACTGGTCAGTTGGGCTCAAACCTCCCCTTTAGTGGTGAGGATTTTATTTTGAAAGACTGTCACCAAGTGGCAGAGCTCTGAACGGCTGCACGAGGTCAGCAGAGCTGCAAACACACCATCAGCTGGAGCAAGACAACCAAAAAATCCACTGTCCCAAGACACCTCGGCACGCTGAGGGAAATGTCGGGATAGATTGTGCAACTAAACCAAAATAAGTCATGGAAAAAGAAAAATTATCTCAGAAGGAAACTTCAAATACTGCGAGGTTTGTTCTGTCAGTATAAAAACTGGTAGATTCGGTTTCTGATCCTTTCCTTTGAAGCACAAAAATCACTGACAACAAAGCCTGATGACACTGTTTCATGTGAAACAGCCACCTTGGGGGCTGTAAAACAAAAAGAAGGAAAGACACAGCCTCCCACTTTAATCTGCAGTCTGAGTCAAAACGCAATGTTTTATACCTGACATGAAGTGATACAAGTTATTTTTAACTATTATACTTGGTGTTTTCCCAAAGCACTACAAAAAGGCAATTTTTAAGAGTACATACATCTACACAAAGCAGGCATTTGAGGATTCATCTATTAATCAAGCTGGAGCTTGGCTGGTGGAGCTGTTAGCAAACTGCACTACCACTGCACCCACAGGGATGGGAGACTCCTCAGCTGCATCAGGCACACTGTGATCCATACAGGAAGCACCTGATCGATTTGTTTCATCCCATACCTGTAAGTAGCCATCTGCACTACAACAGTAGCCAGGCTGTGCTTTTTGTTACTCCTCCAAGCAAAATGCCACGGTTTCTTTTTGCTTAAAATCTTAATTCATTTGAAGATTTCTCTATGTGTAACTGAAGGTGAGTAAAGACAGAGAAGGGCATTGCCAGGAACCACCAAGATTTACATCAACAACAACAACCAATCTTTGTGGGTTACTGCTTATATCCAGACTATATCCAGAGAGCAGAGACCATCAGAGCACAATGATGGAGCACATGGTACCCAAGTAGTCTCTTGACAACTGCTGTCAGTGCTTTAGAAAGAGCTTTGATGCACCATCATTAAAGCTACATCAGCTCTCTGGGTCTAAACCTGCAGCAAATCACAGAATATTCTGAATTGGAAGGGACCCCATAAGGGTCATCAAGCCCTGAAGCTTGGAGATAATTTAGGCTACCTGTGCCTGTTTTCCTGTTAGAAACTTACCTTCTAGTTTATCTGGGGAGTAAACCAAGTGAGTTTACGTGGAATTTTCTTTGCACTCGCTATTCATTACCCAGAAATCCAAAACAGTGTTAAAGACCTGGGAAGATTTTCAAGAGTAAATTGGAGGTAGTGACTTTCTTGCAAGCCTCCCAACACATAGCTGATGTTTACATATGCCTACTATAGGGTTTTCTCTTCAATCACCAAAGTTTCCTGTCTCTCAGAAGTCACAGAAGTTTGACAGATTTCCATCTTCTGTTCCAGGCTGGCTGCAATGGGCCTGGATTCAGCCACTCACAAAGGAATTGCTCTCAACAGTACAAAGAGAAGACGGTGCCACATTTCCTCTGCAACTGACAGTGTAGTTAAAACCAGCATCACCTGAGAGAGGAAAACATCACATCTGCAAACTGGAGCCTGTGCGCCTCTGCTGCAGCTGCAGAATGCAGTGAGAAGCACACTCTGCCAGGCTGCAGCCTGGAATTTGTTACAGCACAACACACCTGCGTGCCAGGGCTGCAAACAGGTCGGTTTAGCTGCCCCTGGGCTGCTCCCAGCTGGAGCTGGCTGGCACAGCCACAGGGAACCCATCAGAGCCACACTCCGGGGCACTGACACAGACAGGGACATCTGTGGATTCGGGAGGTTGGGAGCACCAAGGAACCCAACTCGTCCCACAGAACCCACAAAACAACGATTCCACTTCACTAATTGCTCTACTCTAGATCCCCAAAATGATGCAAAAGAAGCAGCCGCCAGCCACTCCCTGAAATAACCCATCATTTCCCCCATCCTTCTTGTCTCTCTCAAAAGAATAAATCCTTCTGCCATAGCAAACTGATCTGGAAGCTTTACAGCTCCTGGAGGAAATCTTGCCTCATGCCTAGAGGCCTTTAGAAAAGCACTGGCAGCCGAATAAATTATTTACAGTACTATTTCTGACAATACCATCTCCATAAATGATACAAGATTGAAGGGTTTAAAAATGTGTGCGTGTGGCATAGGGCCCAAAGATGTGTCTAATAGAAATATTGATTAACTCGACTTCTACAGACTCTGTAAACAGTCTGATGAAAACAGAAACTGCAAGTAGAATTTTTTTTCCCTTTACTGTAAAGTAGGGCAAAGCAATCACTCCACCCATTCAAACTGAGCCAAATTAAAGTGGTTTTGGACATTTACAAAATTATTTTCTCTTTAAAGCAATCCAATCTACATGTTGTTTACCTGATTCTAATTCACTACTTATTCCATTTCCCCAGAATAACCCAGTCAGTTGAGGATTCTGGCTTCAAGCAAGGTTCCTGCTGTTTACTTAGGTTTTCCAGCTGGGTTGAATGATATGCAAAGAGGTCTGAGGACTTGCTGGAGGTCACACAGAGAGGAAAGTCAGTTGGCTCTGCTGGCGTAATAGCCCTGCACTTTTACAGCTCCCAGGACTTTGCTCTAAGCACCAGGCTAACCTTCTCATCAAAAGATACTAAATCTGTTCTCAACATTTCAAACATTGCCCGGTTCTTAGGAAAAGGCACTTCCCTCCATAAAGAGTTTGAAGCAACCCTGCTAAAGGGCATGATGAAAATCTGAAGGCACTGAGTGCACATGCTCACAATTAGAAAATTCACTGGAAACTGCCACTGAGGAGTTTTCCATTTTCAACAGCAGAATTTCAAACTTACTTAGGCAAGCAATGTAAAAGAAAGAAAACTGCAGGGGATGTTTAAATAAAGCCTGCCTAAATATTTTGTTTAAAGGAATTATTTTCATTTTGGCTAGAATTTATAGGGTAAAACATCCCAGGCAATCCATAATGGGCATCAGCCTTCAATTCACCCTAGCCTGGACTTCCTGCACAGCCAAGGACGATCCAAGGCATTCCCTGATGCCTCTGGTCCTGCAAAGCCACAAAGAAGGTAGGGAGTACACCCTGAGGTCTTCTCATCCCTACAATTCCACCAGGACAAACTGCTCTGCTGAGCAGGGCTCTGGAGCATTGGATTGGCTGCAGAGGTTTTGATTTGTGATGTTTGGTGGTGTTGTCCCAGAGCAGCACCAGAGACACCAAGTACTGGAAGAGCAATTCACTTCTCTTGTGCCACTGCCAATGTGCTTGACATAAACAACCCCCTCTGCAACACTGACAAGACCAAGGCAAGGGCTGTAAACTCCTATTTGAACACAGCACTAAGAGAGATTAGCAATGATATTTTGAAGAAAAGACATTTTGCTAGTAATTCAACACCCACTGCCATCCATTGGGGCAGAACCATTACAATCCATTCTCCAAGAACTGCAGGGCCTTCCAGCAAAAGACCTTCCACTTCATTGTTTCACCCCAAGAGGCCTCCTGCCCTTCAACATTTATACTTCTGCCATCTAAAACCCACTTATTTTCACTTCCAAGCTCTTCAAATTCATGCCCCGATGTTCCTCAGCTCCTCGTCTTTTCCATCCCAGAATAATTCAGGCAACTGTACTTCTGAGATCTGCTCTGCCAGCTCAGCTATTCTAGTGCCCTCTGGCTCCAGTGTGGCTCCTCAGCCCTTTCTTTTTCTCCTCCATTGCACCAATATTGCATCAGCTCCCATTTCTCAGTTTAGTATTCTTTAAACTTTCTTCTTCTTTTCAACCTTCACAGTTTATTCTCTTTATTTTCTTCCAGTGTTCCTCACTCTATTCTCCTAATGGACATCGCCAATTAAACCTTAATTATATCTCGTACCAGCAGCTGTTCTCAGGCTGATGAGCACACTCTAGAAGAAAACCCAAGGCAAAAGGTCTTGCCTGTTAGACACTTTGCTATAATCCAAAGGTCACACATACAGACACATAACCCAGTAATTTACACTTACTCCAGCATTACAGATTTTTTTTTTTCTGCTTAAATTACTTTGGAAGAGGTTATCTTACTCTTAACAAGGTTAAGTATCTTTGCATGGTGAAGACTGCACATGTCTAAAGCTGGGCTGTGTTGCTGGGACAGCAGTGCTGGCTGGCTGGTTTAGTCACAGGATGAATCTTTTCTAGGTGCCATTCCCTCCTGTCCCAGCATTCCTGCTGTGCCCTGCTGGGCTCAGACCCTGAGCTGGTCTCTAGGCTCCAGGCACACAGTCAAGCAGGACTCAAGTCTGGCTCTGGGGTTACCATGGTCCTCCAGCCTGACCATGAACCAGCCAGGACAGGGGGTGGGGATGGAGAAGCCAAGTTATGCCAGGAATGAGCCCGGGGAATGCAGCAGAGGTCACATTGCAGAGCGGGTACCGACAGACACATGCCGCTCGTTCCTGGATGGAGGGCTCTCCAAAGCCTGGGAAAGTGGCAGTGGGCGATGACCTGCACCCACTGGATCCTCATCCTGCTTAGCATATGCCAAATACAATAAGATGCATTAAGTCAAGTCTTTGCTTTACCCAGCGCATGATGCGATTGGCAGAATAACCTTTTTTCCCCCTCTAATTCTGCTGATAGTACGTAATTCTGTTCATCCCTTTAGCCTTAGCCAAATATTTATGTCAAGCTGGGAAAAAAATGCCAGGCACAGAGCAGGGGGCGGAGGGAAAGCAATCTAGAAAGGGCTTATAAACCAATTTTGGCGCATAAAGAATTCACTTCTGCACAGTCATACTCAGATTAACAATCAGGTCCCTATGCTGGCTATTCCTTTTTTTAATTAACCTTCAACAGGTTAAACAGCCCAAGACAACAGTATTAGATGATCAATAAACCTAGGTGCTAATTCCATACACACAACACAAATGTTTTCCTGGGTTAGGATAAAACCTCAGTTGGTTGTTAGACACAGCAACTGCCTGCTAGTGGGGGGCAGATGGACCCTAAAGTACTAATGATCCCACACACTCATGGATACTCCAACCTGCCTGAACTGCATTCAATTCCTCAGCCACATTGCTGCTCCCAAGCAGGGATCTAACACATACATCACTTCTAACACTTAGCCCGTTCTGGATGAATGGGAAAATTCATTATTCATTTAATTCTAAGTAACAGCCAAATGGCCCCAATCATCAGCGGAGTGCCCCAGTGCTGTGCCAGCACAGATGAGGAACAGCTTCTCTCTGATGCAAAGGGCTCAGTGCTGGAGCTCTCGGGGTAAGAATATGCCATCATTTTCTTAGGAGATTCAAAAGCAAAAGCAAAGCCATAAATTATTTTCTAATTGTTTAGCAGTGAACAAAGGCAAAATGGGCCTGCTGTGTCGCAACTCTTCCAAAGGCACACGTGAATAAACAGGACTGCTGGAAGCCTAACACTCTGACAGCCTGTCCCAGGGAACACAAAGAGGAATGTTTGCCTAAACACTGTCTTTCAGCAAGACTGTAATCAAAGGAAAAAAAAAACAAAAACATGTATGATAAGAAAGATTCCTGGTGGTTCTGGCACAGTGATTATTCTCTACGTAATTGGGAAGTTTGGAAACACTTGACTACGCTGTTCTGATGGCATGCTTTCAAAAAACACTAAAAACCCAAATGGAGTAGTTCAAACAGCAAACAAGGCCCCAAACCAGTTACTAAACCAAAGCACTACAGATTGAAAGGAAAAAACCACATTTCTTCACATTTTCTGCACTATGATTGAAGACATAATGGAAGCTTGTACAGATAGCTGTATTAGCCCGTCCACAGGACACCGGTATAACTATTACAAGTTGAAATAATCAATTTGCTTTTATGGAGGAGTCAAACAAAAGGGCAGAGAGAGGAGCTCCAGCTGCACATCTCAGCAGGGACAGGACTGGGCAATGTGACACCATCAGGTATTGTGGCTCTGTGAGGAGCCCAGGAGGTCTGCATTTGATGGCTTTGAAACTGATCCATAAGCTCTAGTAGGTTTGCAGGAAATCAAAGAGGCAGAAAGATCATGGAAACAGGAAAAAAAAAAAAACAGGAAGAGTGATAATAGCAGTCAAAACAAGTGAGTAGAAGTGAGTACAATAGAAAGAGGAGAATAAACTAGCCTTCTTCCTAGACAAGTAGGAAGATCTTGGGGAAAAGTTTCTTTAGAGCTATGGGAGCACCATTTCAAAATCCTACCAGAAAACAGCATGTCCTGAGAAAACAATATTCTCCTCAGAAGAAGATGAGTCCAATCAGAACTGCTCCTGAAAACCCAGGGATGGTGGGGCACTCCTGTACTGCCCATCAGCTCTCCCTAGGGCCAGCTGCCTTCAGGGAAAAGATTTACCTTGGTACAAATCACCTGTGCAAGGGAAAGGCAGCACAGCCTATGCACACGGGGTTTGGGGTTAAATACAAGTTAATACTGTTTATCTGAACTAGGCCAGAGGCAGCTGTTGGATATAATGAGATTGTGATGGAAAGAAATGCACAGCCTGAACTTCTAAGCCATAAAACTGAGCTAAGCCAACAATTCATTAGTTACTTTTTTTTAAAACTGGCAGTTGTGGGGGAAGGAGGATGAATATCTACTGAAATGTGAGCTAGATCACTCAGCAGGTATTTCTCAGATGCATGGGAATAAAACATCCTGCAAGGTATTATTAATGTTTATTATGTAGGTTGGTGCCACACCGTTTATCACTGGCTATCTTCGACAGGCTCGGCACCCCAGACTGAAGTAGCCTGGAGTTTTCCAGAAAACAAAACATGTGGGTGCACAGCCTGAAGGGGATCTCCCCAGGCAGAGCTCCAGCAGTGAACTCTGCAGGCTGGCACTCTGCAGATTGACACCCACAAAGCCCCCAGAATGCCCCCAAGTGCAAGAGTACATCAGTGTAAGGAAAAGAAATGCATAACACCTTTCATCAGTCATGTTGACAAAGCAGAAATAACTCAAGACATCTTAATTACAAAGCCCAAAATTCACTTTTGAGGTTCTCTGGGAGTTGTCAGAAGGGAATCAATCCTTCAAGGGAAACGAATGAGCTGGTTCAGGTTCTTAGAGATGGTAAAGGGACTACAAATGCTGATTTTAAGTCGATAAAAACATTTTAACTAATCATTCCTAAGAAAAAAATTTTCTTTCTACAATGTTTTTTTAAAGATGTTTGCTGTCCTGTAACAACTGAAATAAAGAGATCACCCTGAATTTTCCCATTAGCACCCCCAAGCCTCCAGGCAGATATTCCAAACCATACACCTGAGTTATTAAACCAACAGTCACAGCACATTTAAGAACTCCGTGCATAAAAGCCCTATTGAAGGCAGTTCTGCAGGGGGACCCTGCATGTTGACCCAGGCAGATGTGGCTTCCCTGGCCTGAAATGGAGAGGTCTGGCATATAAAAGTGTTTTGTCCGGGAGGCAGAGAAGGCCCCCCAGCCAAAACACCTCCCACAAACAGCTCTGCATCAGCAGTGCTTTAAGGCACTCAAAGTGAAACAGCCATAGGAAAGCCTGCTCAAGCCTCCCCAGAGCAAAGAGGGATTCCACCAGGCAGCCAGGAAAGAGCTAATATAAGCTGTAAAACTAATTTCAGCTTCCGACAGGGAGCCGGCCCCTCTCTATCTCTCTAATTGAGCAGGAGAGCAGCCACGGGGACAGCAGAGGAAACCTGCTCTTATCCTCTCCCAGAGAGAGAGGTAAGGACAGGATAGCAGAGCCTTTCTGCCGGCTCCCCAGACCGCCAGAGCACCATTCATCAGGAGAATGGAGCAGGAGAACAATCAGAAATCCATTAGCGAGCTGCTGCTCCGCCTGAGCTCCTGATCAAATGTCACAGCGCTGAATGGCTTCTGCTGCTCCAGAGGACGGAAGGAGCAGGGAATTGGTCCAAGGCGATAAAGATATTATTACAATTTTTAGCTTATATTAGCACGAGGGCAACCTTTTCCAATCTACGTTGTGCCTCGAAGCGAGTTTGTCAAATCCAGGACAAAAGCTTCCAGAGTAATTAAAACGAAGAGATCTCCAAGCAGTACCACCGACTGGAAGCACAAGGAAAGCAGCGGGGGAGAAGGAAAAGCTGAGGATGGAGGGAGCACTGCTGGAGGTTCTGATCAGTGCTTTCACTGCCTCCATCCAGCAGCCAGGGCTCACCTAGGAAATACTGCCAACTTGCAAGAAAACAGCAGGAATTCCCAAGGCTGCTATTCGCTGGCAGGGCAGCGACCCCGCAGGAATAAATCAGCCCATCAGCAGCGCTGCACCCCGCTCCTGTGCGGGCTCAGTCCTGCTCTCAGGAACACTTCACTGTCCACCTAGCCCAGCAGGAGACAGAGCCAAAACCCATCTGCTCAAAACCTACCCGAGTTACTTCTTCCCTCAGATGAAGGGTGATCATCAGGCCGTTTAAAAAGCAATGCAAATAACCAGGTTCATAAATACGTTTATCCATTAAGGAGTCTGCACCGTGTCTCTGCAGTGTTATTTACGTGTCTGAAAGCTGTTATCCGAGCTATTATCCAGCACAGAGACTAGAAAAAGATATTCTGGGTGTATTAGCAGCATATTGAAATGATTTGTGCAGATTCCTTCCATTCAGATGCTGTTGATGCTTGAAATATAATGAGGGGTCTCAAACAGGAAACTTGCACATGTACTATAAGCAGGGAAAAGCAATAATTAAAAAAAAAATTAAGAATTCTCCAGTGCAAATATTTCCAACTGCAAACTGATTTTCATTATCTTTCATCTGCCAGAAAACCAAATTAAAATATCAATCAAATGTAGTGATCCAGGTAAAAGTCTGAGACTGCATCTGTGGTTCAATAACTGCAATTATTGTGTCACTGTTCTCAACTCATTGAGCTCCTCAAATGAGATCAGAAATGACTACAGAAAAAAACCCAACACCACAAAATCTCAAAAAACTCTCATCCACGAGATCTGAATTACATTTGAACAATGACATTTTTGTCTCCAAAACAGGTAACAGCAAAATGAAAACAAGGTTGTCAGCACTGCCAATATGAAATGCCAGCCATAAAAACCGCTACTGTAGAGTTTTCATTTGCTTTATTTACTAGAATTTTTCTCTTTTTTTCAAGGGAGAATCAGTCTGAAGCTTTGAAGTGTGTGAAAACGATGTGTCAGTATCAGATCCTGGAGGAGGAAAGGCTGCTGAGCACGGCTGAGACACTTAGTGTGACACTGCCAGCCCACCGTGGGCTCAGTGTTTGTTTTACACCAGGGTACGGAGCTGTCACGAGTTACACACGGGAGCAGATCTTAAAGCTCTGCTTGTTTTCCACCAAGACAAGAGGAAATGCATATCCAGCAAAAGAGCACTTGGATCCACACGAGTCCCAGCAACTTTCCTTCATCTGTGTGGATCAGACCATGCACTTAAAAATTAAAATACTGTCAAATAATGGAAAGTACTAGAACTAGTGGCAAAACTCTTCCTCTGATGTGCAGCTCCAGGTCTATCTGTAGTCCTGGTGCTTTACAAGTTGAGATTTCCTAAGGAAATTCCCTACAGCAACGCCTCCAATATTATCTTTATTCTGGAAAAGCCACTTAGGGGTATCCAGACTCTCATCTCTCTTATGCCAACTGTCAGCTGAGTGTGAATCTTCTTTAAAACAAGAGTTAAGAACCAATGAAGGAGGGGTGATTTCCTTACTGGTAGGAGGTCTGTGTTTTCCCCACAGCCCATCCTGGCAGGGATCAGCCACCACAGGCATCAGAGGCCCGTGGTGTGGCTGCTACCAGACGAGACGAGACGAGCTGTTAGTTATGGCCCAGTTCCTACAGGACAGATGTCCTCCCTGCAGCCCCTAAGCACAGCCATCAGCCTTGCTGACAGCACCAGCAGCTGGGGAAGTGGGCAGGACACGCTAAAATGCTCTTTCTCTCCGTAAAATGCCCAGAACACTTACAGGCACAGTAGCCACGCTCTCACTGTCACTGCCTGTAGATCTTCAGGGACTCTTCTGCCAGGGGTTTCAAACCGACGACTTTGGAAGCGCTACGTTCATGTAAATAAGTAGTTATTCTAAGAACGAATTAGTTGAGCATATTCTATGAAGTTTTCATTTGTTTTTGCTCCTGTTCATTTATTCCAATCTGCTGCACCTTCCCTTGGAGAGGTTATTAAACGCTCTGCTAATGGGTGCCAGCACTCGTTTAATTCTTCCTAATGAATGTATGAGTGAGTAGCGGAAGCTATTATGTAGGGCTTAATAAAGGGCGGGAAGGAATTTCCTAAAATTTATTGCCACAGGCTGCTGCTTGAAGATAAAATAAATGGTAATTGCTTGGAACAGGAAAGAGGAGGATGATAAAATGTCCCCAGACGTGAGGTAAAAAAAATACCAAATGCTCTGAACCAAAATCTCAAAGCCCAAAGGTTCACGAAGGCAAGATGGCCTCCTCCAGCTTTAGCTTTTTGATAATCCTTAAGACTTTTCCTTTGAATATGGATGCTGAAGGATGAACTTGATCTCAGATGGAATGGTTATTTTATGGCACAGAAGTGAAATATACATAAAAAAAGGCATTAATTCAGACTGAATCTTATGAAAATAATATTTGTAGGAAAGAGACACTGTAGAGGAAATGGAAGGACAATGTTTCTGGACTATTGAGTCCAGCAATACAATCTTCCCTAAAATACAGGCTTTGCAGAATGAAGGAGACACATAACATTTTGCTACAATTATGTTCCTTCTTTCCCATCACTGTGTTGGTCAGGGTTCACGGAAGAAGAGAAATTGCTGGGACATGAACCTGTGCATTGTTTCTTCAATTTCTGCGACTGTTTGTTAAAAAAGATAAAATTCTGCAGGCTGGATGAGGAAAAGTGTCTGAACTGGAAGTCCCAAGTGTCTGTCCTGCTCCAAAGTGCTGCAATCACACTGCCAACCTCCCAGCAAGCTCCAAGTCAGTCCTCAACAACTGGCAAGAACAAAGTGCAAATCTAAGTCCCATCCCCTGTAATTGCAGTGTAGGAGAAAAATACAGGTTTTCAAAACTAAGCGCCTTGTTACAACTCACAACAGCCTCCTGTCCACATAATCCTTCAGGCTTTGTGCAGATGGTGTGATCCAGCCAGATAGATGAGTTTGGCTAAAAGCTTTCCTCCAGCTCATCAAGAAAGCTACAAAGCAAGTTTCCCAAGAACAAATCTGATTTTCTGGTTCCACTGAGCTGTTGGAGGTGGTATTTTTTGCACCTTAGAGACTGCAGAAGTGTTCTCTACCATCAGGCTGTTTGGGAGTTGCACCAACTTGCATTTTTAATTACAGAAGCAGTGATCAATAGCTCAAGGGTCACAGGCTGTGGTGGGAGAGGAGAGCAGGGATGTCTGGATGTCACCTTATCCAAATGCCACCAGCCTTTAAAGTCCAGCTGTCCCAAAAAGGACACTGCCAATCTCTAAGGACCATTTTCCCAAAATGCAGCAAGAAGGAACAAGTATAGAAAGATGCCAAAATATCAATTTGAGTGGGCAAAGCAGCCATCTCCCTTGACTTAAAGGGGCAGAAAGAAAGAAATACTATTTTCAATAGCAAGCTAATATATCCAAGAACTTAAAAGCTGACCTGAGAAGAAAAACAAGATTAAGTTTGCTCTTTTTTGCTGCTTTGGGCAGACAAAGCCCCTCTCTGAAAACCACTATTTTTCATGCCAGCTTTGACTATCTTAAAACCAGGAAAAAAGAGGATAAAATCCAATTTTTCTTTCTTAAATCCTTGGCAGGTCACCTGCAGGAGCAGGCCAACAGCTTTTCTAGCAGGCACTAAGAAATTATTACTTCCTTTCTAAACAAGGATTTCAGTTGCTTCAGCTCAACAGCAGGATTTCCATAGCCTTACACAATACAAAGCAATCACTCAACCTGCAAGAGTATCCAATTTGAAAGTGGACAGCTGTTTCCCCAAGAGAAAAAGCAACAATTTGATAGAGACAAAGAAAGCCAACAACAAACAACCCCAAAATAATCAAAACAACTAAAAATAAACAGCTTTAGTACACTGGAAGACAAAAGATGAGCTGTTACAAGATGAGTGTGAAATATCAGGGATACACAACACATTTTCAAAGGATAAAATTTGGGTGGCTACAGGATAGGCATCTACTAGAGGTGTTATCCAGGAAGAGTTTAATCTTCCCCCACTCCAATGAATAAATCAAAGCCAATTAAACATGCACAGCATTCCATGTTGGCATCAATACCTGTACAAAAGGCAGAGCTTCCAATTTAAACCAGCAAACACAAACTATTCCATCTCTGAGGACCTTCAAGCACTTCCACACTTTCAACCCTCTTTCCCTCCTATGAAGAAATCTTATTACCAATTTATATGGGTTATAGAGCAAGAAGTTGCGGCTTTATTATGATAAAGAACATAAAGGATCTGGTTTTGACTTAGGAACAATCCAAGCAGGTACTTGTTAACTATCTGTGATGCTGTTCCCTGCTACAAGGAATAACACAGGACTTCATCTGCCTCAGCACTGGTGCATCCCTGGAATCACTGCCTACACAAACCTCAACTACCAGCCTGAAAATCTACACTTTACTTATCCAAGGACAAGCCCAGTATGGAGGAGAAATGATTGGAAAAAAATCTCAATTATTCTTTGCAACATAACACTGATGTCAGGTGCAAAGAAAAAGCTGCTTTTCCTTCTGTATTATTTGGCCTGCTTTTGGTAGCACCTCCCTACTGTGTGCAAGGGCCAGATGTGGGAGGAGGAGTGGAGGTGGCACGAGGAAAAGCAGGATCCAAAGTCCCTGTCTGGTTTATCTGTGGTGTCCCAGTACCAGGAGCTCTGTCACCCAGGCTGGCTGGCAGCCGCCCCCGCAGCGGGAAGAGGCAGAAGAGTACTGTGCACATTTCCATGGCTCTCCTCCCCCACCCATCCCTGCTCCCTGCTTTTACTTGTGCATCTCATAAAACACCCTCAGGCCAACCCCTGGCAAGGCCAGCTCCTCAAGCCAAAGCTCCATAAAACATCCCAGGTACGATCCCAGACTAAAAGCAATTCCCTCACCACAGCCGCAAACCTTGGATGCTCAGATTGACGTGTCAGCCCCTGGAATCAAGAGTCAGGGTGGGAGATTTGTACACAAGTGTACTTTGTGATGAGTCACAAGTGCTGCATGGCACAAGGAGGTGAATTCCAACATCCCTGGCTCCTGTGGGGCTTTGTTTGGGCACGAGCTGCATTCACACAGCTCGGCTCCACCACAACACGGAGTAAAGGTGGGTGTGCACTGACAGAACTTCTCAGCAAAAGCTCTCTCACAGACCTCCTCCTCCATCCCTTTTTTGCCCAGATTGGTTTTTTAAATACCTTTTTTGATGGGGAGAGAGGCACAAGGGGAAGCATCCAACATACTCTAATCCAATTTGTTGTAGTCTAAAAGAAATCCATTTGTTCAGCTTTGCATTCAGCATCCTTGTGATAATAATTTTTAATAGCACTGCTTATTTGGATCCATTTAAAATAAATCAGAATTTGATTACAAGTCACGAATGCACCCTGCAATTACCTTTAGAGTGTGAGTCCTCTCAGGTAAGACCTTACTCTCCAGAGGAGGCTGCAGAGCTCATCCCTTATGGACACCTCCACATGGCTGACCACAGATACAAACAGAAGATAAAGAGACCTCAAATCCAAGTGTGATTGTGCAAGATTGTAGTAAAGAGCTCTTGGAGTAGAAGACAGCACCTTTACTTGCACAAGGTTAGTTTTACTGCTAAAAATTTTAGAAGTTGCTACATTTTTAAAATTCAGCTGCTAGCAATTCCAATTTGAGAATCATAAAAAGTACAGTATTAATAATTGAAATGTAAAATGCCTGTTTGATTCACTCCAGCCCTCAGTCCCCCTCCCCAAAGGGCTTGTTTGCCTTAGGGGAGCATTTCACAAGCAGCACATCAACTTTCTGAAATACAACTTCAGCAGATGAAAGCCTCACAACCACAGAAGAGCCACCTTCCTTCTAAATCTGGAATTTAAAAAACCGTGACATCCATGGAGCAATTTAAAGGTAGAACGGCCAAGATATTTCAGCCCAGCCAAGCACTTTGGCCACCACATGGCGCAGGGATTTCAGCAGTGGCTCCGTGGTGATCTCCCCATTCCAGCCATGCGGAAGGCCTCTCTCTCTGGGGCCCCCCTGCCTGGGGAGACCCCCTGCGAAGGGTCTACACTAGAATTGAGAGACAAACGGGATCTTTTTCGGTCTTCAGGTTGCTGTTTATTTCTTATCTTATCAAAACCTCTCCACACCGCCCGCACCAGGCTTAGCGTGGTGAAGAGTACAGTGAGAAAGGTCACAAGATGTGCAGTTTCAAGGTCTTTTAAAGCCATCTTGTCCAATAAACTCTAAAAACGTATTTTATTTCTACTTCTCTGCCAGTAACTAACTAACTTTCTGACACGTAACACCTGCATCGTGACTTCTCCAAACCAATCACCCAGTGCCACTAATACTACAGAAAATGGAATAGAAGAGGAAGAAGGAGAAGGCAGGGCAACACCCAAAATTCTCCATTTTGCCCTCCATCCACCCCCATACTAAAAACCTAAAAGCCTAAATTTTTCATCCAGTGACAACTACACTGCAATTTAGCCTATACATTAACAGATTGTACATCATCCCAAAGCCTAGGGAGCTTTCTCCACGGCCGGAGGTTAAAGGCACTACTTTCAGGAGGACCAGGGTTTGTCAGAACAGACAGAGAAACATTCCCTGTGCCCTGGGTTCCAACACAGCCACAACATCCCCCTTGATCTCCTGGCCGTGACTCAGGGCTCTGGGGGACAAGGCACCCTCAGCACTGGGTGATTCAAGACTGTCCACGGCCATGAGATGTGTCTCATTCCAGGGGCTCCACATCATCCCTTCCCTGTCCTGCTGAAGCCCACCACTTCCTAATTTGGGAACGCTGCAGATGACACAGATGTCTGAGCTGCAAAGCAACCACTCTGTTGGGGTCTGTGACTTTCACCTCCATGTTTTTAATTCCTCTGTGGTTAGGCAGGACTAAATGACGTGGGCATGGCCAACACAATGCAATACTCACTTTTCTGGGGAAAAGTAGCCCAAGTTAACAAATTACAGCAAAAACACCTCACTGGATTTGTGCTACTTATTCCTCCTAAGAGCGGAATGCAAATATTTCAAGTTAACATTTCACGGTTCTTTGAGTCCTTACCTGATAATAAATGCAGCAGTGATCTATTTTCATTTAATGTTTTTCAAATCCTGTGTTTTTAACCACAATTACAAAGCCATGCTGCTGCTCAGTGAAGTTCACAATTCCTCTCAGGAGAGCTCAGCTTATCAACATTGCAGCAGGTCTTCAATGAAATGTCATGCACTGCCTTTGCTCTGCACAGGCAAAACTGCAGTCACCATGATGATTATATTAGCATTTCAAGCTAGCATTTTCCTCCCAAAATCCAACCTTTATTATTCTAATTTTTCCTTCTGCTTAGCTCAAAATATTACCTACTTAAGAGGTAGCTCAGTACATTTTGCTAACCAGCCACAGCCTTCTGGATTTGGCCCTCTCCAGACCCACTGCTGCAGCAAGCCCAGAATTAACTCCAGATTATGTCTCCAAGATGTATTTTGCAAGCACAACAACCCACACCACACCTGGTGGTGCACCTGTGCTCATGAAAAGCCTTTTTTATCCCACTTTTCAGCAAGAGCAAGGTAAAAACCACCAGCAGTTCTTACAGTGAGGGCTAAATTAGACTGAAGTTTCCCCAACACATTTTTTTTCTCAGTGACATGGAATTTGAAAGGTTGAGCAACACTTACACTGTCTTATGTGATCACCTCATAACAATAATGACTACTTAATACCTGAAATGTGATAGCACCTTGACATCCAAACCTCAGTGTGGGAGGCACTATTTAAACATAAAATACAATCTGCAGAGCCCAGGGAAATTACAGCTTCTATATGAACATCAACAGTATCAAATGATGGGAAGAGCTTTGTCTTCCCTCCAGTTAATTTCCTGTAAAGGACATCTATTTTCTATTAAATAGCTGCACGTTGAGAAAAAAAAATGAATGTATACAGCAAACACATTTAGTGCAATCCATCAGTAAGTCTTGTAAGAAGTAATGGTTTGATTGCAGAGACTTTCAAATGCAGCTTCTTATCCATCCAGCTAAATATATTAAAGAAGAAATAACAGCTTGGCATTTATTCAAAACTTTTCATTTGAGCTTTCCTAAGTTATTTGCAAACATGAGGTGTAGCCAGACAACAATAGCTCTAATAGCTGTTCCAGTTATTCAGGCTAAAATGGGATGTAGTTTTTAAACGAACATTATGTGTTGTCAGACTTATATCAGGAATGAAAGAAACTTAGCGCCAATAAAAAATAATAAAAATAAAATCCCATTCACACATACATATTTATAGCTTAAACTATTTTGCTAGATGCACTAAATCTTTGTTATTATAAAATTCTCCCACCCCAAAGAGATTTGAGTAAAATAGAGTATTACTAGATTACAGCTTTGCTTTTGTAAGCATTGTTATGACTTCATAACAATTTAACTCCACTATTAGCTCTGTGAGAGCAATTCTGACATTCAGACAACACCAACTGTGTAAATAAGTGTCACAGGCTGAATTTGTTTCCAGATATTCCCTAAGCATCCTTACCATAAAAAGCTCATGTTCACAAATGTTGAGCTCAATGCTACAAGAGGATTTACCAAATCAATTTCTACACTGAGAGGAATCTAATATTTAATATTAATATTAGGAAAGTATTTTTATTTTTTAAAAGTCAGTGCAGCATAACAAAGGAAGTAGGTGAATTAGACCAATTGCAGGAGACATCAATAAGTGAAAAGGAATGCAGAACTGAAAACTATTTCTTTTCTTTTTTAAACAAAGAACTGGCTGAAATGGAGCTTGAGGAGATGAGGGAGCAAGATTTTCCCATTAACAGTGAAAGCGAACATCACCTACCAAGCTTTTTTCATCAGCAAGCAAGCACACAAAGATTACAGGTTCTAGTAGTATCTAAAAGGACCTGACAGCCACTATTTCTGAAATTCACAGTTGTCACTTCTGACCCTGGTTCTCACCATTAAACTTCTGCTCATTTCCAAGACGATTCTCACTGCAGGGATTGTTTTAATCAGAGCAAGTTAGTGAAGAGTCACAGAAGACATCTGGTGGCCAGTGCCCCAAATGACAATTTCATTTGCTTTACACCTTTGTCATAAAGCTTAAATTTTAATTAAGCAAACAATTTTAAACATTTTAAATTAATTAAATCATTTCATTCACAAAAACCCAAGTGGAAACAGTTATGTTTACTGCATAACAGCCCTGTGATAACCCTCTGTGGCCAGGCCAGGAACTGAGAACTTGGAAACAGCCCTTCACCAGCTATGTTAAATGAGGCTGAACCTAACAAGCAGCCTTTGAATTTGGGCAACTTGAACACGAATGACAGAGCACAAACTTCCTGAAAGCCCAAGGAATTTCCTATTTAAGTTTCCATGTCCTTATCCCACTACCATTCACACATTCAGCCTCTGGAAAAACAGCCTTGTTTATTCTGGGAACACACACACACACACACACACACACACACACACAAAAGGCCATGAATTAGCCATCAGGTCCCCCAGGTGTGGAGTGGCAGGAGAGCAGCTCACTGGGGTCACTACAAAACCTGACAGAGCTCGTGTGAGTGTGTTTTGGATTCTGGATGCACAGAATTTCCTCCTCTACAGCATCAGCATGACGGGAAGCACAGGAATGCGCCCAGGTCACTCTGTGCTCCCAACAGAGATGGACACTGGACAGGGAACAAACAGCAGGTCAGAGAACAGGGGAATCCTGTCCTCCAGCAGCCTTGCCATCCAAAACCCAGGCATTTAACAGGCAGCAGAGTATGGAATTCAATATAGTCTTCATCAGACATTATTCCCAGTTTCTGAGGCCATCACTCCCTCTTTGATGCAAATGTGGAATGCAAAGCACAGCAGAGGAAGGTCCAGCCTTTTACTATTTCATGAGCTCTAAGGAGAGACTGGAGCAAACAACATTTGCTACTGCTCAGACTGCACTTCAAAGGAGTGAGGGGCAGAGAGGACACAGCTCAGGCCCTGGGAAGACGTGGCAGGAATAAGGTAGGAACTGAAGTCAGCCAAAGTGATAAATGCACCAGAATGCCTTAGAAAAGCGGCACTAATGGATAAGCAGCTTCTCAAGGCAGGCAACATGTAGCAATATTGATTCTTTAATACACACAATGAAACCAAAGTCTTAATGATTAATAATCTGTTGTGAAACTCTATTCATTAGGTAAAAACAGTACTCAGAGATGACACAACATAAATCAGGCAGTCTCCTCACTCATGAAAGAATGATGAGCTTGCTCGCATCCATGTAAATTAGCAGCAATCACTCTGCATAAAAGCAAGCTCCTGCTTTTCACAACCCAGCTGGTAACAGCCAGGAAAAAAAGTGCTGGGGAAAAAGAAAACACAAAAAAACCCTAAATCTAATTTCAACACTAATTTCAGAAAGTATTTAAGCAAAAACTAAAGCAAGCTGCTATTCAGGACACACAAGGAGATGTGTAGAAAGAGACTCCTCCCAGAGCACAACACACCATTTTAGCAGAATTATATCAAATTTTGCCACAAGCATGATGAAACTTCCAGCCATCTCACAAAAATTTATGCTTAATATCTAAGTGCAACATTGGCATTAAATACAGAAGTTTAAAGGAAGACCAGAGTTAAGAACTAACTAACTAAGAACTAATTCTGTTAAGAACTAAGGAAAAACATTGCCTTAGGCAGCTTTACTCACTAAAATTGAATGTTCATTACCTTTTTGCCCAAGAATCCTCCTTAAACCAATTAAATGGACACTCTGGCAAGCAGATTAATAACCTCTACAGATTGTTTAGATTGATCTTCAGTCAACATAGAGCAGAGTAAGAGCTGACTGATAAGAGAGTCACGGAAATGAAGAAGCAAGAGTCCCTCTCGCTTCTGCTGGAACTGCTCTGGATGTTCCTACAGCAAAGGAGTTTTGGGGCTCACAACAGACCTTTTATAAGGAGACTAACTCCTTTCCAGAAGACTGGCACAGCATGGCTGAAGCGACAGAACGCTGCTGGGTGCAGAGACTGGTGCTGCTCACACGGCTCTCAACACACACTGCAGGGAGAAGGCAGCCCCTTCCCCTGCCAAAGAAAAACGAAAGCAAAGTCCATCTGCAAAAATACTCCAGAAGGTCACTAGTGTTTCAAACACTTCCTTCACTCTTTGTAAATGCAAATCAGAGTGTTTTATACAGCTGAAAGAGATGGCACCTGCAACACACCCAATGTCCACCCACACAGTACCACATACATCCAGGTTTTAAACTTTACAGGGTGGATCAAGTACACTGAAGGAGCTGCAGGAGTGTCCTGGCAATGCTGAAACACTCCAAACAGCCTGAAACTCACCGCAGGGTGCTCTGAATCTTTAGTGAGCACAACACTGGTATCAGCTGGGTGTCAGAGCAGGACTAACTCCTGCAGCTAAGAGCACTGCTCACTTGGCACCTGCCAAGGCACTGCTTACAGTCCCACCCACACCAGGGCTATCAAAACACTTCAAACCCAGTTATTTCTTGTCTGCTTTATCGCAGTTCCTACAAGCACAGCTGGAAACACTTCCCTGTTGTTCCAAGGCACAACCCCAGCATCCCCACCCTAAAGTGACAGTCAACAGGACAAGATTTTCCAAGGCCATTTTCACCTTTCTGCACCCTCGTGATTCACCACATGTCACAGAGCCTGACACTGAGAGCACCAGGGATGAAACTCAGGACTCTCAGCAACAGGAGTGTGGAAACTCCTCTCTTTCAAGCTTCAGATTTAAACTTCCCAAAGTAAAATACTGCGAGTTTGATGGTAAATGTTGAAGTGTGCTGAAAGAGATGACTGCCTACAAGGGAAGATTTCTATGCTAATACCCTGTAGCCCCCTTGCCTCCCTGTCCTGATTTCCTACCACAGCCTCCCTATTAAAATTTGTAAATAAGAAGGCAGAACTAGCATAATCTCCTAATGAAAGTCTGCCATATGAGCAACTGCTACCTATTTGTCATGAGAGAGATCAACTGCTTAAATATGGCAAGTTATCAAAGATTAGTCATTGCACAAAACAGAACTGCTTTTGCCCAGGAAAGGGATTAGCCTTTCCCCATCATCATCATCCATCTCAGCCTGTGGAAAAGCAGTTTAGAAAGTCTTAGGTCTCTCTCCATACATATTCCAACCATAGATCAAGTTTTGTGGAAGAGCTTCTTAGCAAAACCTAACAGTATTTGATAATTGGAGCAGGAAAAAATACAGCAAGTGATTTTTATGATGAAAAGGGATACAGTCAGAGGCAGTAAACAAATCTGCATTCAGCATGCAGCAGATGTCAGCATTAACCAGGCTAATATTGAGGCACAGTGAAGTTGGATTCATAAGCAATGATCCCAAAAGCTGGAGATAAGTCTCTCCTAATAGAGATGGAAATTGAAATTTGGGAGCTGCCAAATCTCCAGCCTAACAACAAAGAAAGTTTTGTCAGTTCAGAATGAAAACCTGAAATACTGAAGGCAGACTCTAAAAAATGGCTTCCAATTAGGCCGGTGCTAATGATTCAATTTCAGGTGAATGGTCTAAAGTGGAGTTAGGAGTAGTAAAGCAGTTTCTTTGAAGTCTCAGGTTTTGCAGTTGGTGAAGCAGAGACAAAGTATAAAAATTCCCTGAGGTACAATGGAAAGAGATAAATGCAGAGGTTTTAAGTGCATGGGTTTGAAGAAAGAGTTCTAGTATGGAAGGAATCTCATTTAAATCATTTCCATGTATGGGCAATTGACTGTCTAATAAATGTATATTGCATATAAGGAAGACATATTGAGCTCCCCTGTAGGATAAAGGATAATGAGTACAAAAATCAGACCTTGAAGATAATCTTGCTCCAAAAGGGACACCTTCCACTACCCCAGGGGGCTCCAAGCCCTGTCCAACCTGGCCTTGGACACTTCCAGGGACCCAGGGGCAGCCACAGCTTCTCTGGGCACCTGTGCCACCCTCACAGGGAAGGATTTCTTCTCTATATCTAATCTACCCTCAGTTTGAAGCCATTCCCTGTGTCCTGCCACTCCAGACCCTTGTCCAAAGTCCCTCTCCAGCTCTCTTGGAGCCTGTTTAGGCCCTGGAAGGAGCTCTGAGCTCTCCCAGGAGCCTTCTCCCAGCTGTCTGCAGAGCACAGGGGCTCCAGCACTCAGAGCACCTCCATGACCTTCTCTGGATTCTTTCCAACAGCTCCATGTCCTTCCCATGCTGGAAACAGCTCTGCAGGTGGGGTCTCAGCACAGAGCAGTAGAGGGGAAGAATCTCCCCCCTTGCCCTGCTGCCCACACTGTGGGATGAGCCCAGGATACGCTCAGAACTGACTATAATGTAATTTATTCATTTTCCCAATTGAAGTACTTTAAACATGAAACTTAGCAGCATAAAGCAAGATAGATTATTAAACATAAAGACCCTTAAAGTTTATTTTTAGTCAATAATGTAAGAAATAGTACTTTTAATTGTTGGGATTTTTCCTCACAGTGAACTGTATAGGGCACATCTCCAACTGGCAGCTGTGGCAAGCTGGTGCTATAGATCCATTTTGCACAATTGCTTCCTAATTAAAGCAGTTAAACTTTCACCACCCTTGTAAGAAAAAGCATTCAGATCTAATATGACAGAGACTGTAGTTGGCTGACTTCAGCTATATTCAGCACTAAATGTTTAAGAAAAATGGATCCAGTTCTGCAGTTTATCTCTCTTTACAGTGAGGTAAACAGCTCATTTAAGCTTCCCTATCACTCACCTGCTGGAAGAGAAACTCTTAAGACCACATTTTATCACTATGAAAGACTATGAAAAGGCCATTTTTGTTTGAGTGCTTTATCAATCTCTTCCTCCTCTCAGCATCACGTATGTAATGATTAGAGTTCATTTTTAAAGCCTTCAAGTGCTGCTTCTGCTTGGAAATACTGTTCTACCAACATGCTTCAGGGGATCTGCTCATCATTCAGCACAGCAACACCTCCATGAGACAGCCAGAGAAGGTTTGGTGCTCGCCAAGTGCCCCATCAACTCCTGCCAGCTCTGGGATCAGAGCAGAGCCCTCTGAGAACACACCTTTCCCTTCAGAAAGTTTGAGTTTTGCTGAAATTAACATTCTGGAAAGGCACAAGATACACTAGTGTGCAAATTTCAAGGTGCACTGACAGAGTCTTTCCCCTTTACTGTCTACTGACCACACTTTTTTCTCAGCTAGATATCCCCAAAAAGCAGTGGCTATAGACTCAATTCTCACCAAGAACAGCAGAGAGAAAGAAGCAAAATTTGCCTTTATAATTCCTCTCAAGTCCAAGCTTGCCAGCAAACTGTGAGCTGGAGTAATCTGCATCAGGGTGAAATTTGTAAAATCCCAGCAAGGGCTACTCTGCTGCCCAGGGTAACGACACGAGCATGAACTGCAGCTTGTAAAACACCCTCTGTGGGGAAAGGAACAGCACAAAGAGAGAAGCCCAAAACTTGCCCATAGATTACATTTTTCCCCTTAAGGCACTCCTCAATTGGCAGCTTGTGACAAAATTTAGAGCCTTTCTGCATTATTCTCACAGAAGATTTGAGCATCAGAAGAGCTGATTTCTGGCCAGTTGCCTCCTTGGCTTTTCAGAAGCCTCTGGATGTGCTGCTTTGGGTGCTACGGAGAGTGCGGCGACCGAGAAATGGAATTACTGTCCTGAAAGTTATTTTGCCTTACACTGTTAGTATCTGAAAATATTCACTAACCCTTTCAGCCAAAATCTGATACCACTGAAGCCATCCAGATCTTCCACTAAGCGCCAGCTCAGTGGGCCTCAGCAGAACTTTGCAGGTAATGATCCTACCAAAACAGGATCATGAATACCTTTATAAAAGCACAACCCTAAATGGAGAGCCCTGCTCCCAAAAGTTCCACTTATTTTGTTTTAAAATACAAGAACTTCAGACAAGTACATTTAAGAATGAATTCACCTGTCTCTAGGGGGTTAAGTGGCCCACCATGGAATTTCTCCTTAAGCATTTCTTAGTTATGAAAAGGTAGAAACAGGATTTTCCTGGGACAAACTAGTTCCCACAGTGCACAGAGAAACCAGATACAGTATTTGGTATTTAGAAGAAACTGTGTAATGACATACTGAAAGGGAAACACACAAACGTTTAAGCCCTGAAAAAACACCAATCTTACTTTTAGGAACTACAGCCCATGGCACAATAACTGAATAAGACTGAAGGCATTAAATACTGATCTGTTCATTAATTATAAAGTATGTCAGTCTATGTATTTCAAAGGCAAATTACTGAAAGGAAAAGGAAGAACTTTCTAAAATGAACTTTGCTCCCTCTTAATTTGTCCAGATTTTTAACATGGCATTTTTCAGGACAGGAGCAGCCCAAACTCAGAAAAGAGCTGAATAAACAGTGGTACTGCCTTCTACTGCCAGGACCTGGAAGAACCTTTTCATCCATTCAAAGGAAGAAACTTTTCCTCATGTGTGTAAGCGAGGCTGATCTTTTGCAGTTCTTTTAACAGATGTCCTAGCCCTGATGTCCTCTTTCAAGTTTATTCTTTCCTAAATCAAGACACCAAGGTCTCTCGTGGACATATGGCACATGGACATTAGAGATGCCATTTTTCCTTGTGAATGTGGTGGATCTGCCGACCTCAGGTCACACTGGCAAGAAGTTACCATCTGCCTGTTGCTGTTAGATGATCAAAAAAGAACATTTCTGCCTTTTCTGTCACAGCAAAACACCAGAGGAACTAAGAATATTGTATTGCTTGCAGCAAGTGCTCTGGCTGTATCTCATCTGACCTTGAAACTCTGTCCAAAGTAGTAAAAGCAGGAACCAAACTGGGGGTGGAGAAGTGGGTATATCACAGGACTGAAAGCAAGGAAAAATCCAGCAGCAGGTTTAACATCAGAGGGCCAAGTTAGCCCTGATATTCTCTGAACTACATCAAGTTTTTTGAGTGCACAAACATTGTATGGGAAAACAAAACACTGAAGTAACTCAGTATTTCAGCAGGGCAGTACAAACATGGGATTTCTGTGTGTTTGTTGAACACTGCAGAGAATTCCTTGGGCCCTTCTAGAAACACAGAATGAGAAAAACTCTGAAAGCAAAGCCCTTAAAAAATAAGAACAAATCAAAACTTTTCCTGACTAGATTGTATTCTCAGACACAGCAAATATTTCAATTTTTAGTTCCATGAGGATAACAGATGCAGTTTTGTTTTGTTCACAGATAAACTTCCTCAAGAGGACAAAACTGTTGCAGAAGCTTGGTCAAAATCACATTCTCCAGCCAAAGACAGCAGCCAGCAGCACGTCATCTCAAAGAACATTTGAATTTTAAAAGGGTGTGCAAAGGCAAGGATTACTCCAGAGTTTTAGCAAAAAAAAAAAAAAGCATTTCTGCACCTCACTTTTGTAGATATGTCTTCAGTTTACAGTTTCTTTGGTTTTGGGAGGGGTTTTGTTCAGTTGGCTTTTGTTTAAGGAAGAATTTGATGCAGTCACCAAATCTACCTCTGAGCCCTACGGAGTTTTTCATTTGGCTTCTTTCCTGAGATTCTGAACTCCCCCATACTTTGCAGAAGGCCAGCAAGTGACAGGGTTGCTCTACCCCAAACTTTAGGCCTCTAGCACTTCAATCCATCACATCACAGGATGAAGTTTAACCAGCTGTGAGAAACCACTAAGCAAAGGTGTTCCAAATGCGCCAAGAAACTCTTTTCACAAGAGCAGTAAGTTCACAAACTTTACAAAATAAGGTGTTGTTTGTTTTTTTTCCCCTTCCAAGTAACAAAGTCCCTTTGGTAAAGATAATTAAAGAACACCTGTCACTGACCACAGCATCATCACTGGCTGAGGCTGCTCTGTACTACGACACAGACAACTCAAAAAGGATCAAATACTTTCCCAGACTGCAAACCAGAACATAACCACAGCAGAAACAAGAAACTTTTACAGTGTTAAAAAGTTACTTCCTTGCTTTTCACCTTTAGCTGTACAATAACCTATCCCCAGGTCTCAAGCAATCCGACCCAAGTATTTTCTTAATAAACAATCACAGAAGATTTGCATTAAGCAGCAAGGGAAAGAAAACAAGACTTCCATAAAATACATGTCTGTATCTGCTCAATGAATAAATCCACATTGTACCTAGCTCAGCAAACCAAAATTAAACAAAAAAGCAATAGAAACTTCTCACCATGTTCCACGAAGACGTTGCAGTGTGGGCCCGCATGCCTCGATGACTCCTTCTTCCCTGCTCCTTTGATGAAGTGCAGGGCAGGCAGACTTGGCCTCCTTTGGTCCCCAAGAACTTTTCCAGGCTGCTGCCCCATAAAGTAACTATGGGCAGCCTTTCCCAGGACGAGAAGTTTCCGAAGAAGTCTGTGATCCCTGATCTTCCAGGCTGGGAAGGAGTTTTGAAGGAGAAGGTATTTAGGTGGGCGCACTGGCCGCACTCACAGTGGAATAAAGTCACTTGAGGTGAAGAATTAAGACAAATTCCTCCAATGCTCCTGAAGACAGCAACAAGGCTCCTTAGGTGACTTTATGCAAAAAAAAAAAAAAGAACAAGAAAAAACAAACAAACGAGTAAAAGTTCCAACCGCTCAGCAATGACCAAGCATTACCAAAGTTTCAGGTTGCCGTATGTAGTGCGTCTTCCACCGGGTAAAGGAGAATTAGTTCATCTCACAAGCAAGAAACCACACATGGGCTCACCCAGGGCAGGAAACAGCCATTCCCACCACAACTAGTGTCAAGGTTTCTTTTTTTTTTCCTCCTTTTCTTTTGCATAGCATTGAGTTAGCAAAGGCCAAAGAGCCGCGGGTTTGGCTTCAAGTATCGCCGAAGACCAGCAGGGTCAGGTGCGCTGGAACCATGTCAGCTCTCCAGGCCAAGTAGCAGCAGCAGCTCCGGGTGGGCTCCGCACGCTCCCCGGGCGGC
>VWZV01008599.1:239391-257496 GCA_013397155.1 Irena cyanogastra
GACACTGCGGGAGCTGGGCCGGGTTAGTCTGGAGACGGGATCTCGGCAATCCATGTCAATATCTCCCCGGCGTGTCCCGGGATGGTGGCAGACTCTCTTCAGCGGTGCCCGGTGACAGGATGAGAAGCAATGGGCATAAAATAAAAGACAAAAAGTTTCCCCTCAACATGAGGGAGAACTTCTTTAGGTTGAGGGTGGCAGAGCTCTGGAACAGGTGCCCAGGGAGGGCGTGGAGTCTCCCATTTTAGAGACATTCCAAACCCACCTGGGCACATTCCCATGTCACCTGCTCCAGGTGACTCTGCCCTGCCACGGGGTTGGACAGGATGATCTCCAGAGACCCCCTCCGACCCCAACTAATCTGTGATTCTGTGAAAAAAAAAAAAAACGGTGAAAAGGGCCCAAAAAGCTCATGTGAAATCCTTTACCTCTTTAGAAGGGCCACCCAAGTTGTTTTCCCACAGATCTGACTCTGCAGGGGTCTCAGAGCCTCTGGACCCTGGATGCGTGCAGAGATGGGCAGGGAAGGAGAGATCCTTACTGGATCAGCTGTGTGCACAGCCAGGAATCTGTCACCCTGCTTGCACAAAGGACTTCACTTCCTTATGAATGCTCTCAGCATACACAGAATACCAAACCAAAACCAGAGGCCAGTGACAATTGAAAAAAAATATTTTATTGACCTGTTTTTGTGCACCATTTGGTACAAAGATGGAGTTAAACCCCTGAATTCTTCAGCAGGCACTGAGAGAGTTCCCTGAGCTAAAGAGCAGACCATGATGCTGAAGATATTTAGTTTTTCATACATTCTCCAGTTCACCTTGGGGATATAAGAGGGTCAAAGCAGCAGCTTGAGGTCAGGGTGTTTTGGTCAAAGGTCTGTGGTTGCTCCCACTCGACAACAGGAGAACACACAATTGCAATTCTGTGCTGTAGCCTCCTGCTCAGGGCAACCATCTGGACACAGAGCAGCTTGTTTGTACTGACTCCTCCCTTGTGACAAATCCAAACACACTCTATGTCTCCTATATCATATTCAAGGTCTCTGGCAGACCTGTGTTTTTCATCTTCTAACAATAGCATCCAAAATGTAGCAGTTCAGACAGCCCTGTGGGATCCTCCCTCTCTGCTGTGCCAGGCTGCTCCTACATCACTAATTCTTAGTCAGGAGACTGAGCTCCAACCATTTCTATTGGATTTCTCCATCAATGGCTCAGTTTGCAGGTACTGAGACTGGTTGTGCTGCACACACACCCACACAGGAGAGAGAAATTCTCGTGCTGAGACAAATCCAGGGTCACATCTGTTGAACTCTGCAGAATTTCTCCAGGTTTATCTCAGTAATGGAGATCAGCTTCTCACCAAGGTGATATAACCCCTGCTCAGCTCCCATGGATTGAAAGAAAGTGAGGAAATTAAACGGTCAGCACAGGCCAAGCAGCCCAACAGAAATTAGTTACAAAACCCAATACCAACCATTCTTCACTGAAAAAGTTACTCTCTTCTGGGTCTGACTGGAGCATCTTGGATAATCTCTCCTACCGTGGCAGGACTGAAGCAGAGTAAACTCCAGAATACAACCATGGGTCCACAATAGTCAGAAAAACCTTCACCAAATCAAGCAAAAGTAATTGCAAATATGCAGGACCTCACAGAACCCATTTGGGTTGGAAGGGACCCTAAAGACCATCATGTTCCACCCCCCTGCCATGGGCAGGGACATCTTCCACTAGACCAGGTTGCTCCAGGCCCCATCCAACCTGTCCTTGAACACTTCCAGGAATGTGCTGTGGGCAGTACAGGCTGTTCCCTGCTGTTCCCCTGAAATATGCTCTTCCCTGGCTTGCCCGAGATCTGTGCAGATGAATGCACTTACTTTTTATTTAACAGAGCAGGTGAGTTTATCATTCAGGCAGTTATTCCTTCTGATGCTGGGCAATCCTAAGCAGCAAAGTGGGGCAGGTTCTTTGCCAGCAGTTCCCAGCCTCCTTCCACTCAGCAGTTTCTCCAGAAGCATTTCCTGTTTCCCAGAGCACTGCTGTAGTTACTGTGGGACAGCACACAGGCAGATGAGTCAGCTGGTCACTCCCAAATGTCACAGCAGGAGATACCTGCCTTCTTCCCCTTCCTGAAGGATATTACATTTTCTGCCCCCAACCCTGCTGCCGGTTTTTGTGAACATGACTCTTATGTTAAACTTGGAAGCTGCCCAGTAGATTCAGGAATTGTTAGAGAAGACAGAGACAGAAAAGTTGTGTGAATACAGAGTAAGTTAAAAAAAGGCTACAGTGTTTTTTTTTCAATCAAGCCTGTGTACATCCTACCATTTATTTTTTTGCAAAGAGATACTTCAGTACTTTTCCTGTTTACCTTCCATTAAGTGTGGGTTCTCACCCAAGAGCTGCAGTGACATTTTCTCTATAACAATATCTTAAAAACTCAACCTCTTCACCAAATAATAAAACTTAGCATGTTAATTAATGGTCCTCAGGAACCTGAGAGAGCCATTTCAAGATGTCTCTAATCTCAGTGGGATTTCAGTCTCTTCTCAGGTCTGTGCAAAGCTTTTTATTTGTACCACTCTCAGCTGAACAGCAAAACTGCACGGATGGTACAGAGGTAATGCAATAAGCAGCAGTAATTGGATTAATAACCCATTAGCACAAATTTAAAATCTCAGTGGTTATTCCTAGGAGTAAAGGATTTCTTCCTTTTAGCACATGAACACTGGCACCAAGAAACAAGAAAATTCTTTTTGCAGATGAGTGATGTTGTGTTCTCATTCCTACAGGCAACACTCACCAGCAAGGGAACTAGTTACCAACTCCACCTCTGAGCACAACTGGACTGTGTATTAATCCTGAGGAAGCAGCACAGGAGGTGCTACAGCTGCTTTACAAACAGTATCAGACACTGGTGAACAAAGAAATCAGGTTGGTCTAAGCTGTTTCAATGCCTGCATGGGCCTTTTAATTCCCCATATAAAAACGAACACTTACTAGGTTTTTCCCACCCTGATTTCAACTACTTTTTTTTTTCTTAAACCAGAGAAGCCATAGCTTCTTCCCTTTCACCCTTCCTGCTTGTAAGTTGCCCAGCAAAATCCCACAGACTATTTCAAGAATTTAAGGGGGCACTGCTGTTGCTGGCTTCTTGTTACCTGCTGGTTTGCAGAGCTGTGCTGGATGGGAACTGCCAGCAATGACCTTGCTGAAGCCTTGTTACAGAATTTAGGTCTTGGCACAGCACTGGCTGAATGTGGGAAGATCAGTAATTACCCCTCGTGGTCACTGGGGAAAATACTGAGACCTTTGGTTCCCTCCCATCAGGAAAGACTCACAACCAAACCTCACCAGCTGGTGTTCTTCTTGGGTTTAAAAACAAAAGTTCCAGGTATTCAGGAGTAAGGGAGCTGGATGAGTCCCATGCCTCCCCATTTAACACATCATTTATGCCAAAATACCAGGAATCTTGCAGCAAGCAGGAGCAATCAGAAAGCTCAGAGTTGAAGCAGTCCAGATCTTGAGTTGTTTTTTAGCAGCCACCCCCTGAATCTCCCCCTGTGGTAATAAGATAAACAGCTGCTAAACTACAGCATTGGGTAAGGGGGGGGAAAAAGTACTTTTCTAAGTAAAAGATGCAGACTGCTAAAGCTTTTTTAGGCTTTTTGAACCAGTCTTGTCCATGGAGGTGTGTGTTATGTGGCTACCAGCAGCCTCATGGAGACCTGAAAGGGTCACCACCAAGTCTTGGTTTTCAAATTTCCCCAGTCATCTTGAGGATGTGATTGTTGCAACACTTACTAGGAAATCCTCTTAAAACCCAAAAATAACAATTCCCAGGTCTTGTGTGGAGCATTCCAGTGACAGCCCCAACGAGTTCAGTGCTATTTTCAGAGGCAGCACGAGCAGTTGTGCAGCAGCAGAACGGATTAGCCATGTCCTTGCTTGTCCTTAGCCCCATTATGCTGCAGGATTTGGGCAGCAGCGCTGGTGGCAGCCGTCCAGGCCCGGCTGTTGGGCAGGGCAGCGAGGCGGAGCTGCTGGCGAAGGGAAGTGCCACAAACACGATCCAAAGGTGCCATCTAGTGCCTGCTCGGGACCACAGGGAAAGCAGCCCGAGCTGGAGGGACAGCAACGAAGACAATTTCTAGCCCCCAGGAAAAGAATTTTCCCTTGTGTCTGAGGCAAGAGTGTGAATTTGCAACGTGCAATTGGATTCAGGGACAACTGGGACAGATGTTTTATCACCCTTTTTAAGAATTACAGTGCTGTGGTGCAAGGATATGTTTGCCATACAAATAGATAGAATACATATATAATAAACCAGCCCTAACATAGCACCTGGAGCTGAGAGGATTCTCCAGGGATTGCATCACATTCCTCACATGACTGACTGCCAACACTTGGCTCAACGTGTCCACCTCTAACCACTGGCCTGAAGATCTTCACCAGTGTCATGCTGGGCTCCCTGTCATCCCCCAGTCACCTCTGCCTGACTCACCTCTCCAAGGGATCCTGCAGCAGCAATGCTTGGAAAGCCACTGTGAACACCAGGCAGTCCTCACAGAGGAACCCTGTAAGGGCTGAAGAGGAAGGTGAAGTCCTGCTGGGATGAAGGGCAGCAGCTGAAGGGGAGATAAAACTGGGTAACCATTCCAAGTGTCCTAGCACAAGGAAACTAGAGCCAAACACAGCTCTCAAGCTAGACTAAAAACAAGCCAATGCCCACACTGCTGAAGGACTGATTTGTTTCAAAAAATTTATTGAAATGTAAAATACTTAATACAAAACCATATTGGTGCCTCCTCAGAAGAGGAGCTCACCTCTCAGGCATAAAAAAAAAGACCAGCAGGATACACACAAACCAGGACACTGCTTGTCCACAGCTCCTGGCTCATATGGACAGCAACAGCCACATCCCCCTGAGACATTCAAAGTCATGAACAGCCAGACCCAAACTGTGGTTAGCAAGGGTGTGGATACTCCTGTTCTCTAAACACATGTGCCTGGATTTACATTCTTAAAAATGAGGGCTCTCAGTCAAGGGACAGACTGGAAGTTGATTTACTGTATCACAAGTAAATTAGAATCCAAATCATCTTCTGGGGAGAGAGAAACATCACAAAACAAATCTCTTCCTCTCTGTCATTCTGCACAAAGTTCTGGGGCACTAGACACAGCAACAGGTGCTAGGAGACACGTCCCAGTTGCATCTGATCTTTATAAATGTCAGGTATCAATTTTTCAGGCTGTTGCACTAAAAGGCTATTGTACTTAAGTATTACTTTTTACTAAAAGGACACAGGAGATATCCAAAGAGTGAGAAATTTTGGTGGTTTCTGAAGTGTGGAATGAATGTTGGGGACTAGAACACTGAAAAAACCCCATATAATACTGAGAATAAAGCTGCCATGCTGGGATTTCAAATGACTGCTTCTGACCATGTGCCCTAGCCTATCCCTCTGAATCCAGCAACCTCTGTCGAGCTTCCAGAACGATCTCCTCTGTCACCTCTGGTTTGAGAATGTCCTTGATCTGCAGTGGAAAGAAGAGCAATATGAGCACCAGGAATCAACAACTACTTCTGCACTCTGTGGGGAGACAAAGGTCCCTGACACATGGCAGCGACCAGCAAGGGAGTTTGGAGGGTTGTGGTGAAAAAAGACCCATGGCAGAGGGTCCAAGGGATAATCAACTTTGCCAGTTTGGAATTCTTATAGGGACCAGAGGAAATCAAAAAAGAGGCTACCAACCCTCCTCATCTTCCTTGAAGGACACACACTGTATTTGGGAAGGGCAGAGATGACTTAAGCACAGTTATACTTCAAAAAAACACCTCATTGGGAATGAAAGCAGAATTCAGATCTCATTTATTTATGGAAAAAGAACTGCCTGTGATTGTGCTGGCAGGAATCACAGTGAAAAGTTGTACAGCAAGAGGTCAAATGGAGGCAGTCTTCCAGCAGTGCAGGATGTGGATACAGACATGAGACTGGCTCTCTGTGCAGTACATGACATTTACTTTTTCATTGCTTCATAAAATGCACTGTACCCTCACACAATGCCAAATTTAACACTGCTTTCACAGGAATTAAAGGTCCATAATCCCAGCGAGGGATACACAACATCTATCAAAAAAGAGACTGATCTCTCTTTAGGAATAGTTGGACTTTGCCAGAGGCAGGACCCTTCAAACTACCCCTGAAATTGTGCAAGGCAACTTATGTTGTGCATAAGAGGAGAGTTCATACTGTCACTTACTGCAGGATGCTTTGGTAAATTGAAAGGAAACTCTGACTTCAGCAGCAACTGATGTAGCCTTTCTGTTCCCTCCCCTCAGTGTGGAATAAACACTACTGGTTCCTTTACCTGATGAGGAAGGGATGCTTCATAGCAATACAGGATGCTGGTGTCAAAGAGCATAACCTTGTGAGTAACCAGAGCCATGATGCAGTTTCGGAGCCGTGAGATCACCTCCCGGTCAGTCAAGGGAACTGGCTGAGGAAGGACAGAGGAAAAAAAGGGATGAATGCACAGGGAAATAATGCAAGTAAAAAAGCCTTGCTGTGAACCTAACACAAGATCCTGAAAGTCTCAGGTTATTCACGTGCCTCTGTCAGACTAAAAGCCATCACTGGCAGAAGAAGGCTCACATTCCCTGAGCACTCACCTCCAAGTTGGCAGTGTAGCCTCCGGCCTCGTCATCCTTCTGCTCTGGAGTTGGGTAGATCCAGATGAAGCCATTGTTGCCAAGGATCACGGATGCACCACAGGGCAGGTCATGGAAATGAGTCTTCTGGCGTTTCACAAGGGAGGGAGAGACCTGAACCAGCACACCCTGGGCAAGCTGGAGAGCAGACCACGAGTGTGAGAGATATCATGAGCCACTACAGATAACACCAAGTCACTGATACACACTCACTCCATTCCTGGCCTAGAACAACTCTGTTTTAACACCTTTTCCTGTGAAACTGTGAATATAAAACCTGCCTGCCTCTGGGAGCGCTGGGAGGATTAGCTAATGCCTGTGCAGCCCTTTGAAGATGAAGAATACTCTAAGTACTTAGCACGAATGTTAATATCTTGATCGTAACTACACATCAACCATCTCTGCAGAAAAATGAGGAGTCAGAGGCCCAATTTAGCAGAACACTTTCCCTTGTAATCCAATCACTGTCCTTCACCCTTTGTGCAATAAGCACACTTCCCTTTCATCTTTTCAGTGCTAATACCCTCGGTCTGGTAATCCCAAACTGCAGCCTACGCTCCAACGGCCCCTTGGTTTATTTCAATGCACAAAACCAGAGATAAATGCCAACTGCATAGAGCCTAAAATAGAGCCCCAGGGAGAGGAACAAGTCACAGGGGCAACAGCCAGCAGAAGAGGAGTGAGGTGCTCTCCCCCCAGGATTTAATTCCCAAGTGGCTAGTGGGGGAAACAGAACTAGCAGGCTGAAACTGCAGACAGGGAGAACAGTGGATCAAAGGGCAACTCAAGGACACCTCCTTCACTTCGAGGAAACTCTGCTTGGTGGTCCTATGCAAGAGCTGAGAGTCTTCCTGCCCTGCAGGAATGGGTTATAACAACATCCTGCTCTACTCCGGAACTCTTTTCTTAAAAAAAGCCTCCAAAAGGCCTTATACAAGTCAGCTGGTGCAGAATTAACCCGGGATCAAGGGCTTTGGAATAACTCACCTTCCCGTACTTCAGGCTTCGTGTGTGCAGTGATACAGCCCCATCAGAAAATATAGACTGGACCTCTGCCTGTTGGTGCCACTTAAGGAAACAGGGTCCCTAAAGCTGCCCAATGTCACCCCAGCATAGGTCTCACCCCCAGCCAGGCCAGCCAAGCTCTCCCTGTTCTTCCCATGCCCTTGGCTCTTCTGTCAATGGGCACAGCAGAAGGATACACTGATGAGATCCCCTTCCTGCAGGTAGTCCCTCATTGCAAGCTCATCTTCTGCTGATTTCCTTCTCTGAAACATCACAAGGAAAATTACATGTAGCCCAGAATGAGAAGACATCCATCAGTAGCTCATTATGGGGGACCCTAGGATGCCATGCAAAACACAACCAGCTACACTCACCAGCTCGCCACCAGGTAAATTTATAGACGACAGCAACAGGACTGAATCCAGCCGGGAATTTGTTTCCACTTTCCATCGCTTCTGCTGAACCTAAGGGGGAAAAAAACCACCCAAACTTATGGGTACACACTCAAAAATTGAATAGGAGCTGCAGCCCCCCAAGCTGCAGGAGGGGACAGCTCTGCTGGCTTTTTCCAGCCTCATCGCGGTTAAAATCCACACGCTCCCAGTACCCTGCGCTGGGACACTGATGTTTATCAGTGGTTTAGGATCCTGGGAAGCACTTAAGAGTCGGACTGAGCCACAACCACCCTCCTCCTCGGCACCGCGGCAAACACGGGGGTTTACCTCCGTAATCCTCCCGACCACGATGTCGCCGATCTCGCCGTTGTACCTGGGACAGAGAGCGGCGGTCACACACCTCGCCCTGCCGAGCCAGGCCCCGCCGCCGGCCCGCACCCGCCACGGCCGCGCTCACCTGGCCTTCAGCGCCCTGACACACACCAGCTTGTTCACCCTCTCCACCACGCCGGCCACCGAGGCGATCAGCTTGTCGTCCTCCACATAAGTACCGTGGCCCCTGCGGAGACAGAGCGGCTACCTAAGGACAGCCCGAAGCCGCGCCACCCCGCCGCCGCCGCCTCCCCTCCGCCGCTGCCCGCACCTCATGTATCCCGTGTCCGTGGTGATCGTGTCCCCCGGTGCCACCAGGTGCTTCTCGCCGCCCCGGGGCGCGCTGGAATCCAGGGGAGCGCGGACCGCCGGCAGCCTCATGCTGACAGCCGCCATCTTGGCCCCGCCGCACGCGCCTTCCGCCCGCCATGTTGGCTGCTGGCGAGAGCGCGCCTGAGGGCGTGGGCGCCGCCATCTTGAGTGAGGGCGGCAGGGGCGGTGACTGGGCAGCCATGTTTGTTCCTGGCAGCGACGGGACTCTTGGGCTTCGCTCCGTTGGAGCCCATGGGGGACCGCGGCCATCTTTAGTGCGGGCAGTCCCCGGCAGTGACCCTCTCCCTCAGAACCCGCCCGGCAAAGCTGGGGGACGCCACGGGCCTGCCCTGGCGCTCAGCGGGCCCCACAGCCCCGGCCGGGCTGCGGGGAGCAGCACCCCCACTTCGGGTGCCCCTCACACGCGGTGTCCCCCTGAGGGCAATCCTCTGACGCCCTCCCTAGCTAGCCGGTGCTCACGCTTGGCTTAAACATCCCCGCGGGACTCGGGACCGACCCCTTCCCGTCGGCCGAGCTGTGCCACCACGAACTGATACGTCCGTGGAAAAGTTTTAGCCATTGAAGCTGCGGAGGAAATGCCACGGGGAAAGCAGCCCGCGGTGACCGTCAGGGCTTCCATCCATCAGGGCTTGCACCTGTATCCTGTCACAGCCTAAACATGGGCACTAATTCATGGAATGTATCAAAGGATGGCAGTAGCTGTGGCTTCAAAGAGGGACTGTACAAGTCCACAGGAATAGGGACTGGCAGCGTGGAATCAGTAGATAGCGCCTGCTCCAGAGTGAGCCAGCACTTACTCCAGCTTCCAGACCTGAGAAAGGGCTTCTTTAGCCAAAACCTGGGCTTTTTCCCCTCTCAGATGCATTTCTTGGTCCAACAGATGACACCACATCTCCTCACTCGCGGATTGTTGTGGTAGTTAAGACCGTCACTCATCCCAATACCCACATTCTTCCCCTGACACATAAAATGAAGCTCTCCATGCAATCCCTCTTCTAAATGATAAATGTTCCAAGTAGTTTTTATTTAGAATACAAGAGAGGTACAAATGTATTTACACTGTGTGCATATACAATCAAATAATATATAATATCAAAGTCTTGTAAATAATGTTTACATAAATATTTACAAAGTTAAAGTGACAGTTGTTTGGGGTTTTTTTCTTTTGTTTTTGTTTATTTTCTTCTGGAAGTGAAACACGGTTTGTGAGAACTTTATACATCTTAGTCTTATAATTAATATTAGAATACCTTCTTTTAAGATTTATGATACACAGCTCTCCTCCGCAGTGTGGGGACTCCAGAGGGCGCTTAGAGTTGTCCTTGGGGACAGAGCTGGCCCGGGGACAGGTTTTTCTCTGTCCCCAGAGGGCAGTAGCAGTTCCAACCAAAATGTTCCTTCACAGCTGGGAAAGGGATGGGGAGAAGAGCTGCCGGGGCTGGAACAGGCACAGCCCGGCAGAGCTCAGCGTCCCCGCAAAACCTGCCTGTGGATGGGCACTGCCGGCTGGCACGGTGTCCCCGTGGCCTGTCCCCTCTGCCCACAGCATGGCTTGGGGCAGTGGCAGACCCCAGTACAGGGCTTGGGGTGGAGCAGGGCAGAGTGGGCTTGGAAAGGGAAAATGCAAATGTTCACTAACTCGGGGCCCCCAAGGAGGGAAAGGTGTCCCTTGGAAGGAGCCACCGAGACCAAAGCCACTCCCGGAGCTAACAGGTGTGACTGGGGTGGCCACGTCAGGGCTGTGCCAACCTTTCAGTGGGGCACGTGTCTGCTACAGCAGAGGGGGATGGATAGGAGGAATTTTTCTTTCTGCCAAATTATCTGTAAAACTCAGGCATAACTCCTCCAGGCCCATCTTTTCAGCTCTCCCAGTCCTCCTCCAGTGCACCGGCAAACCCACACAGGACATCCCACTGCATCCCTTCTCCCCTGCCAACCTCAGGGGCCACCAGCCCACGCTGCACCACATCTTGCTGGGGATGATCCCGCACAACTCAGCTGCGGAGCTGGGGGTTCCCCTCCTGCCAAACCCTGCAGTCAGCGGTGCCCAAAAACAACCCAACACTCCTCCGAGACACAAAGCAGCTCAGCCAAGGGCCACCCCCCCAGTTCATTGCATGTCTCAGCATCAGTCTTTGCTGTCCCAAATCCTGCTGCCGCACCGGGGCTTCACAGCACCATGGTGGGGATGTGATGGGCCAGGGAGGCAGGGTGGGGCACGGGCAGGGCGGGCGAGTGGGCCTGCAGGGAGGCGTTGGGGGGCCGGTGGCGGGCGCTTTTCTGGTGCGCCCGCAGCCCCGCAAGCTGGGAATAGGCACTTTGGCAAACCTGGCACTTGTAGGGCCGCTCGCCCGTGTGCAAGCGGACGTGGTTGCGGAGGGTGGAGGACTGGCTGAAGCGGCGGTTGCAGAAGCGGCACACGAAGGGCTTGTCCAGGGTGTGGATGCGCATGTGGGAGCGCAGGTTGCTGCGGGAGTTGAAGCCGCGGTGGCAGATGACGCAGCGCATGCGGCCCGTCGTGCTGGCCCCCGTCTCCACCGCGTGGAAATCCTCTGGGGACCACAGGACAGAGTCAGGCGCTGCCCTCCAGCGCAGCGGCTCAGCCCACCCCGAGTCCCTGGGTGCTGGGTGCCCTGGAAAGCCCCCAGTGCCCTCTCGCTGGCTCCCTGCTGCTGAGGTCACCTGTCCTGGGCAGACTGGCATCCAGGCTGGCTCTTAGGATTTTGGGATGCAGTCAGCACTGGGAATGGGCTCAGCCAGATTTAGGTAAGGGGAATATTCAAGCTGAGCTGAATGAATCCCTTATAAATGGACACAAAACCAATTTGCCCCTCCCTGGGCCACAGCAGAAGCGGAGGGGGTGAGTGCAGGAACTCTCAGGGAACACCCAGCCACAGTGTCCAGCCCCTGCCCCAGTCCCTGCTTCTCCCCTCATTCTGCTGGGCTCAGACATGGCTCTGGCAGAGTGGGGAGCAGAGTCAGGGAGCACAGAAGTGGCTCCAAACACAGCCTGAGCTCTGCTGTGCCACAGAGAAGCACCTCGGTGAGCCACTGAGACAAGTGGAGAGCAAAAACCATCCTGTGTTGGTGGTTAAGATCCATTAAATGCAAAGTGGGGGTGTAGAGGCTGCATCCACTTGGCATTTCACAGAGTGTTTGGGCTGCCTTGCACTCGCACACTGCGCTGCTCCTCCCTGCCTGGCTGGGTCAGGCAGACTGCCAGACACCCCATCAGCAACAGCTGTGGGCAAACTGGCCTGGAGGCATCGCCTTGAATTACTGAGGACCTCCTCAAGCTGTATGGATCATTTCATAGTCCCTGCACTTGCCCACAGAGAACTGGGATATCTGACATACCCCTGGGATGTCCCTGCCTTTTCCCCACCCAACGGCCTCAGAGCTGGGCCCAGGAAGCACAGGCAGGGATGTTGCACCCTTGGCTCTTTCTGATGTTACCTACCGTGCTTGTTCTTCTTCTGCTCCTCTTCCAGCCCTGGCACACCTGGGATGCCCAGGAAGGTGTTGTGGGAGTTCCCGTACCAGACCAGCAGCTCTTGGTCTGGAGGAATCATCTAGAAAGAGAGATAAAGAACAGGTTGTTGGGAGGGGCGATGAACATCCATCCCTGCACTGATCCATTCGGGGCTACCCTGGCTGTGCCCCATTTCTGTGAGACCCTGCTGCCATCTGGGACCTGCCAGCAGTCCCCAACACCCACAGGCAGGCACGGAACAGCCCAGGATGCAGCACTGGAGGTGATGGCACAGCTCAGCACCACCCAGCACCAGCACAAACCCACTCCAGGCTCTCCCCCAAGCTGGGATACAAACATATTTATGGGCAAATATGCAGCTACAGAGCACAGGGACAGATCAGGAGTCTCCAGACTGCGGGACCCAGAGGTCCCAGCAGCTCAGGGAGACCAGGACAGGGTGGAACACATGGAGACATGGAGAAATAAGCCATTTGTGGGGCCACAACCAGCACGAGTGACAGAGACTAAAGCAGGGAGGTGGGACATGGACCCTCAGCTCAGGGCTCCAGCAGAGCATTTTGTCTTTGGACAGAGCCATCAGCACCCTCCAGCTGCAGGGCACAGGCAGCATCTCCCACCCACCCACCCCTGCCGAGGCTGATTTTAGAAGGTGGAAATGCAGATCTGCCAGCAAAGGGCTCATCAGCCCACAGAGCTGCTGTCAGAGACCACGGCTCAGATGTGAAATGCTGCTTAAATCCTTCACCAAAGCCGCAGTGCCTGCAGCACCCCAAAGACAGCCACAGGAGCAGGGCAGGGGTTTTGCATCATCCACGCCCCCGTTTCCCTGCAGTGATGGCACTTCTCCTGTCCCTGCTGTTCCTGCCGTGTTCCCGCATGGCCAGGGCAAGCAGCCAGGAAACGCTGCTCAAGGCTCCCCTCATGCAGCAGCCTGGATGGATCCTCTCAGACCAGTTCAAACAACACTAATAACAACATCACTTCATAAAAAAAATACTTATTTTCCCTAGAAGTCGCTACTGTTAAGAACATAATTTAGAAATAGGAACGTCCTGCGTTTTGGAGAATGGTTCTCTGTACATTGAGCATGTTAGATCCAGTAAAGCATCATCCACATGAAACACAGATGCTAAGTTAAATCACCTCAATGCTGAAAATATGTTGAATTTAAAGCACCTGAAATCAATAGGAATTTGACTTCATGTCTTTGTCCATCTGCATAAAGACCTCACTGGGCTGCAGAGGAGGAATTTGGGAGGCAGAGGAAGCCGATCCTTTTGCATCCCGAACTGATGATACTGTTTCTTGGCATTATTTACTCTTAACAGAAAACAGTCATTTTTAATACAAGCAAATAAAATACTGCTGAAAATATAAAACAGTCTACATGGGTGCATACATGGTTGTGTGGTTTTTTCTGCTGAAGCTACTGCAGCCACACCAGCAGCAGGTGAGCATCCATGTGCATACACCCCAAAGCAAATTCAAATTGCCCCCTAGGAATCTTGTGGCCTTCAGATCAAAGGCCAAAACTTTCTCCCTTCACCTTATTTTCCAGCAGCAGCAACTTGGTATTGCTGAGAAAGAGGATGGGAAAAACAAATCAGCAAATAAGGGCAGGAATGGGCAGAAGGCATTAAAATATCTAAGGTAAATAGGAAAAAAAAAGCACCAAATCAATGTGATTTTTTGGCATGTGGGTGAGAAAGGCATCCAAAGAGATGGTAGGGCTGGTAGGAGATGTAGAGTGACAACGGCTACGCAGGGCCACCTCTGGTGCTGAGCAGGGCAGTGCTTAAGTTTGGGTGGGTGTGTGCATGCCCTGCCAAGCCTGGGGAGCAGTGTGACAGCAGGGACCCTTCACCCCCACCTCCTGCCACACGTCACTTGGGGTTCAGCACTCTCAGCATCTCTAATTCCCTGCTTGTGCAAGGGAGTTAAACTCATCCTGCTCCACTGCTCACTGCTTCTGCCCCAGGAGCAAGCCCACAGCTGGATCATGGCTATACCCAAATATTTGCTCACCCATCCCCTCGTCTGTGCCTGCACAAAGTGTAAAAACCCCAGCTGTGTTCCTAATTACACCATGACTACCTGGAATTATTTTACTTATTTGCATAATTTAAGAAGTAGTAAAAAGCACTTGAGGTGCTGTCACAACAGGCCCAGCTGCCCACAGGAATATCAGGTCTTAAAACTAGAAGCACCTGAAGCCTATGGAGGAGTGTCCAGCATGACAACAGCAGGGAAGTGCTTGGAACTCTTGGGAAAGGTGGAAGAGCCCAAGAGGCACACAGGACTCTCCTGCAGCAGGAGAGAATATCTGATTTTCTTCCTACCCACCCACTCTCCTTTGCCACCCCACAGCAGCAATCCCTAACCCAGCCCTGCTGTGGTCCTGTGCCATGGAGCATTTGAGTTTGTGCCCCTCCGTAAGCCAGTGCAGGAGCCTGGATAGACCCAGAGAGCTGCCCGTGCTCACAGAACCACAGGCACTCATGGTCATTCCCAGCTGCACACACTCCTCAGGTGATGCTCTGAACCCAATACTGGAGGGGCACAACCCCACAGTGCTGGTCTGGGATGGGCTGGGACATGTGCCCTCTTGTGACTAAAGAGCCCCTTTTGGCTCTTTAAGCCAAAGCTGCTGCACAGGGCCATCTCCCCAAGCCACCCCCTTCTCCACCTGCAGCAGCGTTGGGTTGTGGGGACACTGCACATGAGCAGGGCTGGTCCCCACCACCACCCCGCTCTGGCACTGTGTGATTTGTATGCACATGTCACCAGTAATGCCGGGGAGCCAGAGGCCCATCTCCATCCCAGAGTGTCCTGTAGGGAGCTGTGGGCACCCTTCAGCCATCACCCCACTGCATGGCAGCCTGTGCCACCCCTGGGACCCTGCCCCTGTGCCTCACCAGCACTTCATGCAGGAGCACAGGGGTGAGGGGGCAGGAAGAGTCCCTTCCCCACAGTGTAAAGCCCAGGACACAGCTGCAGCAGCACCACTCCCTGCCCTCTCCGTGGCTCCCTGCACAGCCAGGGTGTGATGCCCCTGCAAAGCAGTGCAGAGCCAGGCACAGCCTGCACTCAGAACCTGGGTTTCACAGAACCCCCAAACTTTACCTTGCTATAAAGAAGCAAGTTCTGCACAAAATCTCACTTTTTCAAAAGCCCTGTCCTTGCACAAAGCCCCGTATGGGCCAGAATTGCAGCTCTTTTCATGCTCTACACCCCAAACAAGTGTTTACTCTCCCCCTATTCAACACACATCACGCCATGAGCCCACAGAAAGGACGCAGAAAGGAGGAGGGACCTTTACTACTCCCTGAAGCCCATGCAATGGCCTTTCCCTGTGGTTTCTACCTCTGCTGGTGGAGCTGACTACCAAGGATGGAAAAGCTGCCGAGTCCTTCCACAGACACCTGACCAACAACCCGAAGAACAAGGGAGGGAGAGTCTGTAGGATGGGAGATCCCACCACCCTACTCCTCTACTGCAGATGCCCAGTTGCCCTTCAGCCCCACTCACCTCAATGGCCTTGTAGAAGATGCTGTTCCCGATCTGGACCACCTCGAGGTTCTGCTCCTGCTCGTTCCGTGCACACTTGATGTAGGTCATCCAGCTGCGGTGATCCTCCTGGCTGGCGTCGATGAAATACCGCACGGTGCCGTCCTCGTTGAAGACCTGCGAGGGCAGAGAGCGCTGGTAGCGATGCTGCCCGCAGTGGGCTGAGCCTCTCCACCTCCTGCCTCTGGGATAAAGCCCCTGGACAGGAACAAGCTCAGAGCCAGCAGAGCCTCAGGGATCCTGACAGCAGCCAGGAGACGCTGAACCCTTCCTGCTCGTGGTGCTGGATTGCAGCGGGGCTGAGAAACGTGCCCTGCTCGCACTGGCATGGCTGGTCCTGCCAGCCCCTATCTCCCCGGATAATCCAGCTCTCTTCCTCAATCTCCCTTCTCAGCAGAGTCCCACCAGCAGCTCAGCCCTAGAGGAAGGGGCTGTTCAGCATCCTGCAGCTGCTGGGGGAGCAGGAGAACCCCTGGGTGAAGGGGGAAAGTGCATGCCAGGCCTGGAAAGATGTTTAGAAGGATGCCAGGAAAGATGAGGCAAGTTTCTGTTAGGCATAAAATTATAATAATAATTAACAATAATTTAGAAGTACGAGTCTGAGTCAAACAAATAAAATAGGAAAATTCTCTGTTGGCTGTCCATTAGTGCACAATGCCCTGGCTTCTTAGATCTTCTCAAACTCCACAGTTTCATCCAGGATTACCCTTACCAGGGCTGGGGCAAAGGAGAGAGCAGGGGACAGGGCACAGCTGTTTTTGTCCACTGTGGCCAGTGGACAGGGCAGGGCATGATCCGGCTGCACGGGACATGAGCAGCAGCGTTTCAGGGCTCCTCTGTGGGCTGGCTGCACCCCGAGGGCTGAGAAAACCTCATCCTTCTCCTGACAGGGCTTCCTAAACCCACCTGCCCAGACGTATGCACGAATGGGGAAACTGAGGCACAAGGATGGTGCCCAAGCACGGGACAGAGCCCCAGCATCCCGTCCCTGCTTCTCCCCAGACTAGTCTGAGCTCGGGGTTCCGGGGGTTCGTTACCTCCCACATGAGGTTGTTGTTCTTGCACAGGTCCACATGTTCGGGGGAGATGACCCTGCCCGTGAACGGCCCCATCTCGGTGCCAGCCTTGATCCAAGTCTTTGAGAAGATGCCGAGCCCTTCGCCGGGGATGGAGCTCTGAGCGATTATCACTTCCGACGGCAGCACCAGGCTGGAGAGCTTCTGCACCTCTGCGAGGGGGGAGACCAGCTCAGAAAGGGACAGGGGTGGGGGAGAGGGGGGAGACCGGGGGCGGCGGGGACCCCGCCCAACCCAGACCCCGGGGCTGAGCCTTTTAAACGCCCAACCGGGCTCCCACAAAGCGGTACAAGGTTCCCCCGGCGCATTGAGGAGGTACCTGGGAAAAGCATCCCGGGCTGGGCGAGGGAGCGGGGCTGGGAAAGGAGGTTAAATGGTGTCTATTTCGGCCCATCCAGCAATTTGTCATGCTGTTAAAGTGATCTGCATTCATTAAACTCAACTAGAAAGAAATTGCTAATTCTAAATTCATTAGTCCTTTAGGAATGCTGTAGCGGTACATTGTGCCTGAATGGCGCGAGGGCTTGTTTAAAAGGGCCCAGGAATTCCTCTTACAAAATGGGGAGATGAGATGGTTGACATATCGTGAATGGAAATGGAATTAGCCTTCATGGTAAATTAAGAGAGGAACAGAAATCCGAGAGGGGGAAAAGGGAGCTGGGACGCCCCGGCGATGCCGGGGCGAGAGAAAAGATATTGTCCCGGGCGGCTGAATGCGGGACGGCCCCGGCCCCCCCAGCCCGCGGTTTAAGTGGGAACTTTCTCAGGTCAAGCCCAAGTTAACCAAATGAATTTAAAGCCCTTTTTTCCCAGTCCCACGCCTGGGGAGAGCGGGGCTCCGGGACCGCATCCCGCCGACGGGCTCCGAGAGCCGGCCCGGGACCGATGGGGGAAACCGGGGGGATCGGGGAGGGTCCGGGGGGGCCACTCACCTCCGGAGAAGGACTGAGCCAGGACTTCGGCCGTGAAGGCGGTCTTGGGGCTGCTCTTCTCCTCGAAGAGCTGCTCGCCCAGGACGTTTCTCCAGCGGCCGTAGAGGAAGCTGTGCAGGATGTCGGAGGTGATCACCTCGGCCAGCGAGAGCCCCTGCGGCTTCAGCCCAGGCTTGAGGACCAGGGCCTCGGCGGGCAGCACCGAGCCCATCATGGGG
>VWZV01008599.1:257508-308334 GCA_013397155.1 Irena cyanogastra
GCGGCGGGGCCGAGCGCGACGGGGCCGGGCGCGGCGGGCGGTGGGCGGCGGGCTGGGCTCCGTTCGGCTCGGCGGCTCCCGCCCGGCTATATATGAGCTTCATTGACCCTCCTAATTGGTTATTAATGACCTCCCTGACGTTGGCGGAGAGACTGGGGCTGCCGGAGCGAGGAGAGCCGTCGAAGGCCCCCCCTCCCATCTCCTCCTTCCCTCCCCTCCCGGGGGTGGGGTGGCTAGAGGGAGGGAGGAACACGGCGAGCACACAAACACACACACACACACAGAGGATACACACGCACACATATATACACACACCGATACACACACACGCACCGCCTGAATCCCCGCACCTCCCGGCCCGGGCAAACCCAAACCCGGGCACCAGCCCCCGGGCACGGCAGAACAGCAGCGAAATGGGCAGAAATGTCCCCGCCGGTGTCCCACGGACGGGGCGCACCCTCGGGCACGGTCCCGCTCCCCACCGGGCCCCCGCGCTCGTTTTGGGACTGAAACGCTGCGCTTTGGGGCCGTTGAGCACCACAACGAAATCGGCGGCCCCGAGCCCGGCAGCTCCCGGTGCTCTGCGGCGTTTGGCCCTCGCAGCCCCGAGGGAACGGGCTGAGGCTTCCGCAGTCGGCCCCGATCGTGCTCGGCTCCCCGCTGCCCCCCGCACCCGCGGCTTTCCCGGCCGGCACCGGCAGCACCGGGAGGCTCCAGCGCTGCTCCCCCAGCGCGGGGTGGGTGGGACGCGCTCCCGGAGCTGATCCCCGCTTGACCCCAAGGCAGGGCTCACCCGGCTGCCGCCACCAGCCCGGTCCCCGACCCCACATCCCCGTAGGAATTGTGCCCAGGTGTGGATTGGGGACCGCTCGCGGATCCCCCCTCTCCCTGCAATAGCAACCGTGCCCTGCCGTGTCCCCCCAGGGCCGGGCCCCGACCCCGGGCAGGCTGCAGTATCTCCGGGGCTCTGCCGCCGCATCGCCCCCGTCCCAGCACCCGGAGGCATTCCCCGGCCAGCCCCGGCGCCCATCCCCGCCCTGCCGAGCCCAGGAGCTCCGCAGCCACCTCTGCTCCCCGGCAAGGTGGCATCAGAGCGGCGCCCCCAAACCCAGCGCTCCCCTCCGGGCCCGAGCTTTGCCGGCTCAGCAAAGGGTTAATCTTCCCCGGATTTAAACCTAGTCCTGCTGTGTCGGAGCTTAGAGCCCTCTCCTTAGCCTTGTTCTTTTGATTTTCGTGGGGACGAGGGGCTGTAAAGGGCTGCGGGAAGAAGGCTGGGCCCCCAGGATCCTCAGGCGCTCAAAGGCCGCTTCCCGCACCCCGGAGTCCCGGGAAGCCCCGCCGGGTCTCACCGTGCCCGGAGCAGCAGCCGAGCACAGCCCAAACCCGCAGCCTCTCCCCTGGTGGGTGTCTTATAGGGTGAAGCTGTGGAGCGTCTTCCGGCCTGGTGCAGTGATGCTACAACCCATGTGCAATTATTTCTATTAATCCGATCAAGAAGCAACGCGGATGTCGGGAATCACCCAAACCTGCGCTTACTTTCGGGTTTTCACCTGGCCAGAGGCAGCGCTGTCCTGGAAAGGGGAGGTTAACAACCTGCCAGAGCTTGGTTTGGGGTTTAATAAACGTAAAAAATAGTTTATTTTGTTTTTCTGGACTTTGGCTAGAGGAGCCGTCAGAATATTTCAGCCTTGTTAAACATAACGCATCAGGTGGAAAGGTTCCCAACACCGGCTCCCTCCAGCCGCAGAGGCAAGCCAGCCATAGGATTGCTGCTTTTTTTTTTTTTTCCCTCCTTTTCCCCAGGAAAACCCTTCAACCTTCAAGTTATCCCGGGACAAAAAAATAATAGATGATCTTGAACCCCCTGCGGCTCCAGTGCGGGCTGCTCTGAACCCCGCTCCTGGCTGAGGGGGCTCGGCGGTGCGGGGGGGTAGTGGTAGAAAAAGGTGGAAAAAAAATCTTCCATTTTCTACGTGGTTTTAAATATCCCCAGCTGTTTCCCAAAGCTTCTTCCCGGTCCTAGGAAGGTGCTTTGCTATGTGTTCCCCCCGCCACCCCCTACTCATTTCTCTTTTTTAATATCGCAGCTATCCCTCCTTTTTAACATTTAAGAGGAAACAAGTTTAATATTCATGGCTGTTAATAGAGAAGGGCCATTATCGCCGCCCCATTGTTCTGAGCCCCGCACAATGCTGCTTGTATTTTCATGTGTATATTCCCAAAGTTCCTTCTGAGCGTTTAGTGAGCACTTTAATATTCATGGGTGTTAATAGAGAAGCCCTCAGTATATTGGCATATTGTTGGGAGGTGTACATATTGGTCTGACTCTGAATAGCCACAGTCCTCTTTTCTTTTGCTCTGTTTTGCAGGGTTGATGGGCCAGGAGTAAATGGGCATTTTTCCCCCCCGTCTCCCCCTTACAGAGAGAACATCTTTATTCCAGTCCCAGACTTTCTGGTTTCCCATTCAGGACCCTCAGAAATAATGTCAGGCAGAAGAAAAGTGGAGCAAATCAATCTTTCATGGTCTTTTTGAGACCAATTTGACATCCATGGACTCTTCTTTTCTTTCACAGCCTACAAGGGGATGGTCAGGATCTGGACAAGGTTGGGGTCTGATGAGGGGAGACATGGGATCATAATGCAGCAAAGAGAGAAAAGAAAAGCAAAACAAGAAAAGATTGCAGGGATGGGGTGATGGAGGAAAAATGAGGGTGAATGACAGTGCAAGAAAGGAGATTAGAGCCCAGCAGCTGCTTTTTGGGGGGCGGGGGGGAGGGGGGAGCTCTCTCCCCTCTTCCAGCCCTTCGCATGAATAGGATTTGAACAGAGCGGAGATTGATTTATAGTTATTGCAGTTGAACATTTATTGCTCTTAAAGAGTGGCGGGGAGAAAAGAGAGAAAAGGGGTTTGAAAAGCTCCTTTCTGTATTAAAGAGGTATCAAATGAAGACTGCTGAGATAATATACAGTGGCCAATGGGAATTTGATTTGCTTTAAAATTTAACTCTTGTGGGGCCGCCGGGGATGGAGCCGGGATGCGGGGATGGAGCCGCCGCTGCCCCGGGCCGGTGCAGCCGCGATTCTTTCCTCAAACCCCGCGGTCGCTGCCCGGCTTCCCTGCAAGGATCTGCGGCGGCTCCTGTGCGGCGGGGAAGGGCTGCAGCGCGGGAGGAGGATTAGTGCTTCGTTAGTGCAATTTTGTATTATTTTTGTTTTCTTTCCGTAGAAGGTAGAACGCAGGAGGGATGCAGAGCTACGAAAATAACCGGCGCAGGGGAGAGACATTTTCGAAGCTGAGTTTTTCTTGCCCTAAAACCGGAGGTTTCGCCTCTCCGGCAGCAGAAACGCGATCGCAGCCGAGTCCCCTCGGGCGCAGAAAGGAGTCCATTGTTCAATTGGGAGAAATACATTTTTAGCGGTGATTGAAAGCTCCCCTCTCGTTTGAACTTTAGAAGAAAGTCCCTGGCAGGGAAGAGCATCCCCCTCCCTCTGCCCCAACATCTGTTTGGAGCAATCCAGGCTCTAGGGCAGAGCCGGGCTCTGCCCCCTCCCAAAGTCATTAAAAAGATATTAGTTGAGCTGAGAAAAGTCCAGCGCAGCCCCCGATCCGGGGTGGGGGGGTTGAGTGGTATGTGTCATTAAAAACGATTTTGGATTTGCCAGCGCTAATACGAGGCCAAGGGACCGGACCGCGGGGCCTGAGTTCAAAAGCCCCGTGGCCCCGGCCGCCCCGCCGCGCCCTGCCCGCTGCCCGCTGCCCGCTGCCGGCTCGGGTGCCCCCATCACCTGCTCCGTGCGCCCCCCGAGCGCCGGGAACGGGGACGGCGCAGAGCCGGGCTGGGAGCCGAGGCGGTCAGCTGCTCCGGCCGCAACCGCTGCGCCTCCACGGGCTGCAAATGCCCCGGGAGCCGGAGGGAAAGGGGGGCAGGAGGGATCATCGCACCCCTGCGGGAGCCGGGGGAGCCGGGGCAGGAGGGATCATCGCACCCCTGCGGCTGCCGCAGGAGCCAGGCGCCTCCGAAGTTGCTAAATGTGTCATTTATTAAAGCATTCAGGGGGCTTTTCTTTGGCGTTTGCTTGCAAACTCACAAAGGCCGAGCTGCTGTTTGGGGGTCTTTTCTGATGGAAAAAGGGCTCGGAGACCCCCGGCACAAAAGAAATCCTGGCAGTGCTTTCAATGGCCAGGACTCAATGAGGGGGACCCTGCGCGGAGCGGGCGGGGGCGAGGGGCCGCCCGGTGCTGCCTGAAAGGCAGGCCTGAATGTAATGGGGAGATCTGCGTTTATTTGTTGGGATCACATTTAATTAGCTTAGTACAACCCTTGAAAGACAAAGGGACCTCAATCTGGATCCAATCTGAAGCTCGTTTGGAGAGCGAGGGCTCCTGGAAAAGTCAAAAGAGAGAAAGGAGAAAGAAAAGGGAGGCTGGGAGAGAAAGGGGCTGGGGGCCCAGCCAGGTGACTGGCACGCGTGAAACAAGGGGGCCTTTTGGGCACAAGGCAGGGCTCAAAAGGGAGGGAGGAAAATAGCCTCTTCCTCAGGTTTTACCTACTTAAACCCCCTGAAGGGGCTGGAGCTGAAAAGCCTCAATGGGGGCTAAGGAGGCTGCAAAGCAAACAGCAGCACTGGAGAGGGGCTCCGGCCCTGCCGCCGCAGCAGTTGGTGACACTCGGTTATGGGAATGTGCCCAAATGTTACCTGCGCCCGGGAACGCTCCCACCGGCGGAGCGGGGAGTGCAGGAGGACGAGGCGATGCCCAGGGTGAGCCTGGGCTCAGGGGGCCGGCGGATCCTTCGCATGCTCCCTCTCTAGGGTGGGACTTCCCACCTGCGCCTTCAGCCGCCCCACGCAGCACCCCTGCACCATCGCCTGGGGAGCTTCATCACGGGTCAGAGGGGCCGTGCCTGGGCTGGGACACCGGGGATGGGTCCCCGTGGGTGCACCCCTTGCTCCAGAGCAGCCCCCGGCATCGCCCGTCCCAGTGCCCACCCAGGGCGCACGCAGGTGCGCGGCGAGGAGGATGCGCTGCCAGCTCCGCAGGGGCAAAGAGAGAGTGACCATCCCCAAGGTGCCACATCCACGGATGGGGCTGAAGGCTCCTTGTGTCCCTCCGAACCGCGCACTGCTGACCTGTCCCTGCTGCCCTCCGAGGGGGCTGGGAGCAGTGGGGAGGGCTCGGGTGCTCCGAGCGGTGCCGGCCCCTCGGCGGTGCTCGGCGGTGCCCAGCGGCTCCGGGCACGGAGGCTTTGGTGCGGTGGAGCCGCGACCCTCCCGGCACAGGGAGGCTCCGGCACAGGGCACGGCAGCCCCTGGAGCCGCGGGCTGATCGCGCTGCTCGAGGAAGGAGCTTTAGGGCATTATTTGCCTCCATTTCACTCTGCGGGAGGCCGCGGAGCCGAGCAGAGATGCTGAGTGCTCTCCCCTGCGCTCTCGCTCGCTTCCTTGCCTTTTTTTCCCCCCTTCCTTTCTTTTAAGTATTATTTACAGGATTGTTTCGGCGACGGTGTCACGGCACGCAAGAGCAAGAGGAAGAAAATCATCTTCCCAGCTGCGTCCGAGCTCAAGCGGCCTCGAAAAGGAGCTCGGTTGTGGCGAATCGCGGTGGCGACTCCTCGGCCACCACCGCGGCTCGGCAGCAGGGGCCGGTGGCACGGGGTGGCCGGAGAGACAGAGCCAGGAAGACAGGAAAATCTCTGCGCCTTTTCCTCCCTCCTGGCAGTGATCTGGGCGTGGGACAGTCACATCACACCGATGTGTCTCCCGCATCCCGCCAGCGTCTGTCCCACACCCATCGCTCCTGCAGCATCAGCTCCGATCCAGCTGCCGGGCTGTGACCCGGACTGGGGACTGCGCTGCGACATCAGCCGGCAGAGGTGCCCAAGGGGACAGTGTGTGGGGCTGTGCGTGAGCCGCCCTGCTCCCCTGCCCTGCTCTGCTGCCCGCAGCCGGGGCCACGCCGGCCGAGCCCCTGCAGCGGCTGCCAAACCCACGGGCCGGCTGCACCCGGGGATCGCAGGAGCCGGCTGCGGGAGACGGCAGCTGAGGCCGGCAGGACCAGGATCTCAGCACGCAGCCACAGCTTCCCTGCTCCGCGGCCGGGGGGCTGGAGGAGCCCTGGCACAGGCGAGGGGCAGGACGGGGTGGGTGGCAGGGACGGAGCCGCCCGGCAGACGGGTGACCCCGGCGCGGGGCTGAGGAGTTCTCCGGCAGCTCCCGTCCTTCGCCAGCCCTATTTCCCCCAAAACAAACAGAGCAGCAGCTCCGGCTCCCCGTGTAACGACTCCACGGCAGCAAAGTTTAATATTCCCTGGCGAATGGTCCGAACAAGGGGGCCGCGCTGAGTGACGGCTCCCACAAAGGGCAGGGAGCGTCTAATCCCCGGGACCGCGGCACCTGCACCCCGGCCCGGCCGGGATTAAAGGGGAGCAAGCCGGGCTCTGCAAAGATCAGAGGCTTCATTAGAGCAGCCTTGAAATAGGATTTCCTCAAGTGATAAGGGGCAGCGTAGGAAGATAATCTGGGGGACTGTTGATACCTGCCCCCACATCACCCCCAGAGATGCTCTTTTGGGTCACCTGCCTCGTACGTGGTGCCCCAGAGCTGGAGGGAAGTGGCAGGGCAGATCTGGCACTCATTGTCCCAAATCCTTCATCCCGGGGATGGCTGGACACGCTGACACTGCAAGATCCCAGTTCCTCATCCTGCACCTCAATCCTGCAAACACCAGGAGTCCTGAAAATCCCCCTGCGAGTGGGAGGAACCAGGTGGGTCTAGGGGAGAAGCAGCAGAGCAAGTGGGACCTTGTGAACATCCACATCCTGTTGGAAAGCTCCGTGTTAAACACCAGGAGCTCTCACTCTGACCACGTTGCCCATTACTGTAAATACAGCGTGTGCAATTAAATATTAAATACTCGGAGAAGGGGAAAAAAAGGGTCCCACATCTTGTCTCTTTTAACAGTCATTTCAGTCTAACTTGCAATGGCCATAATGTAGTTTGTTCTCAAATCATGCAAAATTAAAGAAAGTATTTCAGGCTATCTCAAAGTCTCCCACTCCTAATAGAGCTGCTCCTGTTCAGGCTCACTGAACACAGAGCACAGGAGAGCATCAGGGCCATCCTGGACTCAGTGAGATGCTTTAGGGACAGGGTTTTTAGGGCTGCTGCTCAGAAAGGGTTTGCAGAAGGACCACAGTTAGTGTCTGCTCAGGATTCAGGCCCTGCCTGCAGAGTGGGGTGGGTGCTGCCAGCTTGGGGGGTCCTGTGGGACACGGTCCAGACACCCACACACACCCAGCAAAGCTGTGCTGCTGGGCAGAAGTGAGATGGATTAATTCTGAGGGGAGCAGAGCCATCGTGTGCCTGAGCCAAGGACTCTGGAAAGGGATTGAGGAATTTTGTCAAAGGTAGAAAAGAACAGGGGCTGGGCACCTCCTGCCAGGGCCATTGGCTCCAGTCCTGCTCTTCCAAACGCCACACTCTGGAGGCTGAGCCTTCCCCAAACTGAAGGTCTCCTCATGGGATCACCTCAGTGCCCCTCAGAATTCTGTCCTGGCACGGCCCCGTGCTGGGCTCTGGCTCCCTGTGAGGAGGAAAAGGCTGCACCATCCCCATCACCATTCATGGACCCCAAAGTCCCAAACGTGTCCCACTTGCCAGCTCCTGCCCAGCCCTCAGGGACTGCTCCTGCTCCCTGCAGCATCCAGTTCCTGCCAAAGGAAACTCAAAATCCAGTGCAGCCAGGGCTTAATCCACATTACCTGGGGTTAAATTTGCCCAGAGCTGAGCAGGAGATTTGTTTCCTCTCCTGGACACCAAGACTTGGCTTTGAAGGCACCACAGCAGCTTCTGGGCTGCACCACACACCTGAGCCAGGGGACATGGGGGGCTGCCTGCAGACCCCAGAGTGGAAGGTGAGGGGGCTGTGCAGCCTTGGGCTGGGACTGACCATCAGACCAGCCCCAGAATGCCCTCCTGGACAGAGACCAGGAAAGCAGCAGGGCTGGAGCAGGGCTTGAAGGAACCCAGAGGCCACCAGCTCCTCATGAAGTGCTGAGGCATCTCTGCCTCAAACCCTGCCCCTCTCCAGCCCATCACAGACTCACAACAGTTCAACATCCGCAGCCTCTCTGCCCAGAGCAGGCAGCAATAATGGAAAACAAATTGGTGAACTTGGGAACGTTTCAAGCACTTCATCCTTCCAGGACACCAGACTGCTGATGAAACCCCAGCTTTGCAGGCACCATCTTAATGACAGGCCAAATTTCAAAGGCTTGCAAACTATTTCTTGTGCTGCTGCCCCACCCCCTCAATAAAAGGTTGCATCAGAAAGAGATATTTCCATAATTTATAGTAGGGGCATTTCACTGGGGAGACTCACTCATCTGTACTTACAGATACATTTAAGAAAATGCATCCTCCCACAATCCTGCGCCATTTACGACTATTGGCACAATCTGTAATCCTCAGTCTTCAATTAAGGGACACCTTAGGGTTCATTATCACACAATTGCTCCCTGTGAACCATGCCAAATGCTGTTTTGGCACAGAGCTTGGAAGATGAATTAGAAGGAAGTCTTCTCGGTAATGCCCGCTCCCAATTCCCATCAGCAGCCTTTATGCCCTCCTCCAGCCATTTTTTCCCCCCTCTCCCCTCTTTCCAAGTGGCTTTTACTATCCCATCTTTCAATGTCTCTCTTGATTCTCTGGAGGTATATTTAGAGATGCTACATCTCCTTTTCTTCCGGCTCTCAATGTGCCTCCCACTCCCAGCCTTGCAGATGGGATCTCCTTTCCTCCCTCCCCCTGTTGTAAACCCCCACGGCTGCCTGGGAGCAGGGGATGGAGCTGCCTGAGGTTGGAGGAGCTCAAAACTCACATTTTGCAAGAAAGGGACACCTGAAGGGGCTACAGTTATTGCCAAACTTGGCCTGGGCACAACTATTGCCCCTAACACATCCGATAATGGCTGGAGCCACGTCCCTCCCATCCCTCTGTCAGTGCTGCTCCAGCAGCCCCTTGCAGGGATGGATCCTGATGGATTCAGCCACAAAGTTGGGGAAGAGCAACAAGTCCAGAGCGCTAAAACCAGGAGCTGCAAACGCCTCAGCAGTAAAACCTTTACAAGGTGCAGAAGAAACCTCCCTGTGTCAACACAGACCCTTCTGGCCCAAACAGCGGCAATCACAGAAACTTCCAGGGGAATCCTCGGTGTCACAGCACCAGGGGGATGTGACAGTGACAGTTCCTCCAGAACAGCACCAGGGGGATGTGACAGGGACAGAGTTTCTCCAGAATTAATGCTGATGCTGCCCTCAGTGACCACCCCAACCTCCCTGGGCTGTGGCGTGAGGAGCCGGGGTCTGCGGAGAGGCAACAACGGAGACAAACAGACGGGAAATACTTGGCCCACAAGACACCTTGTGGAAATTTTATTATATAGAGTGTAAAATGCAACTGTCAGTCAAATAAAAAGAACACTTTTTTTTTTTAAACACCATGCTCAACATTATCCAAATCGCGGTTCTTTATAGTTAGACATTTCAAGCATAAGGAAAAATAAGGAAAGAACTCAAGAACAGTAAATTCAGTACATTTAAAAACGGAATGTCCCGCAGGGCAATTAAAAATGCAAGAAAAAATAGCTTCAATTCCGTTTTTCCTTTAAAAATACACTGTTATCTGTACAAGAAACACTACAGTAAACATCAGAAATCATATTATCCCTTTTATTAAATCAAAATTATTTAGCGCATACTGTGGTTAATACTAGATTCATTTATTTCTCTAGGTAATTTGACAAATATTAGATAAGAAAATATTTAAAAGAAACAAAAAAGCAGAAAACACCTTGGAATTAAAAAATAGTTACTACCTTTTATATGGTTTTATGTTCCACAGTGTTTGTTAAAGGTACTAATAGCAGATTCATTTTAATATTAAAAATAACAGTATTTATATTTCTGAGAGCATAGAAGAAGTTTTTTTTCTTTTCTTTTTTTTTGTTTTTCTTTTTTTAAACAAGCTTGGAGGTCTTAGATACATAAATGCAACTAGCAATGGAGACATGAAAACATGTATTGCTAAAAAAATTAACACGTTTTTATATTACCCCTTTAGACTCTAGAAATTATACAAGCCCTACAAAATGCCCCCCCGAACTTGCAAACAGTAACTGTTTCAAATACAGAAATCATATCATTAATTACAATACATATCATAGTTCAGTTTTTTAAAAATGCAATAAAATCAAAGACAGCCAAGATACAAGAAATTAGAAGTAAAACATTTAATGAATTTACATATTTAAGAATATTTAAATACTGTTTAAATTTTTTTTTCTTTTTAAGATTTGTTACATACCACCTAAGACTTCCAAGCCACTCTTTCTGTTCCAACAGAAAAGATCGAAAATTAAAAGGAAAAAAAAAACACACAAAAAAACCCACATGTTGAAATGTCACAGCTCTGGGGTACGTTTTGGTGCCTGCAAATTCTCTGGCTTCTCTCCAAAAAGAATCCCGGAGGTTTTTTTTAATATAAATTTGGAAACAAAATTACCAGCATGTCCATACCTTTAGTACATTACTAATTGTTCCTGATTCTTAGAAAAGTTCAGTATAGATTATCCTACAGCTAGTGTTTCACAAACAGAAAAGTCTTCATCAAAATGTTGCAAATCTAAAAACCTCTGTTACAAAAAGGTTTTCTTCCACAACGATTCCAAGGAAAAAAAATTGCCACGAGGACCTTGTTCTACTGCTCCTGGAAAGAAAAGACAGAGGAAAGGAAAAGTTACTGAGCAGCAGGAAATTATCAAAGCTGCCGAGCCCTCCTCCCCCAGCACAGGTCTGTCCCCGCTGCAGCCCCGAGCGGGGAACAGAGCTCAAAGGATGCTCCGAGCTGCCACTGGAGCCCTCTGCCCTAACGCTGTCCCAGAGCTCTCCTGCCCCTCACCAAACAAGATCTCTCTTTGGAGCAGGGCAGGCTCGGGAGGAATGAAGAGAAGCCCTTGTATCACCGCAGCCAGGTCACACTTGGCCAGCGCCCGCGGCGAGCGCCGGCACCCGGCTCCACCTCGCCGGGGAGAGCAGAGGAGAGCAGGGAAGAGCAGCTGCTGGGGCCAGCATCCACAGCAGCCCCTGCTCCCAGGGGCCAGAGCTAAATGTGGAGCCATGGGGACAAGTGTCAGCCCACAGCAAGGTGCCTCTGTGCTTTGCACAAACTTTTTGCTGCTTTGTTTGCTCCATGAAGCACTGAGTGTGACCAGGGTAAATCTCACACAAGTCTGGTGTGCTCAGTGACAGCTGAGGGGAGATTTTACTCGAAAGCAGGTTAATACAAATTATTTTTCAGTAGTTTTGGTCTCTTTTGGGACAGGGAGACGGTGAGTGCACGGCTCTGGTCCCAGCACGAGAAAAGGCAGCGGCTGCACTCACAGTTCTGGGCTGTGTCAGTGCTGTGCTGCCTCACCAGCCTGGCTTCATCATTCCTTGTACTTTAATTCCCCACAGTCAAACAACCGCCTGGGGACTATAAGGAAAGGCTCTCAGGAGAAACAAATAACCTCCCAGTCCTCTCCCAAAAAAAACCCCACCCACCCTGTACAGGAAAAGAAGACCCTGATGTTGAGGCAACACTTCTGGGATCACTTCCTCAGCCACAAAACATCTCTGCTTCACCATGTGAACCTGAAGGAGAGTCCCTACACTAGGGCAAGGCCAATATACCCCATTGCCCAAGAGAAGGAGCAGAGGGGTTTGGGGAAGGTGAATACAGACCTGGCTGTGGGCCTGAGCCTGCCCTAGTGTCTGCCCGTAGTAGGCAGCCTGCTGTCGGTAATACTCTGCCCAAGCCATTGTGTAGTCCGGCTGGGAACTTGCCTGAGAAGCAGCACTGGCAGCATGACCTGGAGTGAAAGAAGAAAAAAGGAAGAGATAAACAATCCCAGAAGTCCAAGCCCAGGCTTAGGATCTCCTTTTGCCAAGCTTAAAGAAGAGCCAGCCCCCTTCCAGCTGCTGCAGACACCTGACAGAGTGACACCGGCTCCGCTGCGTGGGATGGCAGGATGGGCTCCAAGCTGGACTGTGGGGACAAGCCAAGAGCAGGCAGAAAGCACCCAGAGCGTTCCTGCAGCTGCAGGGACAGGCTGACAGCCTGCACATCCCTCATCCGCAAAGGCGCAAAGCCTCCAGCGGCTCCATGTCAAAGCAAGTGCAGAGGTCGGGATCATGCACTCCATAACACGGTGGAGAGCCAGGCCTGAGACCTGCCATAAGCTCTCCTACCCTCTCACAAACCAGCTCCAGCTCTCTGGATTTTGCCAGCATCAATTCCTGTGTGCTCTGTGTTTCTCCAGGCAGGCTGGCTGCAAGCATGGGCCCGAGGGGACTGAGGCTCAGCGGGAGCTGCTCTCCCGAGACGCGACAGCACAACCGAGAGCTTTCCGTGGGAGCACTACATGCACCATCACCAAAGGACAGGAGCAAAGGGCATCTGGAAAGGACTGGAAGCTAAAAACGGCAGGGATGGAGACGCAAGTCATCTGATTAGAGTTAACTCCTTGTAACAAGAGCTGATTGATCTCCAGTAAGCCTGTTTCACTCACTCTGTTTTTTGAAATACTCCTCCCATGCTTTGCTGTAATCGGGATGGCTGTTCTGCTGCTGGCTCTGTTGGCCTGTGCAAAGATGACAACAAGGGGCATGTCAGTATGGAACAGGTGACAGTTTCCAGCTAGTGACATCTACCTCTCCACTAGACAGGCTCTGGGTCTACCCCAGCTGTCAGACTCAACACTACAGCTTCCACTTTTCTACAGCGTTGGGCATCTTCAGTTCAGGGGAAGCTGAGAAAAAGCTTGAATTCCTAATCTCACCTCATCTGCTGAAGGCCATGAAGCCAAATGTCACCCTGCTGGGACCTGCTCAAGCCAAAGCACGTGGCTGGGAGCTGCCCAGTCTGCAATCAGCCACCCTGGGCTCCCAGTGTGCTTGCACTCAGTGCAGGAGAGCTGAGACACCTGACACAGCTGAGACCTGTCACCTCCACAGAGCTGCCAAGGGAATGCCTGTGTTTTGAGTCACCTCACTTGATTCTCAGGGGCTGCATCCTTTACCCCCGCTCTTCTCAGTGGAGCAGAGCTGAGGGAATCCTGTGGGCAGTGACCCTCTATACACTCTGCACACACACGAGCCTCCAGCGCACAACCTGCACAACTCCGGGGCAGGCACTCAGCTCCCGGCTCCTCAAGGTGCCATGAGCCCTGCACAGGGCACAGCCAGCCCCACTGCCCACGGGGCACAGCCAGCCCCACTGCCCACGGGGCACAGCCCAGGCACCACTGAAGAGGCAGCCACGACATCCCTAAACAGCCACAGCTGGCTCATGGTGTCATCTCCAGGCTCCTACACTGCTCCCAGGGAAGCAGTGCCAGCGTCTCCTCACAGATCCCAAACCTTGGGCTCCATCCAGCACAGACTCTCCATCTTTGAAGCACTGAGACCCCTTCAACCCAGCACATCCAAGTGTTACAGCAGGGAGAGCCCGGCCAGCTGGGACAGAGGAAGGATACCTGCCCTTCCCACGCTTCCCTGGATCCCAGCGGGAGCACAGAGCCCTCCGTGAGGCACAGGGCACACAAGCAGCAAACACAGCAACTGGGAGCTGCAGAGGCACAGCAGGAGTGAGGAGCATGAGCCACTGGGGACAAGGAGGGAGGCAAGGACAGAGACATGCGTGGAGCAGAGCTCTTCCCATCCCATCCCATCGCAGCTCCATGCGCAGCCCAGCCCCGATGCTGGCCCAAGGGGGGCTTTGAAGTGGGGGGAAGGAGGAAATAATACACTGCAAGTGTGAAGTGGGTGGAGGGAACAGGGCAGCAGTGTCCTGTCCAGGGGCATAAAAGCGGGTTAAAAGACTTGACCAACGCTACAAGTCAGGACCTTTTCTGGCAGAGGTCAAGGCTGCCTCAACTGTCCACCTGCTAATGCCAACAAAGGACCTCCTTCAATGCCTTTTCTTCTCAGAGAATTACAGTCCACAGCAGGCTGAAAGGACACGCAGCTAAATGCATTTCACAGCAAAATGTTTCCCCGGCCAGTTAATTTATTTAAGATGGGGGAAGTAATTAAAATCTAAATACATGTGTAGGGGGTGGGGGTCTGCCCCTCCTCCCACAAGGAGGGCACTCGAGGCTGTCCCCAGGACGCCGGCGCCGTGACAGGGCTGACAGAGCTGTGACACACAGGCTGCAGCACTGGGGCAAGGGACCCTGCACAAGGCTGTCTTCAAATTAAAATGTGCAAAAGTAGGTATTTACCTATTTCTTACAACAATCTTCCTACGCCTTGGCGAGCTCCACCTGGGCACCACTGCAGCAGAGAAGAGTGGTGAAGGTTCTTAAAGCATTATGTGTGTGTCCTCTCTCCTCACCCAGCCTGCCTTCAGTGTGCCTGGCTACAAACAGGAACAGGGAGCATCCTGAGCACACGTGGAACTAGGGAGCCAAGATTTTCCATCACCCTCAACAGCAGACATAAAACACCTGCCTCCAAAAGACAGCAGTGCTAAACCCACATGGGGAAGGACAATGGCAAGGCAGGAAGCTCCAGGGGTTTTGGGAACCACCTGAAACCTGACAATGCAAAACTGTCACTGCTGGAGTATGAGCTGCATTATTGGTCATCAGGGGGCTCAAGGGGGCTGTGCTTCCTACACCAGGTTCCAAAGCCAGGAGGGGTGAGCCTCAGACATGATTATCTGCTGCAGGAAGGGAGATTCTTTCCCCAGGGACTGGTGGGCAGCATGAGGGGATGTTTGAGGAAGGTGAGGAAGAAGTTGAGTTTCTAAAGGCATCTTGCAAGGCAACGAGCAATTCAGTTTTGTAAGCATTTATTCCAAGGCTCTATGGAAAACAAAAGCATTTTTGTGGAGCTTTCCCTGCTGCAGTGACTGCTCTGCTTCCCAAAGCTTAAGGAAGTTCAGAGTCCTTGGGGGTGCAAAGCAAAGGAGTAGAATAACAAATTTTCCTGTAAAACAAGTTAGTGAGAAAATACTCTTCTTCAGTACCATACTACTCCACTCCTGTACAGAAGAAAAGTCCACTGAAGCCCACCATTGCATTTTAATATACTGAAACCAGAACATCTGCTGACCTTCTCCAAGACCCTAGAGCTCAAAGGGAAAGTCATAATTTCTAGACTTTAACTGCTAAGAGGGAGGACTCATCCAGAGTTTAAGAGACCAGACCATTAAAAACTAGTATTTCTTAAAATATTGTGACTGCAAGGGTCCTTTGGACATTACCCCATCACATGAGCTTTGAGATTACCAAGCAGACATGAACCTGCTCTGCTCAGGGCAAACCATTCCTCAGCTGTTGGAGACACAGGTTGATGCAGCTACAGCATCACCACCAGCATTTACTACTTGAATTATTCTGAAAAGGCAACTCCCCATTCCAAACTGCTCAATTTTGACTCAACAGGCTTTCAGGAAAAAAATGACCAGCACAGGAACCCTGCCTAACCTTCCTTGCATTTCCTGCATCCCTCTCCCCTGTTGTTCCATCAGTCTGGAATTTGAACAGTGAGAAAAGCTTATAAGGAACAATTAAATAAGAAAATAAGCAAGAAATTATAAGGTCAAGAACAAAAAGATGGGAAGGCTCAGCACCAACAGTGCCTGTTAGAGGGAAGTGTGGTTAGCAAGTGCCTGCCTGGAGAATCCTGGGAGAAGAGAGCCAGAGGCAGGAATGTTTTTGTTAGAGAGGAACAGACAGCAAGGACCAAGTTTCTAGCCAAAGAGCAGAAAGAGGCAATAAGCAGTTAAGCACACAAAAAGCAAAAGTTTTCCACGGCCTTCAGCTTGTTCTGAGCTCAACACCACCATGTGCCTCCACACACCTCTTCTGCTCAGGAAATCCTTCAGCTGTTTTCACACACATGGTCTCATGGGTGAACCTGCCTTGTCAGGCACAAAGCACAGACTGCAAAGGGAACACCAACCCTTCTCCAACCCAGGTCCTGGCACTTACTTGGGACTTGCTGTCCAGGCTGCTGCCACGTCTGGTAGGTACTGCCCCAGCCCTGCGTCATGAACGCCTGAGGACCACTGCAGAGGACAAAAAGCCATGCTCAAGTAGACAATAAAATACTTACCAGGCCACAGTCATGAAGCTGCCCAGAGAAGAGAAGTTGTCACTTATATTCAGCAGCTGCTGAACAAACAGGTCAATATGGGAGCAAAAGGAAAGCTGTGCAGGTGTGAACTGCTATGTCCTGCCTTGCTATCAGTCTGTTCATGAAGCCAAGGTGAAGATACATCACACTGAACAGCACTCCTTGTGCTCCATGCAGTTTAGGCTTCTTCCCATGCTCTCACTGCATTAGAGATAGGAATTCTGGAGATGCCAATACCTACCTGTGTATCATTTAATAGATGAAATCTTTCCTGTAGTGAAGCTTAAAGGATTGAGCTCACTTGCTTTTGCTTCTGAATGCTCAATCTTTAAAAGGCTCCACTCATACCCCACCCCTTCAGGCCCTCTACCTTTCTCCCAGCACTTCCTAGCTCCCAGCCATTCCCCCCAGCCCACGGGTGAGGAGATGCAGCAGCTTACTTTTGATGAGGTGTAGCAGGTGGTTGGCTGAACGGACTTTGACCAAATCCTCCAGGTCCACCCATGCTGGTACCCTGTCACAGAATCCACAAACATTTAATGCCAGCTCCAAGTACAAGGTGGAGGTAGCTACTATGAGTATTAAGAAAGGAGAGAAGATAGCCTGGGACACATGGATCCTGAGGTTGGTGTCAAGCCTTCTCCTCTCAAACAATTCAGCATGAAGGCAGCTTTTCAGTTTTGCCATGCTCCAGTTCAGTATTTTCCATACTTTTTTACCAAAGTCTCCCAATTCAGTATTACTGCAGCCTCACTTTCTTAAGCTTCAATACCACAGCACTGCATTAAGTGTAAGATAAGTCATCCTGAACTTACTGAGCAAGGAGTTGAGTGTTTTACTTTCAGGATGATGCTGCCAGGACTGTCATTCTCACAGAGTAACACTATTGTCTTCCTTTCAAAAATCTCCTTTGACAGCATTTTCATACCTTATTATTGCTGTTCTTCCCTCTCATACAGCTGTGTACACTACCCAGGATTATGTCAACAGTAAAATCCTTCTGGGACCACAGCAAAAATTAACCAAATGGATGCTGGAGGGCCACCAAGTTCAAGCCAGCTGCTAGGAGGCAAACGGTTTTGAAGCTGAATAACGCAAGCAAGTGCATTCCTGTGAGTCCAGACCTACACGTACCCAAGAGCGACAACAGCATGCCTGAAAGGGACAGAGCAAGAGAGCAGAGATGGAACTTACACCAACTTTCTCATCTATGAGATGTCTAGCGAGCTCAATTTGCTGGGGGACCCCTCTGATGGTGAATATTCTTACGCCAGGGTCTGTGTTTGGGGGTGGGTTGCGCTGCAGCTCCACGTGCGCTCCCGACTGCTGATTTATGCTCTTGATGTTCTCACCACCTGAAGAGAAGAAAGCCAAGACATAAGGAGGGATGTTCAGCATCTCTTTCCATAAAACCATACCAAAGTCAGGTCCTGGGAATGGATTACAGTTTTAGCCACCTTCTGTGTGGCTCAGGAGAGGTGGGCTGAGAATGGCAACAGCAAAAGGAACTGCAGTACCTGAGCTCATGCTGCTCCTTTAATCTACTTCACAAGCATAACCTGAAACCTCAAGCTACTGTAACAGTTTTTGGGGTCCTGGATGATGCCCCTGCCAGGTTCTCAACAAGATGCAGCATGACTGGGATACACTTTGACAAAACAGATGCAAAACCTGCACTGACTGAATTCCATTGCTTTTGCACAGCTGGTCAAATCCTCTAGGAAATGAAGGTCACCTGCAACCTAAACACACTAGTTTTTCTTCTTCCTTTCCATCACAAAGGCAAAAAGCCACCAGCCACATAACAAAGCTTAAGCCTTCTCCCAAACATGAGCTGTTTCATAGGTTATTGCCTTAAAGCAGCCTCTGCTTACAAGGTTTCCTATTCACCCTGCAGCCACAGATCCCTCCACAGCCATGGCAGCACACAATTCCAGGCTGTCTCCTGCTATTTCAGAGTTAGCTGTGCATGCAGTGAACATGTCTGGCTCGTTTGCCATCTGGATGCACAAGAGCACAGGAGTGCTTCCAGCAGGATGCAGCAGAGCCAGTTAAAGTGGATCTGATTTCCCCAAGACCTGCTAGGTCCTGGTCTCTTCATGAAATTTGCTTAACAAAAGCCTCAGCCAACGTTACAATGGTTCAATTCTTCTTCTGGAAGCTCACACAACTTACAGACCAGCTCCACTCAACTGGAGAAATTAAAGGGTGCGGGGAAGGAAGGGGTTTTACAACTTTTAAACCACAAACCAAAAAATCACCAGCTCAAAGGACAGACAGCAAGCAGCACAGGGAGCAAAGGAAACTGACCAGAGACTTTTGTTTGGTTTTCATTAAAAAGAAACTCCAAAAATAAATGCCTCAATTTTGCTCACATTTCCATCTCTATACATCCAGCACAATTTCAAAACAAACTGTGGATGTTGCAGACACTTGTTCATTTCATTGTAATGGACTCGTGACCTTTTTAACATTTTAAAGCCTTCTTGGGGAAGGGAGGAGGAAAAGTTGCCAAAGGGCAATTAACTCTTTCTAAATGAATTTTTGAAGATGCATTTAACAAAAGATAATCATGTCACATCCCTGGGCAGACAACAGGGATTGTACTGTGCAGCCAAAAGCCAACCCACTTACTTTCAGTCAAGCATGGGAAAGGAGTAAGATGAAGTTTCAAAACCAAGAAGGTTTTTTTTTTGTGTCATGCTTTTGTCTGATGCAGATTTGTTTGAAGCTCTGGTTTTTACATATCGAGGTGAGATCTGAATCAACAGCCATTTCATCTGCTTAGTGAAAACAGAGGACTCTTTCAGGCAACACAATTTGAAGGAGTGGCACAACTTCTTTACTGGGTGACAGAGGCACAACCAGAGGTTGCTACTTGCACTGCAGACTAGTTTCTCCTTCCAAAAGGGGATTAAAAATCGAAGCATTCTCAAACTGGAAGCAAAGAGAACACAGATTTCAAATCACTGCCCCATTTAGCATTCAGCACCAAGCCTGTGGTTGTTGGGCCTGTTTCCACAGCAGCTCCCTCCTATACCACACAGCAGAATAAAGCTAGCTGCCTCTCCAGGTCTGGTGGGAGTCTACAAGATCCTACCCCCACACCAGAAGGACTCAGTGCCCTTGTCCTCCTCACCCTGCAGCCTGGTGGAAGTGGAAGTGCTCCCTCCCAGCCAAGCCACCCCAGCTCAGCGTCCCGAGCACGCAAATGCGGTGACGTGGCCGCGGTGCCGGAAGGAGTTTTCCTCCCCACGGCAAGTGACCCGCTCGGCACATGGTGGCTGTCTATAGAGCATTCATCCCATAGCTCCATTCTTCCACCTGATGGGGGGCAGGAGCGATCCAGGAGCGGCCTCCCGGCTGGACGAGAAATCCTAAAGCAATTAATCAAACCTGCTCAAAGGCCGAGCTGACAAGAGCCAGGCCGGCCGCGGTATCTGCCAGGATTGCCGTATTTATCATGGAAATCCAGGGGGGCCCAGGGAGGCGGCGGCTGTTTCCAAGCACCACCAAACACAGACAGACTTTGACATGTGTATGGCGCTTGCCTCCACCCTTCCTCAGGGCCTTTGGGAAAGAAAAGCTGCACCTACCCACCCTCTAGGGGGAAAAGCCATGCGCAGGATCTGCAGGGAGCTCCAGCAACTCCTAAAAAGCTCATGCTCCCAAGCTGAGATGTCCACAAGAAAAAGGCATCAGATTTTCTGTCATCTATGCTGCAGAAATTGAGCTGAGAAACTTCCCAGCCTCCCTCTTTTCCCTGCTTCTCAGAGTGGTCACATGGAGCTGGGAGCATAGGAGCAGTTAGAGCTCAGATCACACACACCACACCTGAGTGCCCAGGGCACTTAGGTCAGCACTCTTTGCTTGGGTGCTGATCTTGAGACCAAGCTGATGGCCCAGAGTCCTCAGCCAGATTTTACAGAGAGACCAACAGCCCCATCCTGTATCACAGCAAGGAAAAACACCCAGCAGCTGGAAACTGCTCAGAAATGGTCAGGGAGCGCAAAGGTTTTGTAATTGGTCACTGTTAAGAAAACCTCTCTAAGATCCCCTCTGCCCTGCACTGCCCCACAGGCAGCGGGGGTGGAAATAACAAGAACTGCCTGTCTGGCATCAGTGTGTGGAGAGTGCAGCACATCCACGCTGGCCCAGACCCCGAAAGGAAACGCTACAGCCATCACTCACTTGACAGAAGTGAAGGCTGCAACAGCCTAAGAGCACAGGCACTGTGAGAACACCGATTACAAGGTGGTATTACAATGCTACCAGCACTCAAATCACCATACAACTAGTAATTAGTCACTCCAGAAAGCTTCTCATCTGGCCAAGTAAGAATCCCTATTTTGCTGTTGTGGAAACAAAGGCAAAAAGCCACCCTTCACCCCCTAGTGAGGCTGTGCCAGGCCCTGCGCTTGAATGCTGGGACATTCACTCCACTACCTGCATTTATCCTTTCAGCACACAGTGCTCTCTGTAGTCACAAATGCTCCACTTCAGTGCACTGCTGAACAACAAGTGACCTTTTCTGATCCTTTATTAAAGATGACTAATGGATACAGCAATAAAGTTTCATTATAATTTGATTTTTCTGTACATGTAAGTCTCACTCGTGGGCTTAAAATTTACTTTGCTTGATCTTTTGGCCAACTGGACTGTTCATTGAGGACAGGCATAATCACTGCAATTTCTGCATAATGGGGAAAGCAGGTGGTTTTTCATACTGAAAAAAGTTTTCAGGTTTATGAACAGGCTTGTGGCGAAAAACAACATCTGAAAACAACTGCAGCTACAAGGGTGACCTGCCTGTGTCCCTGGTCACCCAACAGGGCAGGAGCTCAGGGTGCTGTGGGGACAGGCCCATGGCAGGGAACAGCAGGGATGTGCAGGAGGAAAAGAGGCCACAACAAGTCTCACCACAAGCTCTCTCCTGCCAGCAACACTCAAAGCCACTGAAACTTGGCCCAATGCCCTCAAGTCTCTGCCTCCTTTTCTGCTGTAGCTTATCTATTCCTATTCTACTCTGCTGTGGCTGAAAGCCAGCTGTGATTACTTAAATACTAGTTCAGGCATATGTCATTCTTTCTGAAATAAGCAGATAGAAAAATGAAACACTGCCTTAGATAGGTCAGTGCATTAGCTCAGACACATCACAGCAGTTCAGAGCTAGAGAGTTTGTCTGCTCTTGGCTCTACCTTAAGTCCTGCCACTGCCCCACATGCAGCTCCTCTGTGACAAACTGAGTCCGCTGCTGATGCTCAGCTTCATAACTATCACATGGCTGTCCTGCTTGAGAGGATGACTCCTCATCTATCTCCTTGGCATGGAGAGATCCGCTGGTCAAGCAGCCAAGGGACCTCCATAGCAGTGAACACGCTCAGACAAGTGGCACAAGGTGCACCAGGCTTCTGTGCCAGGTCAGGTGCCAGCACAGAGGCAGAGAAATCCTCCTACTTCATTCATCACACACTTCAGGTACAGGGCTGGAAGCAGCTACTGTTATTACCACACTCAGAGACCTCCCATTTCCTCACACAGCAGTCAAAGAAATCCAGCACGATGAAATGACTGTTGTGCTTGTCCCCGATAAATTGTCCTTCAAACGAATTCTCTGTAGAAAGAATCCACAAATGAACCTGTCTTTTCTCAGCCAGCTGCTTGTCATAACAAGCTTATTTGACAGCTCTGCATTAAGAGCCTCTCTTACAGCTTGTGAACAAGGGCCTGGAGAACACACTCATGAGTGAGAACACCACAAAGAAAACAACTGCAAGTGCTTACAGTTTATTCCTATGCTGTATTCACCGGGCACTAAACACCTACAATCACAGAAAACCCCAAAGCTTCACTGTCATGCAGCAAGAACATGACTATCCTGAGAGAGAAGGATTGCAAGCTGTGGTATTTGGAGTCACCAAACCCACCTTTGCCTATAACGAGGCCACACTTGTCAGCTGGAACAGTGTAGGTGATTTCCTGCACGCCCCCAGGTGCTCCAACACTCCAGTCCCCACGGCCACGACCTCTTCCTCGGGCAACAGCCAAGTTTCCAAAGCCATCTCGTTCCTTAGAAGGCAAAACACGTGGATCAGTGGTTTTATGCCGGCACCAATGCACATTAAAAACAAAATAAAGCCAGGTCAGTTAAACTGCCTTATAATCAATGGCATTGAATTGAGATATTCCTGGACTTCAGATTCACATTCAAGGTTTTGAAGCACTTCAGAAAAATGCCAAGTAATGTAGGTTACAGCTGCCTTCCTGATTCAGGAAGATATTTGCTTTCAAACCCTTTCAAGTGTCACCTGCTGGAATTACTCAGCAGAAATGCATATTTTCCAGAACTTCCAAAGGAAGCTTTTAAGTTCAAAGACACTTAAAGGACATACCTATTTTGGGTAAGTGATTTTTCCAAAAGTAAATGCCATGGGCAGTCAGAGGCTACCATGACAGACCTCAACATTTAAGTGAATCATTATAGCAAACTATGTAATCAAGTATTCCAACCAGGTATTGGGGTTAGAAGAGATATCAAGATGGACAAATTATGGACCTTGGTGCATGAATTATGTCCAGGTTTCTGAAATGGCCTAAAATTTTAATTCCTCATAATGCAAAAGGAATATACAACCTCCTTCAAGAATCTGCCCTAGTACTTCACCCACCTTTGTACTTCTTGCTCTTGAGTAATGCAATATGTTAGTGCGTCTTAGAGCACAGTGACACAATACCTGAGCACTCAGCACCTTCCTGTGCCTCCACCAGACCGAAGGGTTGGAGTCTGAAGATGAGGCACCACTGAGCACTGGCACTGCTCTGCTGTCAGTCACTGAGCAGACTGATAGAGCCTCCAGTCACTGTCTGATGCTGATGGACTCCATTCCATCAGGTCACTGTTTCCAAACTTAACAACTAAACAGGAGATCGATGTGGGGCTATAATGATGCCCCATAGGCCTGGGAATAAAAGACCTTCCCACAGCTCAGTTAGCCCACATTACATTAAAAGAACTTCCAACATAAACCAACAAACCTCAAATCCAGCAGCTCTGGGCAGCAGCATGTGTGGCCTACCAGGGGAAAACTGAACACTGCTGCTTTTCAGAAGAAGGCCTCCATCCCTCCATCCAGCTGCCTGCATGCAGCCTACGTTCCCAAAGAGCACCTCCAGAACCCACCTGTGCTGTGAGGATGAGCTCACTGATGATGTGTGCTGCGTGCTGACACCGATCGGGGAGCCCCATGACCTGTGCGACTCTTTCAGCGCTAATCCCATCATCTGTGGAGAGAGGTGCCAAAGACTAAATTAAAAGCAGAAAACATCCACTCGCCAACAAAAGCTTCCTTCCAGCACCACCACTGCTGGCAGCATTTTCACACCACAGAACTATCCCAGGAGCTACTGCTTCCCTCCACCTTCAGCCCCTCTTCCCTGGACTGCAAGAAGACAAAACCCAGCCCACACTGCAGAGGGAAGAACACTCAAAAGAAACCACTTTCAAATGTCAAAAAGCTATGAAAGAGACTGATATAATTTTAAGAGGAAAAAGGCAGCTTTGATAGGTGATCAGACAGCCAAGGACCCAGAGAAAGTTACTCAGAATTAATCAACTCCTGATCCCCAAAGGCTTTAATGTCCTGAAGGAGAATTCTTTAACAGGAAATAAAAGATTTTTGTTATTTTATTTATCTGTACAATTACCACTCAAGACATGACTGTTGTGACATCTAACGTTTGCAAATGAGCTGTATATAATCTTACTCTCTGAAAACCAGGAAGTGCATGAGGAGGCAGCACATCATATTTAAATGGGTTTCAGAAAGAGACACAATGCACCTGTAAATGAGGAAAGCCTGGCTGCTGGAACCCAAAAGTGGAACACTGGTCAGAAAGCAACGGCTCTCCATCCTCACACAAACCTGGTTTAAATTGAATCCTAACTCCAGCATCATTCTGAATCTTTTTGATCATTTCTCCATTTCTTCCTATCACAATTCCAACAGCATACCTGGGCACAGAGACCTGATGGGAAAGGCAAAGGAGTATGAAAGTGCAGAGAACTAGACTGAATGACTCTGATTTTACAAGGAGATGCTCTTAACTTTGAGGATGGGCCATGTTAGGCAGCTCCAGGCTACAGAACTGCAACACTTGAGAAAAACAAACATGTGGCCACAAATTCCTTCCCCACTAAATGAACTCTGCACTACAAGAATGCAGCTTCAATTATAAAGTGCCATCTGGGAGTCCACGAGAACTCCTCCTCTTTGCAGAGCCAGACTCAATTCTTCTGGCAAAAGAACACAACACATTTTAAAAAAAGCTTACATGTTACAAGTGCAGTTGGATGACTCCCCCCACTACCCATCCCACAGGGAGGTTAGCAGAGCACTGTGAAGGAAACGTACCTCTATGCTGCCTCCTCCCATTCTAGCACTGAAATCACTGCGTACGCCTCGGAAGTCTGCCTGATCTTTCTCTCGGATGATCTCCAGTACCATTTCCCTCGCTTGCTACATGGGGAAAGAAGTTACAGTTAGCTTCAAATTATTCTGCTTGCCCTCCTGGTGTTAGGGCCTCAACAGTGGGCAATGGTCAGGCTTCAGGCAGAGAGATCTCCATCTGCTGAACGAGAACAGCAGTCTGATTTCGGATTTCTTTTACCACAGTCTGCTCTTGATGGCACCTTCTATGTCTGACAAAACCTGCCAGGTGCACAAAGTGGCAGTTCCTTGGGTGCAATTGCTTCCTCCAGTCTTTCAAAAAAGACCTTTAACTTTTAAAATATCTTTGATTTTTTTTTTTTTTGCTGTTTTGTTTTTAAATTAAAGGAAGGGAAAGCCCTTTCCTGCTGATAGGACTGAAACCAATACAGTAAGGTAGAAGCTGTTGGTAGCACGGCAGAGACCACACCCACCAAGAGCTACAGAGCACATACCAAGGAGGCTGCTGGGCAGCACTGAGCTTACTGACTCTGACAAGTTAAGCCCAAGCCTGCAGCAATCCAGCAAGACATTTTCTGAGAAAAATGAATATTTTTCCTACCTACTAACAGCACTCAAGGCCATTCACAAGCCTGCGTGTAGCCCAGCTAGTGAAAGTGTACCTTTGAAATTAGCCAGCAGTAGTCACCAACAAAATATAAAAAGCCTGTATGTCAAACCCAAGCATTTGTTTCTTTTTACTATCAGTCAAGCTTTTGACATCTTGATTCTATTTCCAAGCTTGAGGACAGTGGTGAAGCTCTCTCCTTTCATTTTTATGTATTTCCCATGTCCTCAAAGTATTTTTAACAGAAAGAAACAACTCAAAGACATTTCAGAGATGCCAAGACAGAAATAATGGGTGATGGAGAGATTTCAGAAGGATTTGAGGGAGTTAAGAAACACTGTTGCAGCATCCACAGAATCCCACCAAACCTAAGGATTCATCACACTTCTTAAACACTTCCTAAGTGTTCTCAGCTTTAAGTGCCACAAAGATCTTCCAGCCTGTGCAGTCTCCATGTTTTCTTGAATGGAAGATGTGACAACAGCAAATCTTGCAAAGCAGAAACCACCTGGGAAGTGGCAGCACTGAGAGTATGATTTGGTTAAAGGTAGCCAGACTGGCTTTAAACTCCTTTTGCACAGCTATACCTCCACAGTAAGAATTTCAGGGGGAAAAAAATTAATTCTAAACTTGCAATAAGAGCTTTGAAAAATACTACCCACACACTACGTCTGAGCAACATCAGCTGTTGTAGCAATTTATGATTAGGGAGAGCCTATGAAACAGAACTATTTTTATTGGAGACAGGAATGTTAAGCTAGATTTAAGTACTTAGCAAGGTATGAAAGGCACTTGCTGAGAAGTGAAACATGCTGTGGCTAAACTTTAATGCTCTAATTCAGGCGCTCTCATCATGCTGCAATCCCCCAGTCTCCAGCTAATAGGGGGTTTTTCTCCAAACTGCAGGTACATCCACATCTGCAGAACTCTGACACAAGGAGACTGAGGCACCAAGATTAAGCAAACCCCTTGGTTTCAGGAGTTGTTGTGGGATTGGTTTTTAATTACCTGCGTCGATTGGCTGTCTGAGGTAGTTTTGTGAAAGGTTTGCTGTCTCAAATGTGTGATTCAGTCAGTCACTAAGAACCCATTTGCTCAAGTGACACAGATCTCATTTTTTGTTACACAGACTGGAAAGCATTTCAAAACTACTTTCTCCATACCCTCCTCCTCATCTCTACTCCTACCCATGTGCAGTATTTATGTGGAGTGACAGCTCCTAAGTTATGCTGTAAAACAAACTACTCTAGTGTTTTAACCTGCTCTACTCAACCTTACAGAACAAACAAAACCAGTAAAGATTATTACATTTACAGTTTCATTTGACTCCATTAGATGCTCACAAATACACCCAGGTTTGAATTTCTCCTCAGTCGTCTTGGGCAGTTTGCTTTTGCTACATACCTGTACTTTAAATGCATCTCCAGTAATACGGAGAGGTTTATCTGCTCCAGTAGGCAAAGGACCATCTTGGATCATAATCATTTTCACACCTGTTCGCTCCTGAAGAAAAAGCACAGAGCAATTTTCTAAGCAGAGTCCCTAAAACAAGGGACTAGATTTTTGGTTATTAAACATCATGAAGGTCAAACCAGCACCGTTACAGAATGTACAAATTCAGGAACAGTCCTAGAGTGTAAAGGACTGCCAGAAACTGCACCGCTCCTGAGGTTCTCGGATAGCTGAAATCCTTGCAAGAACAACCCCCTCTACCTCAACTACTGACTTTCCAGCCCTTTCCAAAATCTGTAGCTGTCTGCATGTAACAGTTATTAAGTAACCAGCCTCCAAACTATTGGACAGAGGTCTAATAAGGGCACTCAAAACCCCTCCATTTTCGACCCTAGGTGTTTTGCTATAACCCTCTATTCTTTACAAACTTGTACCAGATGGAGGAATAAAGAACGTCCAGGAACACAGTTTATACATAACACAACACTTAATTAGAAAGGGGTGGGATGAGAAAAAAAGATGACATATGGCAGCTTTACCACAGATCAGCAACAAAAGAGAAGCAGAGCACACTACAAGAGCATGGCTGGCATTAAAAATACTGCAGAGCAGAGCAGACACAGTTCTTCCTTGGCTACAAGGATCCCCTCCTAACCAGCACACATCAAGTGTTATCTACGGCACACGGGTTTCTGTCGCAGCTCTGGCAAAACTCCACTACCTGTGTAGCTGGGGCCACACTGATTTTGTAACACAAGATTGGATTTGAGCCCAATCTCCGAAGGCAGAAGAGTAGTCCCTGCTGGAGAAGGTTAGAGCATTCAAGGCTCTCCATTTCAGCCTGTTCCAGTGGACCTAGAGAAGCTGCAGTAGGGAAGAGAGCCCTGAAGGAAATGCATCTTGCGCACCTGCAACTGTTTTATTGTTTCACCTCCTTTGCCGATGACTAGCCCCACTTTGGATGCCGGGATCAAAATCTCCTGAATGGTACTGTTGCCATCAACATCGTTGTGAAAACCGGGTCCGTTCCGACAGCGATCTACAATCTGCCCCAGTAGCCGTTTTGCTTGTCTTTGGAAAAGAATCGAGGGAAACAACCATTAGACAACATTGCTCCACGTGACCAAGAGACCAGGAACCATCGGAATGGAGAGCGACCGGGGAAAGGAGAAGTGGAAAGATGGAGGAAACCATAGTCAGCACAATGTTTGCCCTTTTTTTTTAACTCTTTGATGTCTATTTTCCCCTATCATGATTACTTATAAGCAGTTTGATTTTTGAAGGGGAAGAGAAAAGGAAGAGCAGCAGCATGCTCTGACCTCTTAGGAAGTTAAGGACAATAGTTGAGCTACAGCATTTGGGATGCTTACTTCAAATGAAGATGCTCTAGGTTTTAACTTTTCTAACACATACACAATAATAAAACTCAAGCTCTGTTCTCCTCAGTCAAGACAAAAAGACACACACTGCTCTGATACTAACACAGGCCATGATTAACCATTCTCTGATCAGTCACAGGCAACTGCTTTGCTCTTCTCTATCTGCTCTTACCAGCAGCACCAGAACACTGTCCTAACACAGCCTCTGCTCCAAGCAGTAGGTGCTGAAGCTACACCACGAAGCAAGGCAGGGATACTGCAGCAGCCACCAGTGAAAGACTGGGTTCTTCTACTCCTGGTGAGAAGAGACACACAAAGAAGCATTTGGGAGATTAAAGATCCCTTCTCTAAATAATCTTTAGCATGTCAGAGGTAACTGACAGGGTTTCCCTTCATCTTGAAGACTCCTATACCAGCACATCCCATTCCTGCCCTTGTCCCACAACCCTTCTGAAAGCAGGAGAAATTCACTGGTTCCCTGTACAGACTAATGCAGGATCTTCCCCTCTCTCCACTTCACACCAAGCCGTATCAGGCACCCTAAGGACGACTGACTTCTCTCTGGAGATTTCAAGTACAAACTCATCCCTTCAAGCAGACATTCCCCCAGAGCAGCTCAGGGGGTGGTGCTCTGAGGCTGCACTCAGAGCAGAGCACTGCTTGCCCTTGACTTCCTCACAACAAAAGGGAGAAGGTGGAATTTCTGGAAGGCCATTTCAAATATTCTGGAAAAGTCTTAGGAGGTTTTATTCATCCACCTTCATATTTTGTGTAAAGTTCTTTTAGTGACAATACAGAGACCACAACAGTTAATACATAACATATTTCAGATGAGAAGGGGTCACTTGGAAATTAACCCTATTTGTTTGTCACTGGATATAACTAATGAAAACATTCCTCACAAAACCCTTCTCAAAAAAGCCTGACACTTAGAATGGTTTCTTTACTTCATTTTATTTTTCTACAAGTAGCCTGAAAAAAACAGTTGAAACAACCAATTTGTCAAGAATTTTACCACAAAAGTAAATTGAATTTCACTTTATTCCATGTCCATGTTCTGTTTCACAAATTTAATAGTCTCACTTCAAAGACTCACTCATATTTTAAGACAGCTTTGGACATGAGTACATTTAATTGCTTATTTCAGAACCACCAAGTCTTAACTACACCTCTCCCCCATTTTCCCACAACTGCACCTCATGAAGCATCCCAGCTTTTTGCTATTTTGCTCTTGTTCTTAAATATTCTTTGCTAAAGGGCAAAAACCACTTCAATATCAGCAAGAATACACTGCCTGCCCTATAATATGAGTTTGCCAATTATATTTATTTGGGCTCACTGCTTGCAGTATTATGGTAGAATAAGGAGATTTAAGCACCCTTAGATCTCTTTAGGAATGGAAGAATGATGAGTGTCTTCTCTTTAGAGAGACAGGCTTTGCACCAATGTATTTTCAAACGCAACTCAAAGATTTCCAGATGGATTTTAAAAAACCCACCTACCCAAAGGCTGGGGAGAGAAAGAGCAGCTCCATATGTTAAGTGTGTTCCTGTAAGCCTGAGGATCCTGGATCCAGTTCCAGCAGGAGGTCCTCAACTGGTTTGTGAGAGTCTCAAACTCAGCTCCTGGGAAGGGGGAGGGAGGAAACACTGTCCCTAAAGTTTCTATAGGTCTAAAGATAGAAATCCCTGCTGGCTGGCCACGTGTCTCTACCATGCAAGGAGCAGAATCAAGACTTGGGTTCAGTCCTTTGCTTCTTGTTGGCAGCAATGCAGAGACAAGCACCCAGTGGGCCTCATGCTGCTCTGCAACAACACCAACACCTCCAGGGTATCCTGGAGTGGCACCCACAGGCTTTGGAGGCCTCATGCAGCCCTTCTTCAGCTGGAAGGATGCTCATCTCAATAGGAGCAGGGAAGCGAAGGGGAGAAGAGAAGTGCCCTTCAACAGCTTAGCTCAGTATCCTGGAAAACTGCAGTTACTAAACTGCATCCTAGGTGCCCTAAGAGCAACCTCACCCTGCGGAGGGGAATTCCAAGGAAATTTCTGCAGAGGATTCAAACTGCAAGTGGAAAAAAAAAGCCTTTGAGGTGCACAGTTTAAAGCATCAGACCAAGAGGTTCTATGCTCCAGAGACCCTCAAGTTTCTCTAGGCCAACATTTGCTGGTGTGGCTAATAACCAAGTAGCACCACTGACAGAGCACAGCATTAGGGAGAAGAGAAAGAAGGAAAAAGGAGAGGAATGAAATCAGAACTCACTCAATGCTCTCTGGTGTCCCAGTGAGTACACAGGGCCTCTCAGGCATCCCACCACTGTCTGCAAAGGAAACAAGGAGAAAACTTGTGATACATGAAATTAAAAATGTGGCAGTTATTCCAGTGACTGTGAAGCACCAATGGAAGCACCACCCACCTGCATACATAGCATGCTAAAGAATTCAAAGTCATCCAGGATCAACATATTTTAAATTATTTACTGGATATCTGCATTCTTTTAAAGCCTTCCCCACCAGTTAAAGGGAGGGGTAAAACCTCAGATAACACTGATCAACAGTTCCCTGCACAGCACTGCAGCAGTCTTCCCCAAAGCAAGCTGGCACCAAATGATCCCATTTGGATGAATTGTCTCATTTTTATGATATGAAGCAAGCTGTATGGAGAGCTGCTGCCAGCCCTCCTGAAATCTCTTCTGCCAGCAGCTGGAGCTGACCAGACCACCCAGAGGCAAACCACAGAGCTGAGCAAAGTGAGAAAACTCAACAGCTTCAGGTCTAAGCACAACATGCATTGTTCATCTGCTCTGCAACCATCTGCTGGTAAAAGCCAGTTCCTTCACTGCTCCATTCCCCAAACCACCTGACCAACCTGTTTTCTACCCTGGTTGGGAGGTGGGTCCCACAACAGCTCTCCCATGGCTGGCTGTATCCATGTTAATGGTGATAACACACCCTGAGCATGGAAAGTGCCTGATCTAATGTACACAACACCCTCTGACATTAAGACCTGTTCACTCACCACACAAAGAGGAGCTTACCTGGAGCAATTTGAATTTTGCAGCCAGACTCTATCTGAATCCGTGAGATCTGTTCTCCTCCCCTGCCAATTACTGAAATGAGTTCAACAAGCATCAGAACAAACTGTTTTTCCTGGAAACTGCAGAGCACCTTCCCCCTTTTACTCCACTGCAGCTGTCTATAAAGGAACAGTTTGAGTCCAGGATTGCAGAAGAGGCATCCACAGCATGACCAAACTTATCACAGCAGAAAAACATTAAAATACTGCTGAACATTATTCTATTTGCTTGGAAAAGCAAAACAAAAAAGCCTGCCTTGCACAGGAATGGAAAGAAATGAGTATGGAAGAAATAAGGCACTAATCTGGGTGATGCTAAGAGAGTAATTTAAGTACATCTTGTTCAGCCTGCACCAATAAGCCAGTTATTTGGGGTACTAAAGAAGGTAAAGACTTGTTTATAATTCCCATTTTACTGCCATTTTTGAATGGACATGCTATTTGGCTGTCTGCACTCAGACAGAACCTTATCCTCAAATGCTCTATCAACCTCCAGGGCACACAAATATCCCTCTCCCTTAACTCTCAGAGTTGATACATTGCTGTTTCACAACAAGACACCCAGAGCACAGACTGTGCCAATCACCATTCCTACCCTTCCCAGACTGCAAAAACAGCAAAGCTGTCAAGTCAACCAGGTATTCCTGGCTCAGGATGCTCCCAAAGAAGCATGTCAGCTGTGGGGCTGCATCCCCCTGCATCTGTCTGCCCCTGAACCAGGGTGAGACACAGATGATGCCTGTAAGCTCCTCTCTCCCAGGGCCAACATCCTCCATGTGTAGCATGGACTGGAAAATGAGGAGGTCTGGCAGGAGAGGAGGGAGCCTCTCCTTTTTGCAGGAATTTGAGTTACAGTCTTGCAGTGTCTTTAGAGTGGGGACAAAACTTGGCGCGCTATGGGGTAATTACCATGGCCTGTTATTTTCCTCTTTACTCTCCATATATCAAATTGGAAGGGATACACAGAGACCCAGCAGTGGAAGAGTCTATGCAATCACTGCAGTAACACATCAGCAGGAGGTGCCATTGAATGCCAGAGTAATGATCATTAAGAGGAGGAGAGAAATTAGGATCAAGCTTGAAAGAGAATAGCATCAGGAATGCAAATCTAGGAAAAATTCTGGTCTGGTTTTGTTTCCCTGCAGCAAATGTGTGAGGAATTTAAAATTCTGTTTAACTTGCCTTTAGTCAACTCATATTTTAACATTTAAATGTTGTTTTCCTTCCTCAACTCTCACAGTTTTGCATACTCAAAGTAAAATGTTGCAATGAAGGGAAATTAATTCACTTTTGACTTGTTTATGTACTGTGCTAATGGGAATTTAAAAGAGAAAAATCACTAAAATGCCCAGTAACTTGTACCAAACATTCTTGTTCTTATTACTGGGACACCAAGCTTTTCCATGAACTTTGCATCTGGATTTTAAACACAGATCCTCTGTTCCCCATGAAGACAGCATTAAACAAGGCTTATCCAAGGCTAATAAGCACAAAAATTTGTGTCAGAATCAACAGCAGTCCTGCACAGGAAACACATGAAGAAGCATCAAAAGCATCCAAGGTACTTACTAAATCCAACCATTTTGTCAGGCACTTTGAACTCTTCTGTTATTACAGCCCTTAAAAAAAAAAAAAAAAAGGAAGAAAACCTCAAAGTCATTACAAAGAACAATCTGGAAAAAACTACATCCCTGCCATGGAGTCTGGGCTCAGCCCAGGGGTTCTGCACACACAAGTAGAAGCACATCACTGTCAAAATAATTTGTTTTGGAAGGGACCTCTAATGGTCACACAATTGCTCCCTTGCTGGATTCATTTCCAGTCTACCTCTGGTATCTTGAATGCAGCTGATGGAAGAAGCTCTTTCTGTCATTCTTGCTCCAGACAGATTTAACAAAAAAAGCACAAAGTTTCCTTATCATTGAGCCTGGACCTTCCAAACAGCAGTGTCTGCCCAGTGCTTCTGGATATTCTCTTCCCAGGAAAGACCAACCAAAGCCAGTCCTGACATGAAATCCCCCTTCTGATATTCATGGGTTTGGTGTTTTGGGACTCTTCTTTCACCTGCTTGTCCTTATCTTTCTTTTCTTTGGAATTAATAATAATTGTCTTCAATTATCCTCTGAATTCTTATTATCTCAAGACTTCCACACCTATTGCTCGTTGGAAATTTTCAATGTGTCTGCTTCAAAACAAATCACTCAAAGCAGTTTCCTAAGACCTGACCACAGTCAAGTAGAAAGGAATTAACTTGGATTGTTCTTTTGTTTAGCTCTGTCTTGTAGAAAACACAACACCAAGAACATGGAATTTGCAGATATGCATTATATACAATTTGTTCAGCAATCTGAAAAGCAATAAAACACCTGCAGAGTAAGTTCAGAGCAGGTTTTGTGGGGAAGTATATTAAAATCTTCCTTTTCCTGCTTTAGATCAGTTAGGAAAGATATCAAATACACACTAGACTTGATTAGCTGAGCTGCAGATAAAGTACTAACACTCCTAGCCCTTTCTAGGATGCTTTAGTAGGACGTTAGCTTTAACTTAACCATTAAAAATTTAAGGTTCTACAGCCTTGATGCACATTATTTGTCCCTTCTGCTGAGGCCCCAAACAGCTGGTTAGGATGGAAATGCACTACTATTCACCTTCCGGCTAATCCAGCTTTAGAAATGTTCTTTCCTTCAAACCAACACAGAAAACTCCTCAAGAGGAGGATTTGAGAAAAACTGAGAATTTTACATATTTATTGCATGCTAAGACAGGCTGGATTACAACTCATACTTGCTTCAGACTTCACAAACCATCTTTGACAAGGAGTCATCCCAGGTCATATGACACCAACAAAACTAAATAATAACAACAACAGTAACATGTGTCTGTTTGATACTTCGACCTTTTGCCAAAATGTCAGACCTTTTTTCACTTTTTCTTTCCTGCCCCTGCCAGGGCAGGGGAAGGGAAAGGAGAGAGAATTTTTTTTTTTCAGTCCTGTACATTTGCAGAGACCAAATCCAAGTTTCACATCAACTCCTCTTTTTTCAGCAGAACAAACAACCCAGGCTGTAGAAAACCCAAGCTGACAGTTTTTCCACATTCTCCACCTCTGACTTTCTAACACTACTACAGATGGTGGATCAATAAACAATTAGAATTGATCAATAAATAATAAAACATAACCCACTGCTTACCTTTGATGTACCAGGGCCCCTAACTGGTTACCTACTGTGGCAGAGAGAGAAAAAAGGGAAAAAAATCAAAGCATTAGCACGGATAAACTAACTTCATCCCTATAGAAAAAGAGTTCTTACCGTTTCATCAAAAAAGAAAGAAAAGCAAAACAGTAATTTAGGTTCAGTGGCTGAAATGAATGCGTTATGTGGTACAAAACAGGAGGGGATTTCTTGATCAACACACACCACAGCCCAGTGTCCAGCTGAACACAGGATAGGGAATTGATCCGTGTCTCCCCATGCTGAGAGTCATGGGAGAAAATCCTGCCTGCCCAAATCCAAATCCCTGCAACTAACCTCCCCCCTTCCCAAATTAAGCCCAAAGTAGTTAAAAAAGGGAAAAGGCGGGGGGGAGGGAGGAGGAGGGAGAGAAATCTGAAGGAAATACACCAGTGTGCATTAATAAACAAGAATAAAAGCCAAGCAGCCTCAGAGATTCCCTCAGTCCAAGCGTTAGACACCGCTGGCACATACTTCTCTCTGTGTCTCTGATCTGTGCTCCATGGAGCCCACTTACACGGAGACCTGTTAAAGGAATAGGGCTGTTAAGTAACCTCGTGGCACCCAAACAGTGTTTCACCCCAACAAAACACATGTTCTTGAACACATTCCAGGCATTTCTGCCGTGCTAGCTGGTGGTCCATCGTGATTAACAATTATCTTCCTACTGACAACCCTGAGACAGACTTCTCCCCCCAGCCTCAACAGATTAGATCTTGCTTCCAAATGTTAATGGGGAAAATATCATTAGACCAACTCATGCAAAGTAGGAACACGAGCCCTGCTGGGCTTCCTACTGGACCTTGCCTGCAGCAAACCAGCTAAAAACCAGACCATTTGGTGCTAACAACCAGTTGAAAGATTATATTGCATGCCTGGAGGGCACGGAACAAAACAAATGAAACTGGCCAACATGTGAGCTGTGATAACAAAGATGCTGTTTCAAACTACCTTGCAGCGAGCTGCACATTCTTTGACCTGAAATAAATTGGCAATCAGCTGGCAGGGATAGAAAGTGGATGCATCCCACACTCTCTAAATCTGGTAGAAAAATGCATCAAGTTTGTGGCCAAGCACTTTACTCAAAGAAAATAGACAAAGAGAGTCAATAGCGTATTTCTGCTGGGTGTCAATACCTCCAGGATAGTTCAGGACCAAAATATCGACAATATATCTATTTTATTACTCTCCCCAGCTCAGCAATAAGACAACTGCTGCGTTAATTGACTCCCTTAGATTTGTCTTTGCATATTCTCACCCGGAATACGAAAAGCTGTAATTTGATAACTATGAATATTGCAGTTGAAAAAAGTGGGTGATGTAATGGGGAATATTTGTTCTGGTTGATAACCACAGAGCTGAGCAAATACAACCGAACTCAGAATCTTGCTCCTAACTGCACTCAGAATATTTCAACTCCACCAGTAGGTCTGGTGGTATTGGTGTAGTGTGGGGTTGCCACAGCCAAGGCCACTCATTATCAAGATGCCAGGAAGAGTGGTTTTAACTCTGCAAAGGCTGTATTTAAATCTCCACTTTGCATTTCATTTCACCAGAACAGCTCTCTTGGCAATCTGTTCGCTGCAGCCAGTGCCCACCAATTATGAGACAGATACACATCCTATAATCAACTCCCCAAGTTCACACAAGGAAGGGAAGAGCCTTCATTTTGTAACACAATCCTACACTTGAAAAAGTCAACTTCTGAGGGGAAACCTGTACCAGCACAGCAAGTTAAATCAGTCAGGGAATTTAATGCTTTAGATGTAGGTAACAATGTCTCTCCAACGCATTCTGAGTACTATCCAAACAGAGTAAGCCACTCGCCTCCACAGGGAGGTATCAGCCTTAATGCAGGTTTATTGTACAAATTAGTATGGAAAAATTATGCCACAATAACTTATGTGAGAGACCATTCCTTCCACAGCTCACAGATAGCTTCTCAAAAAACTGAGACTGAAGGCAAATGGAGAGAAATGGAAATTATTTACTTCAAGTCAGTTATGATTTCTTCCTGTTTCAGGGGGGAAAATATGATGTGGCTCCCAGTTCCAACAACCTAAAGATCCATTCCTTCTCCAACATGTCCATTTTTCTCTAAAAAACAGGGACTAACAGAGAGGCAGGGCTGGGGCAGCCACAAAACTGAAAGCTGATGCACCATTCCACTGTCTCCCTCCACACCAAGGAGGGGGCTGAACTCTGACAAGCCACATACATATTTCCCCCTTTTACATCTATTCAGTACAATTTAACTGTAACTGCAGTCATTTTACTGCAAATAAGGAAAAATACTGAATAAAATCAGCACAATTTCATATTAATGGCACCTGCTGGTTGATAACTCTTCATTCTGCTTTACGCTTCACCTTAACTGAATTCTACCTAACAGACACTCAAAACAAATGTGGATTTTTCTTCCACCCCATAAAACAGAGCAGTGCCTCCCACTAAATTAATGTGCGTGATGGGAATATACAATCTCTTCAGGAATATCTTCATGACTAGAATAAAATCAGAGACATATCTTCTTGAGAGCAGTGGAACAGGGCTGCTTTTTATACCTTAGAGCAAAAATGGGATCATCATAAATTTCAGAAAGCTACAAAGATTGTTATCCTGATTCTCCATCATTAAATACTGATAGGTTTTTCCTGAATTAAACAGTCAAACCCTAATAATTTTTGTGTGTGACTTCACTGCAGATCTTTGGAGGTTTTTGCCCTCCCTTAAACTGCCTTATTTTAAAAGTGGCCCTCTGTAAAGTTACAATTTTGAAGAACAGGGGCATTTTGTGTATTAAATGAAATTTTTTGCCAAGAGATCTGGACTTCTGCCCTGGTCCTACTGCTGCTGCAGATGTGTCAAAGAGCATCAGTACTGACTTTCATCAGCAGTAAGACAGGGATAGAATTCCCTTCTGCCCACCACTATTTTCATTGAAAACACATTGGAAGAAAAGAATAAAGTACTCTGTACAGCAGGACCATGTCACTTTTGAGCCCTTGGTTCTATTACAATCAAATTTTATTACACCAGAACAGGTCATCTTCAGATCTGGTGTACCACAGGAGCTTTGGAAGGAGAGAGGAGTGGAGAGAGGGGAGTGTGAGGCTTCTCCAAGGTCTCTCACCTTTGTTTTCCCAGACTCAAAGGGTGCCCCAGCCTTCAGCTGTAATGCTGCTACTTAATCCTATGGATCTCCCAGGACACTCCTTTAAAGCAGCCCAAAGCAGGGCAAACAAAGGGTAATGCTCTGTCCATCAGTCTCTTTGCAGCAGACTGGATCTCTGTTTTCTTTGAACAAAAGGAGGCTGCTTCTTTAAAGGTTATTTAGCATTAAACAAACTTATTAATCTGTGCTGATAATTAGAGGGACCTTCTAATTAGAATGGAGGCAAGGGGTAGCAGTTGGCCCTTAACAGGTGGGCTGGGGTCTGTCCTCAGCAGCAGCCACAGGCAAGATGCCACCAGGTCTCTCTGCAGTTCAGACTCACCTGTCCCCAGTGCTCCCCTTCACTGAGAAACATTAACCCCTGCAAGTGGCCACAGAAATGCCAGCTGTGACTTCCCAGGAGCAATACAAATAAACCTGATCTCTCCCCTGCACTACAGCTGTTTGCAGGATTACTTCCAAGCTGTTCCCAGAAAGGGGAAAAAAGGCAGCCAGGGAAAAGAGAAGCAATCAGTCTCAAGCTCCAACACCAACGAGCCAGGTTACCAGGGTTGATCCTGCTGCTCCACAGTTCAGATGAGGGTTATGTTAAGGGAAGTGTAAAAAGCACCCACACATCCTGGTTTCTGACACTATGATAAATCTGTTTTTCCTAGAAATGCTTTAAAAGCAGCTGAATTAGTTTTGATAAACACACTGACACCTGTCTTAAGACCACTTCCTCAGCTGGCATCAGGCAGCCACGGCAGCAGCTGTTTACAAAAACAGATGGGAAGAATTAGATTGTCCTGAAAGACAGCCAGTTCTCCTGTCACCTTAAGTACTTCCTCTGGAGACAATTTTTTCAGCAGTATTAGGAACAGCGATAATTTCCCAAGAGCTGCATGGGGATAAGGAAGCAATGAGACCTGCACCCAGCCTTGAGCATGCAGTATATGGGGGAAATTTCCCACCAGATTTGTTTCCAACACATTCAGAGAAGTAGAATGCATCCAAATCCACTATAAAATGCACTATAACATTTCTAAAGTATGTGTAACAACATAACCACTTCTTGACAACAACATCTCCAAACTGTGCTTCACAGACAAGCAGAAAATGGAGAGAAGTGTGAGCATGAAATTCCAATACGCCTTGTTTGCAGCTAACAGAGAACTAAAAAAATCATCCAAATAGGAAGTGCTTTCCTAATTTAAGTGTCCTATTAAAAGCAACTTCCACCTTCCAGACATTTAAAGCTAAAGCTGCATTACAGACATTTAATTACATGGCAGCAAGAGCAGGTAGCCCAAGACTAAGATATGGATCACACCACAAAGAGATACAGAGCAAGAAGCACACACAGCTTCAGGAGTTGCTTTGCCAGGCTACAGGTAAAGAACAGCACAGGAGGATCCCACATGTAGGGGGGAACTCATCACACAGCTGCATCTCAGCACAGGACTTACTAATACCATTAGAAACAAAACCCAGCATGACACAAGCTGGAAGAAGTGCTACCACCCTTATCCCTACCCTGACAATTCCTGCTTCTTTGTCAAATTCCAGCCCTTTAAAATATTACTTCTGTCATTTCTCTTCTCCTCAAATTCCTCATATACCAGATTTTTGGGAGGGGTGTTGGACAAAATTATATACAGATATATATGAACAATCCAAGGGCAAACACAGCATTGGAGCTGCTTTAAGAACAATTACAAACAAGGTGCAGTGCTGAGGACAGGGTGAGCAGAACTGCTGATCCAGGAGTCAGGAATAGCCACTCTGGGAGGCTCTCCCAGGAACAACACCCACTCCATGGAGCTATCTCCATAGCACAAGAAACCAGCACTTTTCTAGCCCAGACTGCTACTGTTTGACACGGTCTGTGTCAACACAAACAAGGCTCACCACGTTCTAGGGCTCGTCAGTACAAGTTTAAGTACAAAGTCCAACCTGTCACTAAAGCACTACGACCAACTCACGTGTTACGAGTTCCTAAAACCCATTTTGTCAAGAGGTCAGATCTCCAGCTCAGTCTAATGAATCAATGAAAAACACAGGCAGGGCAAATGTTGTGAATGACTGGCTCCCAGAAGGCTATTTTTATTCCTTTTCACACACAACCATATCCCTAAGCTCAGATCTGTTCAGCATTTCCTCACACTGCCCAGCCTGTGACACCCCAGCACCTTCCCCTGCAGAACCAGCACACAGCAGCAATGCCAGACCTCTGGCTTCTCAACAAAAGGATGCTCCAGTCCAAGATACAAAGTGTGGGGGCTCACCCAGAAAAATCCATTCTCTCCTGAAAGCCCAAACCAAAGGAGCAGCAGCAATCTGTTGCTCAAGTAGAGCCAAGAGCAGAGAACAGAAGTGGGTGGTGGCACATGTTCAGAAAACAGTAACTTAGCAAGCCAGAGGCTCCACATGAAATAAACTTCTCCCCATGCTCCAGCATGTTTTTTCAGACTGAGGAGGAGCAGACGTGCAGTTATTTTCAGCCTTAGTATCAGACAGAAAAAAATTCTTTTCAAAATGAATTGCTAGGCAGCAGCTTGGCTTATCTCCTCAGTACTCCTGAACATATCCATGAGGGAGAGAGTAACCCTGCAGGGCTGTGAGTGTCAGGAAAAACACCAGAGGAAATAGCAAAAAGGAAGACATAGCCATGCTTTTTACTTCTTCACAAGGAAAGGGGAGCTCTTTGCATCTATACAGCAGCAGATAACACAGTTTAAGCACTCGTAACAATGCATATCATTAGACTCATAAAACCTAAAAAACTCTTGTTCTAACATTTCTGTTGTTCCCACCAAAGGTAAGAAACTAGTGGCTTATTTTAAAATGATAACAATTCATACAATATTGACTTATTACAGTTACCAGCTATGGTCCATGCAATAAACTATCATTTGGCTATGGCCAATTTTAAATTCTTCATAGATCTCAGAATTCTCAAATAATAATGGAGAAAGCTAAGCTAGTACAAGAGGTTTCCTACCAACTTGCATCATCTTACATAAATAACTTTTTTCCTTAGAATTCATCTACAAAGCAACCAGAACTTGACAGCAACTCTGCTCCTGGGCTGTGATTATTGTCACAGATGGAAAGGAACACGTGTAATGCTGTCCCTACACATTACCTGCTCTCAGAAAATAAGGGTTATCGGGGAAGAACATGTACTGTGTACACCTGGTGCTCTATATGTGGGCTCCAGCACAGGCTTGATAAGCAAATCCTCCTCCCTCCCTCAGCTACCATAGACCAAGATTTAAATGGCACAGTTTGTTTGTTAACTCCCAAAGGTCATGAACTAACAAAGAATTGCTTCACATTAATACTAATGCCTAAGAACACTGTGCAATCGAGGTAAGAGTAAACAGCACAGGGCATCTTGCATAAAGTTTCTACACACAGAAAGCTGCATTTTCCATCCTTAAAACAGACAACTGCCTCCATAGATGAATTTCAGGAGCTGCAAGCACAAGAGTGACTGATGACAGCCAGCTTACCTCCATCATCCAGGGGCCGTTTCTGCACTCCATAACCGTAGACTGACGGGTCCACAAGTGTTGTAGAATTATTCAAGTGAGGAATATCTCCAATTTTAGCAGCAATCTATAAAAAGGGGATAAAAGCATTATCAGCCACCACAACTAAACACTCTTTCTCCCAATAAAGCATTGACCCCAGGCCAATCTTCTATCAGGTATTTACTATACAGGTGGATTTGTAACAAGGTGCTTCATTTGTAAAGCAAACAATTTTCTGCTTGCTTTTAATATTTGCTTAATTAAAATCATATTCACCCAGTTCCTCTTCCTGATCATAAGTAGATGTTTACTCCCTGGAACATTACATTCAGGATTATTTGCTCGATGGATAGCTGACAAACTAAATCTTGCTAAGAGGAGGGTTCAAACAAACCCACCAACTTTGTCCTGGAGAAGCTGCCACCAGCAGAGCTGTGTGGGAGGACATGTGCTTCCTTCTGCATCCCTGCAGGTCCAGACAGACAGAAATGCACACTCACACATCCGTGGGGGAGCAGAGGGAGAGAGTGGAAACGCACAGCACAAGGACAGGTTTGGGAACTCCCTGTCAAAGAGACTGGATCAGTCTTGTTTACTGTGTGAGGAATAAGCCAGTGGGCAAACTATCACTCTAGAACTAGTTTCCATTTCCTGCAGTGGTCAGTACAGCACAAACAAGATTAATGCTACCTGTGCCTCTGCCTCCAAACTTTCCAGAGGGGAAACTGCCATTCCCTGCCGAGCCAGGATACGAGGAGTTCATTCACAGGGAAGACGAGACAGTCAGGTATCACAGTAAAGAGACTCAGACACACACCTAAACATCATTTAATACAAGTGAAAAGTTAAGCTCATCTCTAGTGACATTTGGGGGACAGCTGTACAGGTGGGTGGTAACAAACACGAGCTCTTCCAGCTGCTCTCTGAGCTAACTGGTAGAAACCCGACCTAAAAACACCCAGGTGCATCCCCTGGGTGCTGCACCCCAGTGAACACCCTCCCAGGGACAGGCAAACTGCACTCTCACAGCTCCCTTTGCCTACATTAAGTATTTTGCTGCAATAAGCAAGCACAGAACAAAGCAGTTACAGAACAAATATAAAGTATTTATAGTATGCTACAGCACTTGCTGCCTTTTCCAGCAGAAAGAAAATCACTGAATCAAATCCTTACCAAGAGACTGATCTGACTCCATTGTAAATGGATCTCACCAGAGAACAAGGAACAGGAGCAGATGAAAGAGCATTTTACACAGACATGTTTTAGATGACCAATATATCTAAAGATTTCTAAAATTTGCATTTCACTGCAACAGAACATCTAGACACCTGCAGCAACTCTGGTTGTTGACACTACCTTCTGCTGCAGTGGAACAAACAACGGCCCAAGATGCAGAACCACAGGGCACTGGAAAAAAGCTATTTGAAACAATCCTGAAAGAGTGAGGGCACTGCTTTTAGAAAGAGAATAGGAAACATTCTGTTCAATGCCTTCCACGAAAAGGGCCCCAAGTTTGGACCATTTTCTCCTTATAGTCCATTCTGTCCTGGCTCCTTTTGAAAAGTCAGAAACTTTGTTGTGTCAGAAGTATCAGAACTAGAGAATAAAATCTTCCACTAGTACCAGCTATGATCCTGTAGTGAGGCTTTCATGACAAGCATTTTGTACATCAACATCTGCAGTAAGTCCCCAGAAAGCTGGTTCTGAAAGCATTAACACACCTTATGCTCTCCAGGAGGGAGGGCCAGGTGATGCTTTACTCTTTTGTTAAATGTTGTAGTGCATCCATGGAATATTCAGCCCTTTGCCCTTTCCCTTTATATTTGGGATGAAGAGAATTTTAATGACATACAAAGAGCAGAAATGTTTTCTGACTGCTTCAATGCAGAAATATAAATTTTAAAATATATTGTACAGCAATCTATTAACAGCTTTCATATAGTAACTTACAATATAGACCAAAAGGAACAGTGTCAGGTATAACACATCCTGACACATTTTGGGACATTTGATTTCAACACCTCCTTCAAGAACTCTCTTTCTGTCAGTAGTTATTTACTATGACTTAAAAGTTATGGATGATCCTTTAGAGGTGAAATCATTCACCACACACTTCAGGAAAAGAAAAAAACAGTCTGTGGATAGCAGAAGCTAGCTTAGGGAAGGAAGGCAGCCTGAAGTACAAAGATGTTCAGGACCAACCTGCTGGCACCAAGGCTGTCTATCCCACCTCAGGGGAGCTTTGTGAACCCCTGCTCATACTGAGCACACAATCATCACCCTGGCACAGAATCCTCCAAGCAAAGGGCAAAGCAAGAGTGTTAAAGCAATTTTTACATTATCAGCTTTTAGGGTATTTTCCTTCCCCCCTCCTCCTTTATTTAAACTTGTACCCTTATCTCTAAAGCCTCCCAGCTGCCACTGGATTACAGGCAGACAACGGTGCCACCTCACCACAGCAGGAAAATACACCCTGCAAAATCAAGAGCTGAGCTTTTAAAGCACATGTAGCAGCTAAAATACATTTTAACATCTCATGTTCAACCTAAAATGGGAAGCTCAGTTTTTATGACAGGTTCAGCAGGGAGGTAAGCACAAAAATTAGGACATGGCAAAAGCAAGCAGACCTAGCCCTTATCTGCCTCAATGACCTTGAGTAATGTACTGCTGTTAGCCACTGCTTTTGTCCTGCTCTATGTCAGCCTTAGCTTTTTTTCTCCTTTCCCCCCCCCTTAAACCCAATGCATCCATTTTATCAAGCTCTGAAATACACAGGGGAAAAAGCATCACTGTTTTTGCACTTAAATTCTCCAAAATAAAGCTCTCCAACAAAGACGTTAAAAGACAACACAAGCCCCAGCTACAAATTGTACTGGTAAAGCCAAGAAAAACAAACTAATCCACGAAGTGGTGTGAGAGATACAAGTTTTCCTATACCTTGCATTTCTGTTCTCCTATACCTTTAACAGCTAGGAAAATGACAATACAAAATACAGAGTAATACAAAACCACTTCTAAACATGAAGCTTCTTTGCTAGGCACACTCAAACACCAACAGAATTCAGCTTTCAAGAGAACAGGCCCAGCTTCTAGGAAAAACCTCTCCATGGTGCCCTGCAAAGAACAGCAACAGATAAAATCACCAATTCTAGGTATTAGCAGGATAAAAAAACCCCAATAAGGCACTGTCATCTGACTCTTCAGACTATTCTGGTCCTTGTGCTGCTCCTCCCATTCACTAAGCAGAACACTTGAGTTGGGCTGACAGACATTTCTCCAGAGCTCTGCAGAAAGCAATAAAACCACCCACAATCATTTAACTTTATCACAGCTTGGTTTCCCTAAATACCAGAGTAATTGGCAAAGCCTAAATCTACTTGAGGATGACCTGAAAAAGGACTCTGCAAGGGGGTAAAGAAAAGTTTGTCCAAGACCCCTCCATCACTACAGAAATTAGAAGTTACAGCCTGATACAGAGAGGGATTTCAAACACAGTCTGTGGACTCCCAGTCTCAGAATATTCCCCATTTTCAGGTAGCCAGGATGGCACATCACAGGCCCATCAAGCCTCAGCCTCTGCTCTCCACAGCATTCCCAGAACACCCAACAGGACACTGTTTGGTTAATAAGAACAAAACTTAAGGACAGCCTGAGAGAAATTCATCTTAGTTCAAAGTACAAGCAGCTCTGCTTATTTTCTGATCCCACTACTCAAAAGGGGAGCAAACATCCTCTCTCTCCCCCCACCTCGAAATGCTACAGAAAAGCCAGCCTGCCTGGGAGCAGCTGGACAGATCTGCCCCCACCTAAGAGCCACCAATCCACTTGAGACAAAAGATGCAGGACAGAGCAATTCAAAGTCCCAGCACTGCCTTGAAAAAGTAATTATTCATAACTCCCAAATATTTCAGAGTCCATAAAAAATCCAAACGAGTCCAGCACAAATGCTGAAAGCAATGCAAAGTAATTTCTTTCAAATATATTCCAGGTTTCTATTTTATATTCCTATAATCATCTCACATCCCAGTGGCTCTGAGGAATGCAGCTACTTTCCTTTACTCAGGGAAGTCTTCCTTGTCCTGAAGTTATGTCCTTGTTTAGATATTCAGGACCAAGCACTGTATTCCACAATCTGATTGTAATGTTATGGCTCTCATGAGAACTGAATCCAGTAAATTTAATTACTGGTCTTACATGTGACACAAATCCCTGAAAGATTCAAATATCAAGACAGGGATGACCAACCCATAAAGTAAGAACTATGGCTGAATTTCTTTCCTCTGCTCCCTCACCCCCTTAGAGCAAAAGGAATACTCCAAATAAGCCAAAACCAGAACAAAAAGCTGTACCAGATCAGTACAGCTCAGGCAAATGCAGCACCAAACATCCTTGGTGAAAGCTCTGCCATCACCTCCAGAGAAATATTAGGTGCAGCTGCCTTTTCATTTTCCCCAGATTCTCAGCCAAGAAGTCTCACCACAGATTGCTTGGGTGACGAGGCAAACATCCATCACCTGAGCAATGAAGAGCATTTTCAGTGACATGTGGCAACAAGTCACTAGTGACAATCTATTTCTGTACAAGAGAAGCCCACCTCCTCTCTTACCCAGCCTCTACAGAACTCAATTAAATCAAGAACTTCCACAGGGGGAAGGAAATATTTTAGCCCTCCAACAGCTCTTCTCATCCCACAAACACTAAGAGAAAAAAATCATATTCAAAAGGCAGCAAGCAACTCACTGCACAAAAATGTAGGACAGTGCTCTCCCACAAACATGTGCAGAGCCCACATTTCCCAACACACTTGTTTCCAGGGTGAGAGACAGCCAGAAGGCTGCTGCTGGAATCTTCCAGTTTTAGGCTCATGGAAACCCAGCATGTACAGAATAATTGCAGCAAGTATAATGAACTTTAGAACAACAAAAACAAGTAACTGACCACAGCCAGGGCACTGAATTATTTATTATTCCATCTCCCTGATGCATGGGTTGGGGCCTCACAGATTCCCCCTCCAAACATGATGACAGCAGTCAGGCAGCTCCAGTTCAGATCCATTTGCAGTTTGTGCTGGGTTTGAGCCCAGGATCCTCTGAGGCATCACCCTTCACCCTGTTACTGATCACACTTGTGATCACACACAGCTGCACATTCAACACAGAAGGGTTTGGGCTGGAAGGGACCTCAAAGATCAGCCAGTTCCACCCCAGGGTCATCTTCCACCATCCCAGATTGCTCCAAGCCTTGTCCAACCTGGCCTTGGACACTTCCAGGGATGGGGCAGCCACAGCTTCTCTGAGGAACCTGTGTCAGGGCCCCACTACCTACAGAAAATGATTTCTTCCTAATATCTAACCTAAATGTCCCCTCTTTCAGTTTGAACCCATTCTCCCTTGTCCTGCCACTGATGAAGAGTCCAGTCCCTCTCCAGCCCCCCTGCAGCCCCTTCAGATCCCAGAAGATGCTGTGATGTCCCCATTCCACCTTCTCTTCTCCAGGCTGAACAGCCCCAGCTCTCTCAGTCTGGCTCCACAGGGCAGCTGCTCCAGACCCCTCATCAACTTCACGGCCTCTTCTGGACTTAAAACACTCACAAAATAATTCAACAAGCTGCACTTCAACAGCAAATAATTATTTACTGTTAAATGAATAAAAGTTAAATAAATGGGTTATTCAACTGCTAACAGGTGGTAGCATTATCAGATATTTAAATAAGATGTTTCTGCAATGAGAGGCCTTCAGTAAGATAGAACCAGGCCCGGACAAACCCAGCTGCAGCACCTCTCAATTTAACTGCATCAAGCACATAAACCCTGTCTGGCTGCTCAGACACCACATCTCAAGGACAGGGTGCTTCCACAGCGACTGAAAGCAGCAAGGCCTGGCTCACCCTGGAGCAGCTCACACCCCACCAACCTGTGCTGAGAAGGAAATCAGTGGCTCCAGAGCAGCTGCTGGTGCCCTGGGAGGTGCAGGGCTTGGATCTGCACCACCAGGGGCCTCTGTGCAGGTCACTGCACAGAACAGGACTGGCTGCCACACTGATTCCCAGGTGAGCACCTCAGCTCCACTACACAGAGCACTTACACAGAGGCCTTGGGGTCCAGCTTAGCTTCCTCAGAGGTTTGTCAGTGAAATGACAAAGTCTGGGCAACAGAAGGGGACTTCTCCCACCTGGCCTGTAAAACTGGAGGGAATAAAGTCAGGTCTTGGAGCAGCAGGTGGGCTCTGGTCCTGGCACTCAGCTGTATTACAGCTCCTTAACGTGCAGTTACTAAGCACAAGTGCAACCTGTTCAGAGATGGAACAAACACCTGAGACAGACCTGCAACAGGGATGTGAGGAACAGCCACAGCATCTGTGCTGTGAGCAGCAGCTTCTTGCTCTGCAGCCACTTCCCACAAACCAAGGAGCACACAAACACCTGGAATGTCCTCTGCTGAAAGCAAAGGTGTTGATTCCTGCAGGGCTGGGTACTTTCCCTGGAACTTCCCATTTTAGCACTGTGAAAGCTCACAGATTCCTCTGGGGAGCTCCTTGCTGCCCCCTCCCTCTCTCCCTGGAGGGAATGCCAAGCTCCTGCTCCACCAAGGTTTGCATTCACAGAATCAATTAGCTTGGAAAAGATCTCTGAGGCCATGGCATCCAAGCTGTGACTGATCACCACCCTGGCAATCAGAGGATGGCACTGAGTACCACATCCAGTGCTCCCTTAAACACCTGCAGGGATGGGGACTCCACCACCTCCCTGGGCAGCCCGTTCCGATGTCTAATTACCTTTTCTGTGAAGAAACACCACGCAGTGTCCAAGCCAAACCTCCCCTGGCACAGCTTAAGTGCTCCTGTCCTGTCGCTGGCTGTCTGGGACACGAGCCTGACCCCCAGCTGGGGACAGCCTCCGTTCAGGGAGCTGCACACTGTGACAAAGTCCCTGCAGCCTCCTCCAGCCGCTGTTCACGGGACACGCACCCCAGGCCCGTCCCCAGGCTCGCTGCCGATCTCTGTCCGGTCTGTGGCACAGCCCCGGCACAGGGCCCGCGCGAGACACGAACCGGCACCGGCTCACACCCACAGTGCCCAGGGCCACGGGCTGCTGCCCTGTCACCAACCGCGGCCGGGACTGCCAGAGCCCAGCCGCCTCCTCAGGGCACAGCCCCGGGGCTCCGCTCTCCCGACAGAGGGGCAGCGGCGCCGCGGCCCTGCCCCGCCTCCGCTCCGCGGCCTAGCGGCGCCCCGCGGNACCGCGCCATCCCATCCACACCTGCCACATCCCATTCCCGACCGCGCCATCCCAACCACACCTGGGACATCCCATTCCCGACCGCGCCATCCCACCCACACCTGCCACATCCCATTCACGACCGCGCCATCCCACCCACACCTGTGACATCCCATTCCCGACCGTGCCATCCCATCCACACCTGGGACATCCCATTCCCGACCGCGCCATCCCATCCACACCTGGGACATCCCATTCCCGACCCAGCCATCCCATCCACACCTGGGACATCCCGTTCCTGCCTGCGCTGCCGTGCCGCGCCTGTACCATCCAATCCCCGCCTGCTGCATCCCAACCCCGCCTGTTCCATCCCATTCCTGCCTGCTCCTTCCCATCCCTACCCGTGCCATTCCCTCCCTACCTGTGCCCATCCTCTACCTGCTCATGCAATGCTCTCTGTGCCGTTCCATCCCTGCCATCCCGTGCCAGGCTGTGCCATCCCCTCCATCCCTACCGTGGTGTCCCAGCAGAACCCTCACTTAACCCCTTCCTGGAGCACACCTCCCACGGTGCCCGTTTCCTGCCCGGTTCGGTCCGTGTGTTTGAGCACCACGTTCCTGACTCACATGGCCATGGCTGGACACTGCCGCGGTGTTGGTGACACTTTTCACAAAGCTGCTGGGCATGGAGTGCTCTGGGGAGCTCTGGAGGTGCCCCCAGGTCTGGTCCAGCCCCCAGTCACAGTGGAGCAGCAGGAGACTGTGGGATGATGCAAGGACCAGTTAGTCAAGGATCAATGCAAAGAACATGCAAAGCTCGTTCCTTGAGCAGGGCCCCACATAGCCCTCCCTGCTGCTCTTTGTGAGTGTCATTTTTGGGTGATACCTCCCAAAACACAGCCTGCACCCAGCTTCTGGCTGGGTTTGTACCCTGAGCCTGGAGTAATCCAAGGTTCACTGAGCCCACAGCCTGATCCCAAAGCCCTGAGTATGACATTCACACCCTGGGTGATGTCCCACAGAGCTCTGTGCTCCTCCTTGGCTGGTTCTTGCTCTTTCCACTTCTGTGCATCCCATTTGTGCCTACATGAGCAGGCAGGAACTGCTGAGCTGATGGGATTGCCTGGTGGCCTTCCAAGAGCAGGGAACACCTTCTCCACCGGGGCGCAGAGCTGCTGCTGGTCCCCTCCTCACCCCAGCCTTTCCTTCTCCCAGAAGCTGGCATCATTTCCTTAGGCAAAAAGTCCATTTGATTTAGGAAAAGGGACACAGCCCATGAGGGAAGGATTTTAATCACAGAACCACAGACTGGTTTGGGCTGGGGGGAATTTAAAACTCTGCCTTGGGCAGGGACACCTTCCATCAGAGCAGGTTGTTCAGAGCTCCATCCTGGAGCACCTCCTCACCCGGGATGATCTGCACCACCAGAGCCATCCCATCATCTTCTGAACGAGATGGAGGCAACATCTCCAGCCATGCCCAGGGCTTTGCTCCTTCCTCTCTTGGACACAGCCCAGAGTGTCCAAGTGACACAACCCCCAGCGTCTTTGGGTTCAGGGAATTTTCCCCTCCTGACTCTGGCTGGGAAGACCCAATGTGCTCAGTGCCAGCCTCTCCCCAGCTGCCCCTTTCCCCAGGCATATCCTGGGTGAGGGATCACCTCAACTGCCCCACTTGGCTCTCAGGGTGCCCTGTTCTCAGCAGGATCCCCCCTGTGACCCTCCAGCTAATGCCAATCTCAGTGGCTGCAAAGGTGACAAAACCTGCAGCCTAAAGCCACCAGCACTGAGACACCAGCAGGGAGAAGCTGGCACCTTCCCTACAGACCCAGAGCAGTGCTCATGGCTATGAAGGCTGAATTTTGGGAGCCTCAAACCCTGGCAAGAGACAGAAAATCCTCCTTGGCACTGGGCAGGACCAGCTGAGGGACCAGGCTGCTGGGAAGGTGACAGCCAGCCTCAGCACTGGAGCTGGCAAGAAGAAGACATCAGGCAGTGATTGAAAAGAGGGAAATTACAGGCCTTAAACACTTCCAGAAACAAATTTCCGATGTAAATCTTCCTTTTGAGGAATAAAATAAAAAAAAAAAAAGCAAGGGGGAGTGATTTTACGCCTGCATCCCCCGGCTCCCCCCAGCCCAGGCACACACACACCTTTGTACACACACGGGCTGAAATTAGTTGTGACAGCTGAAATTCTCCACTCATCGGATGCTGTTTGACAGGGTACTTTAAAAAGGAGGAGGGAAGTGGAAAAAAAAATAAAAAAAAAAAAAAGAGAAGAAGAAAAGGGAAAGTGGTTTGGTGTCGCACGGGGGAGGCAGAGGGGGGGATGTGTTGGGGGGTTTCAAGTGATACAAGATGCATAATTCAGGCTTCTTGGCTTGCAAAAGCTCCTCTTACCTAAAGGGCCTGCTGCCTTTATTTTTATCCAAATGGCTCAATTACTGCAAAGCCCCACAGAGAAAATTATGGATGTTTGCCTCTATTTTTCTCCCCTTGTCTCGACAACTGTAGATATTTTGTTTTCCTTCTTTCCATCTCT
>VWZV01008599.1:308380-400443 GCA_013397155.1 Irena cyanogastra
CCTCTCTTGTGGTGGTGGTTATGGGGGGTAGAAGGTGGCTGGGGATGAGGATGGGGAGATGTGGGGGGCCTGGGGTGAGAGGTGGGGTGCTGGCATGTGGTGGCCCTGCCACCGTCACACACCTTGGTCCTCTCTCCGTCTCCCCTGTGTCACCTCGCACCTTTGGCTGCCCGCATCCCCTTCTTCCCCATGGCCCCCACTCTTCTCCCTTCCTCCAGCCCTCTCTCTCTCTCTTCTCCCCCACCTCCCTCCTCTCCTTCCCCCTACTCTCCTCCCCACCACCCCCTCCCTGTGCCTCTCAAAGCCACCATAATAGCAGCTTGTTTGGCACTTCACTTGGTCTCAATGAGAAAATTCCCCTCTCTCCCTCTCTTTGCCTTCGTTATTTCCAAACCCTGCAATAGCTCCTTTGCTCAGGGCTGCGGGAAGTGCCCATTTTTCAACATTTTTCTTTGGCTTATGTTTGTCATCCTCTGAATTACCGCACCGGGGAGTCCAGTCAGCCCGACACCGGGCCCTGCTATTCACACCTCTCCTGCTCCTTGAGATCATGTAGGGAGAAATTAGTTATTTATTTCGAGCACCACCGCAATGCACTTCCCCACACGAGTGTTTGTTTTGATCCCTGCTGGAGGAGGAGGCAGGGAGCGGCGGCGCCGGGTCCGCTTGGAGATGCGGTCAGGGCAGGGCAGGGTGTGGGAAGACACAGGGATTCCCAGGAAAGCTGTGAACACAGACACCCCCAGCATGGTCCCCCACCCTGCTGAGCTGCCTTTCTGCAGGTGCTGAGAGTTTCCAGGTGATCTTGCCCCGTCAGGAAATGTGTCTGCCCGTGGTTTTATCTCTGGGTCGGACGCAGGGCTGGCACCAGGGGATCGTCCCACCCCGAGGTGGCCGTGACTGTAGCAGGCAGTGTGACCCAGGAGTCTCTGCCAAACGCTGAAAGACTGGGCAGATTTTGTGGCTGGAAGAAGAAACTCTGTTCTGATACAGCCCACGCCACTGGGCCTGGTCCCCAGCCCCGTTCACCCCTGTTGTTCTGCCCACCCTGTCCCACTTCCATCAGCAGCCAGCCTTCTGTACAAGGGCAGCACAGATGGGAAGCATTCTCCAGCTCAGAGACAGCCCCAGACCATGGGAGATGGGAAGGACCCTGCCCATCCCTGGAAATTGTGATCCACCTCCTCTCCTCCCTGTGCCAAGGTCAGGGGCCAGCGAGGCCCGTGGCAGCGGTGCCACTGCAGACCGGGCTGGCATCGCTGTGGCTCCACAGTCAGGATGCTGCCAGTGCTCCTGAGCCCTTCTCCTTGTGGAGATGCCATGGCCAGGCACAGGCAGCGCTGGCACTGGCACCAGCAGGCTGCAGGGAAGGGGCCCAGGGAGCTGCAGCTTTAAAGAAAGAAGAGGAGCAGCGGGAGGACGAAAACGCAAAATTGGCCCAGTGGGTAGACCTGCTATTTAAGTGCAGTTGAGAAAGGAGCAGGAGGAATTACAGGAGAAATGATAGTGTCCTGACAGCTGCCATTTCCCACCACCAGTCTCCCCTAATGGAGTCCTAATGTAGTGGTGGGCTCTTTGCTGACAGCCCAGCCCGAGACAGGGCTCGTCTTTGTGCTGGTGACAGATGGGACAGTCCGGCAACAAACCTGTAATCCTCTGATTTCTGCCGCCGCTGGCTCCGCTTAACCCCTTCCTTCCCCAGCAAGGTGTGTGGTTGGTGTGGGGTCAACCAGCCCACAGGGACCCCCACGGCCCCGCGGGGATGTCTGGGTCTGGCAGCAAAGCAAGGGAACGGGAATGGGAACGAGAATGGGAATAGGAACGGGAACGGCAGGCAGCTGCCTGCATCTCCCGCCTCATCCCGTATCCGCCGCTGGCTCAGCCTGGTCACCGAGCCGGAGCGGGCGGCAGCACGGCTCCCTGAGGGTCTCTCGGACCCGGCTCTGTGCCGCCCCCTGCGCCACTCCGCCCCGTGCCGATTAACTGCGCAGGTGAATGTGAGCAGGTAAGCACGGGCAGGTGTGCTCAGTGCTCGCAGGGAGGGCTCTGGGCTGCCTGCCCAGCACAGCGCCCACAGGGAGCCTTCCCACTCTCTGGCACTGCTTCTGAACCTCCTCGCCTGCCTCAAATTAGCGCCGAAGCAGGGTGTGATTGGGTGGCTGTAAGATAAAGGTGTGACAGCTCCCCCCGCCCCCAGAGCAGGCGGCAGTGAATGACTGCACGCTGCTCCTGTCCTGCTCCCCGGGATGCCGGGAGTGGCAGCAGGAGAAGCTCTCCAAGTTTTCTGCAGAAAAATAAATGCAGCTACTGCACACACTTGTCTCTCTCTGGGGTGGAAGGCTGGGTTCCCTGGTTGCCGAGGGGGAGATTAAGCACCTCTGATCTCTTTCCTATATCCCAAAGGATTCCTTGGGAGTGATTTTTTGGATGCTTCTCTGTTACGCAGAGGTCCAAGCCTCTCTGCCTCCCTTCCAGCACTGAAGCATCTCTCACTTGCACCCTCTCTGCCCTCCATCAGGCACCTGGATCTCCATCCCCTCCAGTGAAACCCACCAGCATCCCTCTAAGCTGCAACAAAGCTCTGTCCCATCAGCGTGGGGCAGCCAGCTCTTCTGGCCTTCAGCCACAGAGCCATCAGGCCAGATCACAGCCACGGAGCTGAAAGTCACCAGCCTGGCATCATCCCAGAGCTCCCATTCCACTGCAGCTGCCTGCTGCCTTCCTGCCTGCTTTCCCTCCCAGGAAGGAATTAGCAGGTAGGACAGAGTCCAGGGAGCTCTGCTGCATCCACCTGCTCGTCCACCCTGCAGAGTGAGGGCAGAGCAGAGCCCACTGCTGGCTCTGTGACCATCCTCTCCAGACCTACCGAAGGCTGTGGGGAACGGAAACATCCCCATCCCATATTCCTGCCCTGCCACACCCTGCAGAGCAGCTGGGCCAATCCTGCTGGATGCTGAGGGTTCCCATCGGGGTTGTTGGGGAGCTCTGGTCCCTGGCAGCGTCAGAACCTGCTTGGCAGGGAAGCGCAGTGCGGCGCGCGTGGTCCTCGGCACAATTAGCCAACAAGTGGCTGTTTTGTGAGGGATTGTTGCTGATGTGTTTTAAGTGGCTTTCTGAGTGGAAAATGTGAGGCGCTGGAGAGGCCGGCAGACAAAGAGGGGGATGCATTAGGTTTTATTGGTCTGCTTCGCACACATCTGACATCACTCCACGGAGCAAGTCCTGCCTGGCTTTAGGGAAAATGAAAAATAAAGCAAGAAAAAGCGGCCGAGGGTACAGGGGCGGGGGGAGCGCCAGTGATTCAAGCAGGCAAGTGGGGGCTTAATAGCAGGAGACACTGGAGCAAACTGTGTCAACCAGATGGGACCCGGGTGCCGCGGGAGGAGAGGGGAATTAGCCAACCCGCGCTTTGTTCCCGCAGAAAGCGCGGCCCTCTCCCCCCAGGAGCTGCCTACATGTGATATAATACAGCCCCTTTCAGCCGCTAAGCTGGCCAAGGACAAAAGTCACCAATAAATAGCGAGAGGGCGAGGCTGAAAGCAAAAGGCAGAGTTGCCAAGAGCCCCCCGCTTTCCTCCTCGGGCTGCCCAAGCTGCTGGGCACAGAGACCCACGGGCATGGCTGTGGAGGTGCTGGGGGTGGTGCTGTGGGACAGGAGGGGTTCTGGAGGTATGGTGCCTTCAGCAGGGGTGATGGTGCCTGTGGGGTGGTGTTGGAGTGTTGTCCATGTGTTCTTTGCCTTGATTCCCTGAGCCAAGCCATAAAAGCAGGATTTCTCATGCCTTGGGTACCTCCCAGTGTGCAGCAAGAAGGGCTGGAGGCTGTTGTCCCAGGCAAGTCTCTCACTGCTTGGACCTAATAAGTTGATGAACATCCTGTCACTTCCAGGCTTCTATAAAAGCAGCCCCAGCACCAAGCGGAAGAGTTCCAAAATCCCTCATCCAGGCCCAAACACCACAAGCAGAAGCAGATCCTCCAAAGCAGCCCCACAGCTGCTGAGTAGTGGGGCTTGAAGGCTGAAGCCATCCCAACTCCTTGGGTTTTGAAGAAAAAGACATCCCAACCAATGTGCCCCAGAGCAGAACGTGAGACCCACAAACTCGAAGGAGGAGACCCCAAACATCTCTGGTCTGAGCTCCACCCCTGATTTAGGGTCTTCCTCACTTCCCAGTCCCCAGAAATGACCCAGCCCAGCTAAGCATTAAACCAGCCTTGGAACTGTGCAAACAAGCGGGATCCCCTCATGCCCTCCTTTCCCTGGGGGGATCTTTCTTGTTCTTGCAGAAATATTGATCCAGATAAACCAGGGAGACACATTAGGTGCCCTGGGGAGGGTCAGGAGATCACCAGCTCAGCTGGGCCCCTGCCGCCCACGGGGTCCGGCTGTGCAGGACCAGGACGGGCAGGGGGAGAACCGAGGGCCTTGGGAAGCCCCTTACCCCATGGAAGGGGCCAGGGCCAAAGTGCTTTAGCCAAGGGGAGGTAAAACAAATCGATGAGGGGCTGCCGTGACACGCTGACCCTGGCACTGAGCCCTGGTTTCAAGGCGTGACAGTAAATCTGGGCGGGGGGCTCAGAGGCAGATGGCTGGAGGGGGGAGGTGAGAGAGGGCTCTTGCTGGTGGGACAAGGGAAGGACAAGAGCTCCCAAACTGAGCAGAGGCCAGCAAATCCCCAGGGAAGGAAGAGGAGGTGGGAGAGAAGAGCTTGGACGCTGACACGGGATGGGTGCTGCCTCTGCCACGACCAGGGTGCCACTCACAGCCGGGGGTCGCTCCTGGTGGTCCCTTCCTGCTGCTGCACCCCTGCTCCAGAGCAGACGGCTGCGGGGTCCTGGAGCCGAGACACCTCGAGGCTTTCTCCAAACCCGTTTCCAGGTGAGGGGAAGCATCCCTGCTGAGCGGAGGTCTCCGTTCCCAGCCCTCACCTCCTCACTCCCGCCTCCCACCTCTCACCCCCCGGCCGAAGCCAGAGCAGAGGGCAGGAAGGCACCAACGGCTGCGGATCCTGTTACCTGCGGCCAACAAAACCTACCTGTCCCTTCCCAGCCACTCCCCCTGCCCCCTCTCCGGGGGGACAGAGCAGAAGGACGCCCTGGCCCTCCCCGAGCATCGCCGGCTCGTTGCCCGCCACGATCGAGTGACCAGATGGACGGTGGGCTCACAGCGCAGCTCCTCTGTGGGTCCCTTGTCCCTCCCTGAGCCGGCTGGGCTTTGACGCTGTCCCCCCGGGGCAGCCTTTGTCAGGGACGTGCAGAAGGGCCCCTGTGTCCCTGTGATCCCCGCCGGCCCCGCAGCAGCGCGTCCCGGCCGGAATAAAGCTGGCTTTCAGGGACCCGGCGTTGGGAAACTCCCGGGGAAGAAGCGAGGGAGCTTCTTGTTAAACGGGGAGACAAAGCCACCTTGTTAAGGGGTTTACAAAGGCGACCATCTCCCCCTGGCCTGGGAAGCTCAGGACCGGCGACTCCCAACCTCACCGGGGGGATGGCTTTCCCTTGGAAAGACGGGAACGTTTAACAGCCGTGCTGTGCTCCATCCCTGTGACCATCCACAGCTCCCTGTGCTGTGCTCCATCCCTGTGACCATCCACAGCTCCCTGTGCTGTGCTCCATCCCTGTGACCATCCCTGTGACCTGCCACAGCTCCCTGTGCTGTGCTCAGCCCTGTGCTCCATCCCTGTGACCATCCACAGCTCCCTGTGCTGTGCTCCATCCCTGTGACCATCCACAGCTCCCTGTGCTGTGCTCCATCCCTGTGACCATCCCTGTGACCTGCCACAGCTCCCTGTGCTGTGCTCCATCCCTGTGACCATCCACAGCTCCCTGTGCTGTGCTCCATCCCTGGGACCATCCACAGCTCCCTGTGCTGTGCCCAGCCCTGTGCTCCATCCCTGGGACCAGCCCTGTGACCATTCACAGCTCCCTGTGCTGTGCTTCATCCCTGTGACCAGCCCTGTGACCATCCACAGCTCCCTGTGCTGTGACCAGCCCTGTGCTGTGCTCCCGTGAGCCCCTCAAAGCCAAAGGAAAACGGGAACCAGCCACTCGTTGTGGGAACCCTGTGGTTTTCCCGGGAGTGTGCTGCTGCTGCCAGTGTCCCTGCTGAGGGGACGTCATCCAGGGCTAGGGAACGCCATCTGCACACACTGATGTGACACTGGGTAGCACGAGAAGAGTTTCTGTCCCTCCTTTGGGAGAGGCAGTCCGGGGTCCCCTCCTACACTCCCCGCAGATGGGAGATGGGGCCCCAGGAAGGGATGTGATAGGGACACAATCCCATGGGGCACAACCACACAAGGCCCCCCCTGCTTCCCTCCTGCAAAACTTCAAGTTTCTTACTTGCATGGACCTAGTGATGCATTTCTTTGCCCAACAAAATAACGTTGAAGCGAAAACTCAGCAGCCCCACAGCTGTTCTATCTCTCCAGGAATTTTCTCTTAAAATCCATCCATCCTCTCTGTCTCTTGCAGGAAAAATCCCTGCCCCAACAGGGTTAGCACAACCTTTGGCATGACTTTTATGGAATCTGATGGTCACTCAGCCTCTGATGGGCTTCCATCAAGCCCTGGGGCTCCCCACTTTGCAGCCCACATCTGGGGGCTCCACACACCTTGGCCATGTCAGTCGCTGGGATGTGCTGCCCACACCTGTGCATTGTTCTGAGCTGTTCTTGGCAATTCACGCTAAAATCCACATGCACATTAAACCTCACACCTGGTAATTACCTCTGCCTCCAGAGAAACAGGAAAATAGATTATGCCATCGGAATGCAGCAGGATGTGGCAGCCAGGGATGGCTGGTCAGCTTCAAAAAACAGGATCCCCTGGGCCCAGAGCCCATCTGGGTGTGATGCACAGTGGGAAGGGGAAGGGAAGACCTGGCTCTGCAGCAACCCTGAGGGATGGGCAAAACAGGACAAGTTCCAGGTGGAGAGTCCCACCAAGCAGCAAGTGTGATGCCAAAGCAGCCAAATTAACAGCAATAAACTGCCACCCTTGCTTCTCCCAGCCTCCCTCCCACGCGTGCAGGTGGCACTTTGGGGGTCCACGTCTCTCCCGGCATCGTCCCCACATCCTTCTCCTCTTCTCCCTGGGGAAATGCCACCTCTGGAGAACACATCACCTTCTCTTCTTTCACCCAGTCTGTGTGAGCAGCTGTGGCCGCCTGTGCTGTGTGGTGACACCGGGGGTGCCAGTTCCTCACTGGGAAGCCCCAGGCACAGCTCTGTGCCCCGTGGAGCCGGGCTGGAGGCAGCTCTCCCTCCCCAGGACAGCAGTAAATTGCAGCGCTACAGCTTTAAAGAAGCGTGTCTGCTCCTTGGCAGGGCTGGTGGCAGCGGGGAGAGCCCGAGGACACCTGCAGAGATCCTGTGCAGCTGGGGAAGATTAGCCTTTTCCACTAGACAAGAGCCATTACCATGTTCCAATATACCATCACTTCCGCTAGGAGAGCCTGCAATGAGATATCGATTGCAGTGACCCCGGCCAAGCCCTTCAGCAGAGCAGCCCCATGGCAGAACCCGTGGTGCAAAGAGGGGCTGTGGTTTCCCAAAGGCATCCCCAGGGACCCCAGGGTGCAGAGGGGCTGCCTCAGAGCTGGCTGAGCTGGAATGATGGGTGGGAATGCACAGAAGAGCTTCAAAGCCCAGCAGTGACCCAGGTTCCTCCCCAGGGTCCCTCTGGGCTCTTTCCAGTGCAGCTCTGCCCTGGGAATGAGGAGCCCCCAGCTCGTACTCACTGCCCTCAGAGCCAGGTGGGTGCAGCAGAAACCAGCTTGGCTCCTTGAAATGCCAAAATATTCCCCCCAAAACATCTCTGCTGGGGAGTTCCAGCTGGTTCAGGAGGCGCTCACAGAGTGCTCCTCGCCCGCTGCTTTTCCTTCCTGGCAGTGCCAGTCCCTGAAACACCACGGGGTGAAAGAACACTGAGAAACTGAGAAACCACCAGATCTTGGGAACTGGAAGGGCTGATGGCAATTAAGGTAGCAAAGTAATTGACTATGGTGTCTGTCTCGCAGCATCCTACCACTGCAGCCCCAAAAGGAATCACAGCCACTTTGGTGGGTGTCCTCTACCCTTTGAAACCATGATTTCTAAGAGTTTTTCCCCTTTCTCCAAGACTCAGACTGGGTTTGACTTGGCTTTTTGAATACACGGAGCTCTGCCTTACCAGCACAATTCACTTGCAGCCCAGCTGGAAGGAGCAGCTGGAAGCTGACACGTGATACTCCTCCAAGGCTGATGTGTCATGCCCATCAGTGCCTCTGAGAGCATCCCTGTGCTTCCCGAGGAGCTGGAATGGCAGAGCATCCTCTGCCCTGAGCCAAAAACCTCTCTGGACACTCCAGTGGCTGCAGAGAGACAGGGGCAGCCAGGATCCCCTCGGATCTGGGCTTTGAAGGGCTGTGGTGGGGGTGCTGGAGGATATTCCAGGACTGGGAGTTAAATGGCTTTTCCCAGGTGATTTAAGCACCCAGGTGGCCCAGCTGGCCCAATGAGCCCTCACAGAGCTTTCCCAGCATTTCTCAAGCTTTGGGGCACAAGAAGCTTCTGGTGAGACACTTTGTTTTGTTTGGGTTTCTCCCCCACAAATAAAAGACACCAACTCCTTATTTTCAAACTCCCCTTTTCCAATGGAGTGCTCTGCCATAGTCGAGGACGGGCATGGGAGGGAACTCTCACAGCTCCCAGGGCTACTCACTGTCCCACGGGCCAGCACAGCACCTGTCCTTGGTGTGTGGAAGGGAAGAGGCTCTGTTCCCATCGTTTTGTGGATGATTCCTCAGCTGAGGTTCCAAACCCTCGCCCCACCCGAGAATGGGCTGCTGCGGGGTGAAAAGGGCTAGCTCAACACTGGGCACCCACGCCAGGGTGGCTGGCCAGCACAACCTGCTGACCACCAGCCCCACTGGGGGTCGTGTAGGACCCCATGTGCAGCTGCACTTGCAGCCTGGCTTGCTGCTGAAAGCAGTGGGATTGAGGGAATGGGGTGGCCCTGCAGAGCATTCCCGCCACCCCATAGCCCATAGGAGCTGGACGAGCTCCACCAGCCCAGAAAACCATTTCTGTCCCCTCTCCTGACAGCCCTCTGCTGCTTTCTCCTCCCAAGATGGTCGCTGCCAGTAATAGCAGGGAAATTCACATCCAAGCTGGGAAAATAACATGTTATTTTCCCAGCTGTGATGTCAGAGCTTGTCACACTTGCTGGCTCGGCAGCAGGGTGGGCAGGGCACGCTTGGATGTCCCCAAATGGCCACTTGGCCTGACTGTCCCATGGAGGCTACTAAAATGTGCCCTTTTTGGTGGCAGCTCTGCTTTTGCTCCCCAGACACTTTGGGAAGGAGCACATTCCTGCTGCTGGGCTGGGGCTGCCTGGCTCCCTGCTGGTGCCACAGCCAGCGCCCTGGCTCGTGCACCCCAGTGCCAGGGAGCATCCTGGGGACACTCAATGTGGGGATGTCACCAGCCATGTCCTTCCCCAGTCCCAGCAGCGCTGAGCACCAGCACATCCTGAGTGTTAGGAAACCCAGTCCTTTCCTTTTTCTGTCCTTTCCCTCTGCTCCCACCACAGCTCCAGGTTTCCCTTGCCGAGCCGTCCCTGCCTCCAGCCAGGTGTGCAGCCTGAGCACGGGGAGCACAGGGACCTGCACCCCTCGGGAGAGGGACACACTGCCCAGCCCGGAGCGAGTGCTCCCCTCCTCCCCACCAGAGGGTATTTCCTGCATTTTTGTCTTTCCCGAGTCCGCTCTTTAAAACTCGCCAAAAGGCAGCAGAAAGCACCAAGCCCCGTTAACCCTTAACCACCCAGCTCACCCCTGCTGCCCCTGGCTCCCCACGAGGTGCCACCAACCCCCCACGTCCTTCGCAGCCACTTAATCCATCACCAACTTCACAAAGCCGGGCTGGGGGAAGCGCTGGGCCGGAGGGGCAAACAAACGAGGCAGGAATAAAGCCCAGCTCTCAATGCCGGACCCCGCGCGTGGCTGGGGGTTTATTTCTTTCCCCACTTCTCCTCCGATGGACAAACCTCTTTTTTTTTTTCCCCCCTGATTGCATTTCACTTGCAGCCCCGTAACAAAGCCGTCACCTCCGCCGCCACTCCGCTCCAGGGAGACGAGTTACAATTACAAATTGCCACCACAATTAGTGCTACTTCTTACAGAAATTAGAAAGGGGAGCGGGAGGCTCGCGTGCGATTGATTGCTATTCATCCTGCTTTACGGTGACCTTGCTCTGGAGACGATGATATTCCTTTAGCCTGGAAACCGGGATTTGAAAAAAAAAAAATTAATTGTAAATTAACAGTAAGAACACACATTTCCTTTCAATTAATTTAAGCAGAATGAGGGGGCGTGAAGAGCAGGCGTTTGTTAAGGTCTGCACAGTTTAATTATTTTTTTTTTCCCCCACGAGATAATGTAATTAATCTTAGAGGAGTCGGGGGTGGGGGGACACGGAGGATCGGGGAGAACAAAGCAGTTAACAGGCAACGGAAAAATTAAGAGCCCATTATGTAAATGCGGCGTGTTTTACAGCGCTGGAGTTGGGAGGGGTCTGAGAAATAAGTAAAATAACGAGGCTGGCTGTGCTGGGGAAGGCTGCAATTAAGCAGGGCTGGCTCTGGTGGCACCCCACTGTTCAGGGGGAGCCCGCAAAGGGGGCTCGGGTCACCCCCAGAGCCGGAGTGAGGACAGGGGAGAGCCCAGGGGTGGTGGGGGCTCTTCCCCCGTCGGGAGGGTCCCGCTCGACCCCACAGACCTGAGCGAGTTGATGTTGATGAAGCCGGTGGCGTCGGCGGGCTCGTAGTCCCCTTGCACGTTCATGCTGCGGAGAGAAAGGCACTGTCACCAAGGCACTGTCACCGGGACACTGTCACCTGGGCACTGTCACTGGGACACTGTCACCCGGACACTGTCACTGAGACATTGTCACCGGACACTGCCACTAAGGCACTGTCACTGGGACACTGTCACCTGGGACACTGTCACCGCAGCACTGTCACTAAGGCACTGTCACTGGGACACTGCCACTAAGGCACTGTCACCGGGACACTGTCACCTGGGACTCTGTCACCTGGGACACTGTCACCGCAGCACTGTCACTGGGACACTGTCACCTGGGACACTGTCACCGCAGCACTGTCACCTGGGACACTGTCACTGGGACACTGTCACCGGGACACTGTCACTAAGGCACTGTCACCTGGGACACTGTCACCTGGGACACTGTCACTGGGACACTGTCACTAAGGCACTGTCACCTGGGACACTGTCACTAAGGCACTGTCACCCGGGCACTGTCACTGCCATAGGGAATTGGGGCTGCCCTTGGGGAAGGGAGAAGATGTGAGGGACCCCAGGCCTGGCTGCTCTCAGCTGCTGCTGCCCCCTCCTCATCCCCTGGTGGCTGCGGGGGGCTCGGCTCAGGGTCCCTGCAGCCCCTGGGGAAGGGGCACATGGCTCAGGAGCAGCCGTGCCCAGGCTGCACAGGCTCTGCCAGAGCCACAGCCCCAAATCTCCCTCATGTGCATCATCACCTTTCCTCCCCGTGCTCTCACAGGGATGCTCACCCTGTTCCAGAGTGATCCTGCAGGTATGGCTGTGCCGTGGCAGGCTCTGGAAAAGGGATCCTGGGCAGGAGACACTGCCCCAGGCACAGACAGACCTCCAGGCAGGGACAGCCCCACACTGCTGTGGGGGTTTATGGACCTGGCCATACAACACCGAGCACATCCCCTTTCCCGAGGCAGCAGCCACCCACCGAATCCCAACTCCAACAGTTTCCTACATCCCCAAAACACACGGCTCATTTCCCAGAAACCACAAGCCTTAAAGGAGGAAGTGGAGGGAAATAAAGAAGAGGAAAAAAAAAAAAAAAGAGTTTACAACGATTTTACCTCCCCTGACGGGCTACAGAAAAACCTCTGTGCTTTTATTTTTGCTCATTCGAGTGGTTCTGACCTGCTCTATAATTACGTTACTTTCTACCTACTGTGCAGAGGCATTTCCACACAGCTCTGCCTCTCACAGCTTTCTCTCGGGTTCCTGTGACGCCGTCACTCAAAGGCTTTCAAACCAGCGATGTAGAAATCAAAAAGAAAAGGAAAATGGTTGGAGACGCAGGGAGAATAAGTGCCCCTGCTTTTCTCTCCCTCTCTCTTTTTCCTCCGTCCCACCCCCCTCCATCCTCCTTTTTTTTCTTCCCTCTTTTTTTTTCCTTTTTTTTTTTAATACTTTATTCATTTAATCTCTCCAAGTGAGAGTGCAAAGCATAATGAAGGGTTGGAACGGATTATTAGGAGCTGTTGATTTTGAGGGGGAGGGAAGGGGGGAAAAAAAGCCAGAGAAGAGAAAGAGAGAAGATAATTTGACTCCGACTGATCTAAACTCATTTGGGTGTATTTATGGCTTATAAAGTGTTTAGAGAGATTGAAAGGAGTTGAGGGAGGGCTGAGGGGGGAGCGAGCAGGCGAGAAAACAACACGAAGAAAAAGGGAAAAGCCAGAGGGGGGAAAAAAACTCAATATTGACTTGAAAACATGGCTCATGCTTCAGCTGGGCTGGGCTGGGCCCACAGCGTCACCTGTGCCACCAGGGATGGGATGGAGTGGGATGGGATGGGATGGACTGGGATGGGGTGGGATAATGGGATGGGATGGACTGGGATGGGATGGAATGGGATAATGGAATGGGATGGAGTGGGATGGGATGGGATGGACTGGGATGGGATGGGATAATGGGATGGGATGGAGTGGGATGGGATAATGGGATGGGATGGACTGGGATGGGATGGGATAATGGGATGGGATGGACTGGGATAATGGGATGGGATGGAGTGGAGTGGAGCAGGATGGGATGGGATAATGGGATTGGGATGGGATGGAGTGGGATGGGACAGGATGGGATGGAGTGGGATGGGATAATGGGATTGGGATGGGATGGAGTGGGATGGGATAATGGGGCAGGATGGAGTCGAGCAGGATGAGATAATGGGATGGGATAGGATGGGATGGGATAATGGGATGGGATAGGATGGGATGGAGTGGGATAATGGGATGGGATGGAGTGGGATGAGATGGGATAATGGGATGAGATGGAGTGAAGCAGGATGGGAGAATGGGATGGGATAGGATGGGATGGGATGATGGGATGTGATGGAGTGGAGCAGGATGGGAGAATGGGATGGAACAGGATGGGATGGGATAATGGGATGGGATGGAGTGGGATGGGATAATGGGATGGGATGCTCACTGACACCACTCCTGCCCTCCCAAGCCCCGCTCACCTGACCAGCTCCTCGTTGTAGAGGGACCTCGGGGACTCCCTGCCCAGGACGTAGACCTGGCCCTTGAAGACGGACAGACGGACGGTGCCCGCCACCGGCTCCTGGGAGCGCGCGATGCACTCCCGCAGGAACTCACACTCAGGGCTGTGCCAGAAGCCTGAGGACAGGGGATGGGATCAGCAAAGGGGTCAGAGGGGCCTGCAACCCCAGGTGGGCCCCCAGGGCACCCTAGCGTGGTCCCCAGGCTAAAATCTTACAAGGCAGACCCTGGGTAATTTCCAGGGGAAGGGATGGAATTGCAGGACTGGGTGAGAAAATGAGATGCTGGGACACACAGGTGTCCCCACTCGTGAGGGATGGAGACCTCACGTGTTTCCCTTCCCCTTGGTGGCCCTCAGGATCCCACTGGGAGAAGAGGATGGAACAAACTAGAAGCAGGCCATGGGGCCATCCTTGTGCCAGCTCTGCTGGGCAGGGGTGATCATGCAAGTGGAAAGATTTGTTAAGTAGGTGTGAAATTGGCACTCAAAACCCAGCATCTTGGGAAGGCCAGGTGGAGACAGAAAGATGGACACAGAAATGGGGGGGCTCAGCTGCCAGCCCCCCAAGAAGGGGATGAGCCATTCTCCCCTGGGATGGGCAGAGTAGGGGTCTGCCCCAAAGGGCCAACCCCAGCCTGTGGACTGTGTTCAGGGGGATGCAGCCCCACAGGAACACTTCACCCCAGCAGCTCTGGGAAGAGAAACCCCCTCAGCAGTGGGGGTCCCAGGGGGCAGTCACCCCAGCAGTTCCATTCCCCATCCCAGAGGGATGCAGAGCAGAGTGCTCCCCCCAGACCCCACAGCCTGGGCTGGCACTGGGGCTGTGCTGGGCTGTGCTTTGGGGCACAGGTGTCTCAGCAGCCCCAGGTGGGCTCTCACCTTCCCAGCCCTGCTAAGGTCAGCAAGGCTCAGCTTCTCCCTGCTGCTGCTTGTGGGGAAGTTGGGTTTGTCCCCACTGTGGTCCCAGCTGGTGGGACACAGGGAACCAGTGCTGGCACCCCAGGAAACTCCATCTAACCCCAACCAGCTACTCCTGCCCTGGCTCCAGTGGGGACAGCAGCCCCTGGCAGCTCGAATGCCCTGAGCTGAAGGTGCTGGGGTGATGTGCAGTCACACCACGGCCCCCCAAAACACATCCTGGGGAGCGGCGGGTGGCCCTGCCTGCCGCCCCCACGCCCCTCCTGTCCCCAAGCGGGGCTATTAGCCAGGGAGTCCTCGGAGACCCGGAATAAAGCCTGGGAGATGCAGAAGGAGATAGAGGTGGAGAAAGAAAGAGCCCATTCTCTGCCCTGCAGTCACGCCCCGGTTTTATCTCTCCCATCTCGCACCGGTGCCCTCTCACCTTTCCCTTCCCAGCTGGGCTCTGGGGCCGAAGCCATTAAAGAAACAAATAATTTCTTTTGTTGTTTGGCCTCACCAGCCCCTGAGCAGGGCCGTATCCTGCAGCCCTGTCCCCGGGGTCGGTGTGGCCCCGCTCCAAGGCACAGCATCCCGGTTCTGCAGCCCCTCCCCACCAAACCCCCCTCAGCTGCTCCACCCCGGCACGGCCGGGGGGCTTGGGGACCCCTTCCCCGAAATCAGCACTGCCGTGCCAGCAGGAACCCCGGCTCCAGGCAAACACACTCCTTTTTTTGGTACCCCTTCCCCGAAATCAGCGCTGCCGTGCCAGCAGGAACCCCGGCTCCAGGCAAACACGCTCCTTTTTTTGGTACCCACCCTCAAGTGCAACTCTTCAAATAGCAGGGTTGATGTAAAAATCCCTGTAAAAATAAACTCCAGACACACTAAAATAATAACCAGCTGCTTAAATCCTGACTTTGACAGCTCCAGGTGGGAGGAAGCATCCCCCCCTCCCGACCCCCCACTGCAGACACTGGAAGCGATCCCCCTTAATGACCTTCCCACCATCCTGCCCTAATCAGGGCGCAGGCAGGGGGACAATGGCATTTCCGCACCTGGAAAGGACGGGAGCCGGCTTCAAAGCCACCCCTCCACAATGGGATCAATAGGAACGGGGGGAAGATAAACACTAATTCTCCTCGAAACTGGACTGGCTGCAATAATGAGGTGTTAAAGGGAGGCGAGCTTTAAAGCCTGGCCTCCGGGGACCCACGGGTGCTTATTGCGCCCTGCTGGGGCTGTTCCTTGGATTCGGGATCGGCTGGCAGGGAAGTCCAGGACCAAGCTGGAATCCCTGGGGATTCAACACGTGGAGCCAGGGAAACAGCAGCCTCTGCCTGCCAGACGTGGGGAGGGAGAATTTAAACCACGATTCCCCGAGCGGCTTTTTAACCTGGTGGCTGCACAACAAGCGAGTGGTTAGGAATAAACAAACAAACAGGTTTGTGCCTGAACTAAAAAAAAAAAAAAAACCAAAACAAAAAAACCCCAAAAACCAAAACAAAACCAAAAACCATAAACAAACAAACAAACAAAGTCAAAAGAAAGGCAGCCCAGGTCAGAGTCTAATAAAAATGGCCAGAAGCAAGAGTGGCACTGAAGAATGAATGAGGGCAGGAGCTGTGATCCAAGAGGAAGGTGACAGGCTCCTGCAGCCTCTATCAGGGCCTTAAAATATGATTTAAGCAGCAAAGGGGCTCAGGCATTAAATCCCAGTTGCTGAGGAAGATGCAAGAAGGAATGTCCTTGAGGGGAACATGACCAGCACTGAACAGAAACTGCAGGGGAGAAAAGCCTGACCCAGCCCTGCTGGATCTGCTGCTACCCAAAGCCTGACTCCCAGGATCAGGTTATTGCCAGGCTATCCTCCCGTGGAAGACTCCACAGCAATCATCCCAGCCCTCGTGGTTAGAGACACCTGAAAAGTGCTGAGAGGCTGAGAAATCAGGGCCTGTGAAGGACAAATGTTTGGCCATGGGGCAGGGATGTCCCTGGTGTGGGGCCTCAGGGCTGACAGCTCTGGGCGAGCACCCAGGTGTGAGCAGAGGGGTTTTGAGCCTGCTGAGGGCATTTTGGGCTAATCCTACTTCCCTCAGCTCAGCCCCAGAGGCTGGGCGGGGGTGGATGCAGGGAGCAGCCCCCAGGGCAGTGCTGGTTCTCCTCCCAGGGTGCCAGGCCAGGGAGCTGCTCCCAGCACTGAGTGCGACCCCTCAAAGCCAGCCCGGATCTGCTGCTGCAGCTGCTGCACGGGAGGAAGGGCCCAGGGCTTCCCTGCTGTCCTTCCCTGCTGGCTGAGGCAGTGTCCCCTCATCCCTCACGGCTCCCAGCCCTCTCCAGGCAGTGCTGTCCCACCCCAGAGCGGGAGCCCCAACCCGCAGTGCCCCTGTGTGGGCTGTGCACCACATAGCACAGCCGGGACCCTCCATCCCCCGAGTGTCCCCTGTGCCACACTGCCAGGGCACAGGGACAGCTCTCCAGCTCCAAATGCCGTGCCAGGGTTGGAGGTTTAAAGTTTGGGTGCCCCATATCCCAGTGTGCACGGGGCAAAGGCAGGGGTGGAAGGGGTTGGAGGTGAGAGCAGGGGAAAGGTGACATGAGAGGGGGCAGAAGGATGCTGAATTACATCTGAACGTGCTGGCTGGGGTGACGTGGTGGCACTGGGCTGGGAGAGGTGCCACAAGCAAGCCCTCATGGAACATGACATTTCCTCCCACAGGCAGGCACGGAGCTCCCTGGGCAGGAAAGCAGGCACAGCGTGGGAGTTTGCTCAGCCCAAACCCACCTTCCTCCCCAGGAGCAGCCCCAAAACCCACACCTCAATTTTACAACCAACAGAGCCTGCAACTTTCAGCAGCAACGAGGGAGGACGAGGAGGAAGGCTGGGAGGATGCTGCTGTGGCAGGGCTGGACTGTACCTACCGTTGTACACCAGCTCTGAGAATTTCAAGGAGAGTCCCTGCTTGATTTTCCTCACTTCCCGGTCCATGGTGAAGGCCTCGATATCTAAATGTGCGTGGTACAGGATGGTCCCTGCTGGGGTCTCATAGATACCTAGCCATTTTTCCAGGCAGGGGGAAAAGCAGAAAAAGAGAGAGAAACGAATGAGACCAAAACTGTCAGCAAATGACAAAAAATAATGACTTGGCTGACAGAAGGAGCCGTGGTCGAGCGCATTCAGTCTCAGCTCGCTGTAAAATGCATCTGTCATTATATTCACGCTGGGGCCGAGACAGTCCACTCCGCACCTTGCGGAGAAAATTTCTAGATTCCCCTCTTTGAAGAGGCACTCTGACGAGGCTAAATGACAGGGTTTGGGAACCGATCCCCCCACCCATCCGTGCCCAACGGTCTGCAGCTGAAAACCCGTAATTAACAGAACGAGCGGGGCACAGGCGTGGGGAGCGCAGGGCCTGCAATCCCCTCCTCTCCCCGCAGAAAGGGATCTGCTGGGAGGCAACGAGGCTACCTGGGGGCTGGGAGGGCAACCTCCTTTGGGGTTGGCAGGGCCCCCCCATTGCACAAGGCCTGGGGATGGAGGATGTTTAATTATTTTGGCAGGCTGCTCCTTTGTTCCAGCCGTTCAAGGCTTGTTTTGGGCACGATGTGGGGAGTTGGTGTTTAGATATGAGTATGGCCATGCAGTTCTCCGTGCAGTCCGTGGTGGGTGCAGGTGGAAATATCGTGGGGAAATGCTGAGCTGGTCTGGCAGTGAACACGTGATGGGAAAGGCTGCAACCTGCCCACAGCCAGGGCTGCTCCACCAGCATGTCCCTGTCCCCTGCCTGCCTTTGGGGACAGTCCCTTCCCAGTGCTGGGCAGCTGCTGGGCTGCAGTCATGGGAATGGCAAAGGGCACAAAGGAACCCTGTAGGAAATTGTCCCCGCTGAAGGGCGTGTGTCCCCAGCCAGCCCCAGCCCCAAGAGAGGCTGAGGGGAGCCCACAGGGCTCAGAAGTTCACCAGGCTCTGCTCTCTCAGTGCCCTGCAGAGTGGCACAGGCCCAGTACGTCCCGTGCCAGCATGGCCACAGTCCCACAGGTACAACAGGAGCCACAAGTGAGCAGCCCCAGGCTCTCCCATCAGACCTCACCCCAAGCAGTGCCCATGATTTCAGCATCCTACAGGCACAGGCCACGACCTGACTGTCCCAAAGGAGAGCCAACCCCTTCTCTCCAGCCACCCCAGTGATGGTGCAGCCCAGTCCCTGCGGCAGCTCAGGTGTTCACCAAACACCCATTCCCTCAGGATGTGGGAGCAGACAGCCAGGTTAACACCAAACCCCAGCTGTCCCCATGGGCACAGCAGTGACACAGGGAGCTGCTCTTTGTCCCCTCCAGCCCCGACTGCGGAGCTGAGCCCACCACTAACACAATTAATACAATTAATATTCTCTCTCCTTCCCCTTAGGAGATGCTAAAGCCAGTTTGGGCTGAAGGTTTGGGTACATGCCTTGACCCCCACCTCCTGCCCATCTGGGGGTGCTGGGAGACAGGACCAGAGCGTGTCAGCTGGGCAGAGGGGAGGGCAGCTGACAGCCACTCTCCAGCCTCGCCACTGCCGAGGAGACAAGAGACACCTTCAAAGTGACACTAGCACGATCTCCAAGTGTCTATTTTCCTCTCCCCATGTTTACAGGAAAAAGACAGAGGTGTCAGCACTGCAGCCCAACGATGCTTCAATCACCCCATAATTACTGCTAAGGAAGGGGGGACGGGAGCAGGGGGGACGTGGAGGGAGGCAGCGAAGGAGACAGCTGCCGCTACTTAAAATTTTCTAATTTGTAACCTCGGCTGTCACTTCACCTCCATCCGAGCAATTCTGCTGGGCTGAGTGCAGGCTGTCACTCCCGACGTCATCCGCGGGACAGGAAGGGATGCGGTGCCTTCCCGAGGGGAAGGGCAGGGCGATGCCGTGCCCGTGGCAAAATGCTGCCCAAATTTCCACCCCAGGTCCAGGGCTGAGGCCGAGCCGTGAGGCCGAGTTTGGCCTGGTATATTCGTTGCAGGGAAGGCGTTTTCCACTTTCCTCCTCCATCAGCGCAGCGCATCCAGAGGAGGAAAGGGAAAAAGGAGGAGAGAGCCAAGGGGAGGAAAAGCCCCAGCCGCCGGCAGCACCCGGCTTTTGGCAGCGGCCGTCCCCCTCCTTCCCTCTTCCTCCCCACTGATTTCATTTACCTCGCTTAATTAGCCCCCCTTCGGAGTTAAAAAGGTAATGTGATAATGAGGATGTGAACGGGAGGGAGAGGCAGGGCCGTGCCCCGAGCGGCTGCAGCGGCGCTCCCTGGCACCACCATCAGCCGCCCTCCTCCCACGGAAACAAATCCGGCAAACCCGAGTTAACGGGGCTGAAAAGGCCGGTGCGGGTGCGCCCCGTGCGCCCCTCGCCCATTAGGCCTTAACGAAGTGCAATTAGGAGCTTAGCAAAAATCAATGCAAATGAATTTTTCCTCTTCTCTGGCTTCCCGGGACTGGGAGATGAGGGAGAGGAGGCACGCTCGCTGCCGCCTCCACCACAGGGAAGGCTCTGGCCGTGCTGCTGCCTGTGCCTCAGTTTCCCCTGCAGAACCCCAAATCCCCGGGGCAGCCGCACGCTGCTGGGGTTTAAAGGATTTTCTCCTCTGAGCCCAGCTCCCAGCACCATTGATCCTAAATCCCTTTGGGGTCCAAAACGCTCCAGGCAGTGCTGGGCTCACCCTGAGTTCCAAAACCCTGGAAGAGAGCAGGTGCCCACTGCACCCTCCTGTCCTGGCCTGCTCCCATCCCAGCTCGCCACCTCTCCCGCAGAGCGCATTCCTGGCAGATTTCACTCAATCCCTAAAAGCCAACCAGGGTCAGGATCCTGCTCAGAGCAAGGGGGGAGGCCACCCCACGGTCTCATGCCCACGGGGAGCCACCCCAGGGTCTCATGCCCGCGGTGCTGTCCCCAGAGCCCCCTGTCCCCTGGCACAGGAGCACGGCAGCGAGCGCTTGGCAATGTCACACAGGAGACAGACGTGACAGTTAAATGGTGTTCAGAGAAATTATTAAATGCCAGAAGGGTCACTAGAGCGTGTCAGTGGCTCTTAAAAAAATAAAATAGATTTTGACAAATTACTCAGCATCCTGCATGCAAATGCACAGGCTGGCGTGTGCGGGTCGGGGTTTTTTCTTCCTTCTTTTGGTTTTAATGTGATTGTTCAAACTCAGATCAAATGATTTGGGGTTTTGTTTCTTGCCCTGTGGTGGGGAGGATCACCGCAGGCTTAGTCTTACCAAAATATTTGCTGTTGTCCTGCACAGAGGGCAAGTTTAAAGAACGGAAGCAGCTAATTAAGTATTAACGAGATTTAAAACAAAAGAGCTGGAGCAAGGAGTTGGGAAATGATGCTGAGCCACCTCCATACTTAGTTTTGCACTGAGCAGCTTGCTGCCTCCAAAGGTTTCCAATGAAATTGATTCCAGTGGAATATCAATATTAGGAGACATGGAGTCAAAAATGTGTGGATAAATCGAATATTTGCTTTTTTAAAAAAAAACAAATCAGTAACTTTCATCAGCTTCCTGTGGTTTGTACAGGTGTTGGAGAGTCTGGCACCATCCAGGACCTTCCATGAGCATACCCCCACACAAGGATAGTGCCTGGTGTGTTTGCTGTGGGGACAGGTCTCACCTGGAGGCACTGGGACCCCGGGCTGGTGCCAGCTGCTGTCATTAGAGAGCAACAACTTCCCTGCCACGGGAAAACCTCTGCCAAAAGCTGATGGCAGGGAAAGGCTGAGGGCTGCTGGTGTGACCTGAACCAGAGCACCCCAGGGTTACTGAGCACCCACCGTATCCCGCCATGGTTTTCCCTTTTTTTCCCCCCCTTTTTTTGCCTTTCAGGGCAGGGCAGGCTCACCTCTGGACTTCATCCCCACGAAGCGGTTCTCCACGATGTCGATGCGCCCAACCCCGTGCTTGCCCCTGTGAGGAGGAGAAGGGAGGCTGCAGCAGTCCCAGTCCCACAGCGGGACACAGGTGGCTGTGAAAGGTGGGGCAGAGGGGTGGACAATGGGGAAAAACCCCAAGTGACAGCAGGCCAGCCTCTGGGCAGCGCTGCTGACCATCAGCAGGGACCCCAGGTAAGGCAGGTGACAAGGAAGTGGATTTTTCTCTCCACCAGTCTCTCTCTTGTCACTGGGGCCACCAGTGCTGCAGGCAGCCGTGTCACTTAGGCTGCTGGAAAATAAACTGGGCAAGGAGACAGGATGTGGCATAGCTGTATTCCCAAAGTAATTTTAAAACCACTTATTAGCCATTTAAAGAGTGAACAAAGTGGAAAAGTTCATTTCCATTCACCACGAGGAGGATAAAGGCACAGAGGAGGATGGCAGGGACTGGGTGGCACTCAGGAGGAGTGGGTGCCCTCATGGGTGCTGCTGTACTTTTGGGAAAGCTCCTGAGGACGGTTCTGTGCCAGCAGCAGCAGAAGCCAGGCATGGGGTGGCACACGGAAAGAAAACCCCAAAGGAGCTGCTGCCGTGGAGACAGGAATAGAAAAGGGCAATGCACCTGGCCAGCAGGTCTCCATGCCCCAAAAAAGTCAACTCTCCTCACAAAAAGGACACTGAGCCCTCTCAGGGAGACAGGGCAAGGCAAGAAGGGAGAGCAGAGGGTCCAGGAATGAGCTGGGACAAAAAGTGAAGGGTGCCCTGCAGTGGGCAGGGCAGCTGGGGCACACAGGCAGCCCAGAGAATGTTCCAGGGATTTTTTAATCCTCCTCCTGCACAGTGAGCAAAACCCTGAGGTATTTATACCCTCGTGCTCGTGGCCTTGGTGCCAGAGCTGCTTGCTGGCATTTACGGCACAACCAGGACCCAGCTGGGGCCATCCCATCCCTGACACCACCCCTGGGCTCATCAGAACGTGTTCCCACCCCACGCTGGGCACCCTGGGGACGCTGCCCTTGTCCCCTCTGCCACCAGGACAGGGTGGCACTCACGCGACGTCGTTCAGGTACACAAAGAGCTCCAGGGCCGAGGAACGGGTGGCTCCATCCCCGGCGTTGGTGACCTTCACTGGGACACCTGCGAGGGCGGGGAGAGAGGATGGGCAGGATCAGCCAGCGCCAGGATCCCTCCGGAACGTCATCCCCCGGGCGTTAAATAGATGTGACAGATATGAACTCTAAATAACTTCTTAAAAAGGCATAGCCAAGCTGGTGCGAGGGGGAGGCGAGGGGAGGGGGACCCACCTCGGGAGAGGAGCGAAATAAATAAATAAAAAAGGCCATAAAAACGTCACCCCCTCCTTTTCCTCTCTTCTCCTCCCTCTCTTTTTTTTTAGGGCCTGTGAAATTGCAACCAGGCCCTTAACTAATTGAATTTCACGCTCCGCAATTGTCTTACAGCGCAGCACCTTCTGTCCCACCAGCCCTTGCCGGGGAGGGGGGGACAGAGTGACAAATGTGTGCCCCCCTCGCCAGCACGGGGGGTGTCGGGGGGGACCCCCCCCCCGGGGCACGGCTGCTCGCACACGCACGCACACGCCCCCCGCGGCGGGGCGCTCCCCGCCATGAATTAATTATTGCNTTATATAGGCGCCCGCAAGAGCCCTGGCTGCTGATGGGGGCTGTCAGCTCCCCCCCAGTGCCCCCCCCCTTAAACCCCCTATTTTCCAGGGGTTTATAAACTCAGTTGTAAATTGCTATTAAATGTAAACTCGCGGCAATAATGAACCTTAAGCTGCTTCTCGGCGTGGGCCCCCCCACCCCGCGCCCTCCCCTCGCCCCGGCTCTTTCTCTCCGCATCCTCCACCGGGATATTGGCCGCGGTCCGCTCGGCGGAGAGCCGACGTTGTCGGGGCTGTTGTTGCTGAAAGCTGCTTAGCCTTTGAAATAGTTAATAATTAGATTAAAACTTCAAATAAATTAACTAGGGGCTGAATGGGCTGCCGGGAGGGGGCTGCTCCTTGCGGTGGGATCCTTATAATGGAGCAGGGAGGCTGGAGGAGGGGAGGGGGTGTCCCCTCCCAGCAGGGTCTCCCCCCAGCCTGTGCTGGGCTCGCCACTGCTGCCAGGACGGATGGTGGCACGGGGGTGGCCGCGGCTGGCAGAGGTGGAGGTGCTGCCCGGTGTCCCCTCCTCTGGGATGGCCCGGGGACTGGGCCCTGCCGTGTGTCCCCAGGGACGCAGTGGAGCATCCCTGTCTCCAGGATAGCATCACTAGCCAAACCAAACCCCGCTGAGCTCGCCCCAGCTGCTGCACAGGCCAGCGTCACCCGCATGCCCTCAGAGCCACCCGCATGCCACCTGCAGGAGAGGGGACCCTGTGTCCACTGCGCCTTGACGGCAGGTGAGGGCGCTCAGACACCTTTCCACTCTCAGGGGGGTCCCAGAAAGCCCCTGAGCTCTAAGCAGACCCTTGCACACCTCAGAGAGCCCTGGCGCGCTGCAGGCACCATCCTCAGCCCCGATGTCATGAGGCAGGGCCCGCCCCTCTGCCCCCGCCCTGGGGGTGCTGCCGGCTGCCACAGAACGCCAGTCCCGGCTGGGCAGCGGGGCTTGTCTTGGGGGACAAGGGTCTGGCAGCAAGGAGGCTCTTACCCCGCTCAAACTCGATCTCCAGCACGTCCGGGGTGTCGGGGGAGTTGGCCGGATCACAGGTCTTGGTGTAGAGCCCGGGAGGAGCCTGGTTCTGCAGGGAGAGGGAGAGAGGGACAGTCAGTAGCATTGCCATGGCCAACGCTGCTGGCAGCCCCAACCCCGGAGCGCATCCCCCATCCCAAAGCACATCCCTCTCCCGGGGGTGCATCCCCCATCCCAGAGCACATCCCTTTCCCGGGGGTGCATCCCCCATCCCAAAGCACATCCCTCTCCCGGGGGCGCATCCCCCATCCCAAAGCACATCCCTCTCCCGGGCTGCATCCCCCATCCCAGAGCACATCCCTCTCCCGGGCTGCATCCCCCATCCCAGAGCACATCCCTCTCCCGGGGGCGCATCCCCCATCCCAAAGCACATCCCTCTCCCGGGGTGCATGCCCCGTCCCAGAGCGCAGGACCAGCACGGCACAGCCCCGACGCTTACCGGGGGCCCTTGGGAACAAAGGGGTTTGGCAGAATCAGCCAATTTTTCCCCTCAACTTGATCTCATCTTTTCCTCCAACGCCCCCACAGCTGGAGGCGGGCTGGCTGAGGAGAAGCCAGTCAGGCAGGGAAAAGCAGGACAGGGAAAAGCAGGACAAGGAAAAGCAGGACGCTGGCAGCGAGGCGGGCGGGCTCCCGCACGTCCCCGCACCGCGGCCGGGCTCATTCGGCACTGACCGAAAAAACTAATGAGGAGCCTGACCCCAGCAGGTGCTCCCGGCACAGCGGCTCTTTCCTGGTGTCCCCGGGGTTAATACACACGGGGGAAAATAGAGCAGCAAAGCAAAAACCCATTTCAGAGCACATCAACCTTTATGTATATATATTTTTTTTTCCCTGAGATTTATAGGGAAGAGGCATCTTATCTCCATCAGAGCCAGGCCAGCAGAGGCTCGGGTGCCGATGCTGAATTGCTGCAATTGAAGTGCGTGCCAGAAGAAGCAGGAGGGGCGGGAAATGCAATATAAAAAAGCTTTCCGTCCCGGAGAACAAACGCTTTGCAATTTCACATGGCCCCTCAGCACTCACCCGTGATGCGACTGCACAGGCTGACCCCAAAATACTTTCAGATCTGTGTTTGTAAACTCCTGCCTCCGGAGGGACTCCCCACCCAGCCGCAGCTCCGGGAGGTGGAGGGGGAATGGAGGCGCAGAGCACGCAGGGCACGGGCAGCACCACGGAGAGTCAAAGAGGTTTTCAAAAGGTGACAAACTGGTATTTCCCCACTAAACCCAGCTGGACAGAGCTGTGGGTATCTCTGGGCAGAGAGGCCCTACCTGCACCCACCTGTCCAGTGCCTGGCCCACGCTCTCCCTGTGCCTCTTGTCCTTTTTAGAGCACAGCTCTTCTGCTCACTTCATCAAATCATAGAATACTTTGGGATAGAAGGGACCCTTAAATGTCCTTTTTCCTCCCTTCTCTTGCGTTCCAGCAAGGAAAGAAATTATAAATTATAATTTATAATTACAAAGCAAGTGAGAAAAAAAGCCCCATAATAATCCAACCAAAAGTGACTGCTTAAAAAAAAAAAAAACAACTAGGCTTTTTAAATGGAAAAGTACTTTCTCTACAGCAGAAGTTTTCATCTAAAATTTTCCCAGACAGGCAATAAGAATTTTAGTGAAAACTTCAATTTATTTTTGTCCAAATGTATTCATATTTGCTGAATCACTGCCAGCAGCTGAGGGAACCCCACACAGCTGCCAGCACCCCATTCTACCCTCCACGCTGGAGGGGGGCCCTTGCCTCACCCCAAACCTCGAGGTGCACATCCCAACACCAGCACAGCCCAATCCTGGAAATACAGGCACAGCCACCCAAGCACTCATTGCAGTAAATCCCTCCTCAGCTCCCATTTAATGTCATTTTTGTCCCTTTCCCTGGTTTTAAGGGAGAGGCACATCTCCCCCGTGCCCCCACGCACAGATTACACGGGCTGTGGATTTCAATTTTACATCGTCTGCCCTTTCCTAGCCCTGATCACACTTATTAACTAGATGAACCTGTGAGAGATGATGAAAAACTTTGAGTTCAAAAGGAAAAGGTGGAGGGGTTGGGAGAAAAAAATACCGGAAAGTATTAAAAACTCTTTACTAAACATTGGAAGTCAAAGTCAGGTAGTTTCCAATTTTCCGAGCCAACTATGAAAACCCCTATTAAATAAAATAACTAAATAGAAATAAAAGTGACATTTGGCTTGCATTCCATCATTACGGTGTGAGTCTGTCCTCTTTTTATTCTCTCTCCTAAAAGCACAGTTCAAATGACAAATAGTTTGTTGCAGTGTATCAATGCCTTCTATTTATCCCTCCCCGCAGGGGGGCTAGTCCTGCAATGTCATCTTTAAAGGGAAGAGAGGGAAAAAAAAGAGGGGGGAGGAAAGGGGAAAAAAAAAGGAAGAGTGTGTGGAAAGTGAGAGAGGGAGGGGGGAAGAAAGAAGCAAGAAAAACGGGGCAAGAAGAGAAGAAATTGGAAGCAAATGGTCCATGAAGTAAACCATGATGCAGAGCTATCGATGCCGCAAATGGTTTATTCATCCGGCTGATATTGTTGTGCCCGGGACTGAATGAACTCTTTCAGAGTGCCATATGAAGTTAAAGCAAGTAAATTTCTATCTTTCTCCACATTAGCTGCCTCATTGCCCTTCAATCGGGCCTCACAGAGGCAGAAAATAGCTCAACCATCTGCTTTCAAATCCCTGCGTTTGGCAGGTCCCGGGGGTTTGGGGAGGGGAGCCCGCCGTGCCTGGCACCCTGGATCTTGCCACGGCCACCCTATGCCCAGCACCGCTTCCCGGGCCGGGAGAGGACAGCGGTGACAGTGACAGCAGTGACACCGCGCGCCGCGAAGCCACCTCCCAGCACTGTCATAGGGTGAGGTGGCCGAGCGGAGGATGCCCGGGGATGGGGTCAGGGCGCTGCTCAGCCCCGTTTCCCAAGCTGGGTTTGGGAAGGGAACGGGCTTGGCAGAGCCTGGGAGTGGGGGAGCAGGGGAGGGGAGAGGAGAGGAGAGGAGAGGTGCTGGGTCAGGGTCGGTGCGGGCCAGTCCCGCGTCACCTTCGGCTGAAGATGTGAACATTATCCCGGTGCCCGCTGCTCTCCGCGAGGAGGAGACCCCATGGGAGCCCTGCTCTGCAAAGCCTGACGCACAGATATCCCCCTGGAGGGCACCAGAGGAGGAGCGGGACCCCCTCTCCGCCTTCACCTTCCTCCTCCTCCCGCCCCCGCCGCAGGCACGCGTCAGCCCCGCCGCGGGAGCCGGCTGCGGGCACGGAGCTCCAGCGGCTCCGCTCGCCTTCCCCTCCTCTCCCCGGGCTGTCTAATTAGCGCTGATGGATAGTTTAAATAGCGGCCGGGCGCCGTGACCCGCTGGAGCGTGAACAGCGCGGGCAGGGCCGGCGGGACCGCGGGCACGGCTCGGGGCGGCCGGAGATGTGGCGCTGTCACCGGCAGCGTCCGGCCCCGAGTCCCTGCTGGTAGCCAGAGCTGGTGGCCCCATGGGTGCCCACAGAGTCTCCAACACCACCCATCCAACGGGAGGTTTTACCCCACGCCGCCACGGATAGCGGGCTGGGAAAGCAAGGAGGGCTGGGCGAGCTGTAGGGGACATCCCGAACCTCTGCCACCCGCCACCAGCTCTGACTCTCCCCAGCACCGCGTCTGTCTAATCGCTCCTTTAGTGCTGCCCCGCGACATTGTCCCCTCCGCTGTCACTCTGGGACGGTCCCTTCCCTGTCCAAGCTGGCGGTAATTAACGTGCCGGGGGAGGCGGAGGGGCCGGGGCGGCGGCGGAGCCTCCCCGCACACACGGACGGCCCCGCCGTGAAATTTCCAATTAGGCTGCAAACACACGAGGCGCCCCCGGCCCCGTGGCTGCCGTGATGGATTACCTTGGGGTTCTCCAGGATCCCGGCTTCGTAGCTGCAGCAGGCAGGGAAGGAGAGAGAGGTCACTGCAGCACCTGCAACTTGCAACCCCAAAACCCGCCAGGACGAGACCCCCGCTCCCACCCAGCCCGTGAGGATGGACATAAAGCACACGTTGTGGGTTTCCAGAGCGTTTTAGCAGCAACCCTGAAAGGAGAGCCAGGCTTAGAGCCCAGGAGATGAATGCAGCCACTCGGAATGTGGACAACTAGATAGAAAGGGAGGATGGAGGACTTGGTGTCACCCGTGGTCGGCATGTGGTGGGGCAGCCTGGGACAATGGATGTGCAAAGGGCTGTTCTGGACATGCGGGTTGGAGGGGACTGGGGCTCCAAATCCCAGGTCTTCATCTACAGGAGCTCCCCACCTGCCCAGCTCCTCACCTGATGTGCATTAGGTTCTCATCCATGCTCCAGGGTGTCTGAGGTGTCACAGGCACTGGGATCCCGTGTTTCTGCCAGGAGAAGAAGGGTGGGGGTAAGACAGCCTGCAGGGAAAGCCAGCCCTCACTGATGCTGGTTCCCAGCAGGATCAGCCCCAGAAGCACTACCCATGGTCCCAGCAGGGCAGCACAGAGCCAGCTGGACTCCCATGTCCCTGACCCACACCAGCCTCCACCACAGGGGCCACCTCAGCAGGGACATCAGGGACACAGTGTGGCTGGGGGGAGAATGGCCATCCCAGCCCTGGCACAGGCTGAGAAGGGGCCCCAGAGCACCCCATGAACCCCAGAGATGGGGACACCAGCACAGATGTTGTCTGCTTTTCCCAGCTGCAGAGCCAGGGTGGTGCAATGCTCTCAGGTGTGTGGTGGGATTGTTGGGATGATCTTTGCAGGGCCAGGAGCTGAAGCTGATGACCCTGTGGGTCTCTTCCAACTCAAGATGTTCCATGATTCTTTGACTCCCCCAGCCAGGCTCCTCAGCAGGGGGAGGTGACACAGGGATCAGAGTCCCCAAACCCACAGGATGCTCTAGAGCCTGAAGAGACCTAATGCTCTGTCACGAGGGGACAGCAAGACATCCTCACAGCCTCGTGCAAACACATGGTGAAGCAGACACCCCCCAGTGTCCCTCTGAGCCTGGGCACCTCCAGCATGCCATGCCCAGGGATGTGTGGCCCCACAGCAGCTGCCTGCCCAGCGCCGAGCCCGGCTCCCTAACAAGGTCACCAGTGTGCCATTTATCCAGTGACACTTCAATGGGGGAAATTGCCTGTGAAAATGAGGTGAAGATGTGGGGGAATTAGCAGGAGAGGTGACAGCAGCAGGCTGACAACTGGAGCCTGTGGGGATGTCACCCACCCTGCCAGGACATCGAGCCACAGTGTGCCAGCTGTGGGATGGCCATGGCAAGACAGGGATGGCACTGAGTGGCTCCCACAGAGCCTCGATGTGTCTGTACAGCCTGTGCTGGGCAGCTCTGGCATTTCAGTGTCACCACAGCAGGGACATCAGTCAAGGGCTCAGCTGGGGACAGGGGAGCAGGGGCTGAGTGGACGTTTCTTGTTTGCCAGGAACAGGGGAAGGAAATGCTTGTGGTTGTTGCATCACAGCCCTCAAACCATCACCTGAGGTGGGAACAAGGTTCTGAGATCTCCTAATGCTGCAGAGGGACTGACTCAGCCCTGCTCCTGGGGGACATGGCCTCAGGCTCATGGGTTCTGATTTGCTGGTTCCCCACCATAATTCCAGCATGGGGCCTGCTGGGACCCCCCATTATCCAATCTACAGCTCCTCTGGCACAACTTAAGGCCATTTCCTCTTGTCCTATCTTGTATTTGTGAGGAGAGAGCCACTGTTGGCACATCCATCCCACCTGGGGTGTACAAATCCATCTTTCAGACCTGAATGAGCAGTGACCTCGAGCTGGCTTGTGCCCTCTCCTGCCTCTGCCTCCTCCCAGCAGCTGGGGAAGCCAGTGCTCCCCAAGCCATCCTCACCCCATTTCAAACAGGATCCTCCAAGTCCAGATCCAATATCCACAGAGCCCCAAAGCCTTTGCTGGAGCCAAAGGTGCCAGACCCAAGAGGGATTTTGTTCTCAGCTTCACCTGGCTGTGCCTGTGGCCAGGCTAATCCTGGAGCAGCATCCAGGAGAGTTGTGGCTGTTCTCATTAAGGTGTGTGAGAACGAAGCAGCACTGGCACGGATTTGCTGCCAGAGCAAGGCTGGCTTCAGCCCCTGGGCAGCAAATCCATGGAAAGAGCTGTGCCACGGTGAAACACAGCCTCACTTTCCCTGGCACCAATGGAGCCCCAGACATGACAATTTTCTAATTCCCCCAGCACCAAGGTGAGCACACGTATGTGCTCAAGGGACCTGGCCACACATCTCCCTCCCCTAAGGATGAAAAAGAAGGGAAAACACTTTTTTTTTGGTAACAGATAACCAGAGACTGAGAAGTACTTAAACCCTCACCCCACAACATTTTGCTCTTGGAATGGGGCCCCAATCCATTTCATTTCCCTTTCCCCCCCTTCCAAACAAACAAAACAATCCCCACAACCAAACAAAACCCCCAAAACACATGTTCCATTTTCCATATAATAAAACCACGGCGCTCTTAATAACTCCCCTATTTGACAATTTGTTTGGCAACATATGGAAAGCTCTCGTAAACTCTCCCCTTCATAATACAGCAGCAGATGGCAAACACAATCCTCAACACGCCGCTCTCTCCCCGGGCCCTGATGGGCTCTGAGGGCTCCTCACCCCTCCAGCTCCACACCTCGCCTTCCCAGAGATTACCCAGGCAGCTTCAGTGGCAGCTATTTAAAAACTGAAGCAATTTTCTGGTTTATGCACAGAGCTGACTTTTCCCTTTTGATTGATTGAGCCGAGTTGTCAAGCATTTCCATGAAGTCGCTAAAAAAGAAAGGTACCCTGGTGGGCACGTAAAAACCTGATGCAAAACTTGTAATATGTTTTATTGTGACTTGTACTTCAAAAAGGAAGGGACAACAAAGGTGGATGTGTTTGCTTTGTCTGTTACACAAGTCAGGGAGCTGGGACCCGTTTCCTTGGAAAGAAGGTTACGATTAATAGCCAGGTAATTACGAGGCTTTTAGAAAGGAAGGAGGGGAAAAAAAATAGAGGAAAGGGGGGTGGGGGGAACTCTGACCAGGAGGCTCCCGGGTGGTGCTGCAGGGACGTTGTGCAGGGTGTGCTGCTGTCACCTGCCTGGTCATGGTAAGCATCCTGTGGTGACCCTGACCCACGGTGATCCCACGGTCACTCCAAGAATCCCACAGCTACCCTGAGCTTTCACAGCCACTCTGAGCACCTTTTGCTGCCCTGGGCACCTTGCGGCTACCCCACACCAGCTCCTACCTTGGCATAATCCATCAGCTCACGGCGTCCAGGAAAGCTCTGGTAAAACTCAGGCAGCCTCCACGGGGCGACAACCTGGCAGGAGGGCAGGAGCACGAGATGAGAAACCTCCCCTACCCTCTTGTAGCCCCTGGGCCCCCTCTGCCCCTGGGAGCCAAGACCCACAGGGTGTTGGTCCCCCCGCTGAAATTTAACCTCTGAGCACAAGGTGGGAGTAAACCAAACCCAACCCTAACCAGGCACTGGGAAGGGGAAACAGGCAGCATCGATTAGCCAGCAGCTGCCTTGGTCCTGTCTCCTCCGTGGCCTCGCGGTGTTTGGGGTAAAAATAGGTCAATTAAGGATCATTACAGCCCCCTGAAATGCCAAAACGCCACTGCGTGCAGCTGGTGGCTTGTTAAAGTGAGGCAGAGCCGTTTGCAGGGGTGTTAAAGCAGAATTGCCACCAGCTGCAGAGGGGCCAGGAGCCTGGCAGTGGGGAGGCAGGGGTGGTTTGGGTGCCTTACCTTGATCTCGGGACACAGGGCATAGCAGCTGAGCTCAAACCGAACCTGGTCGTTGCCCTGGAACATGAAAAGGAGGTGCTGAGGGTCACCCCAGCCCAGGGTGTGACAACACAGCCTCTGAGGAGCTGCTTGGCTCCACTCACAGCTCCCCTGGTGGTGTTGGAAACCTTGGGCACAGAGAGCAAGGATCCCCTGTCCCATGGGATCATTCCTGGTTGGAGCCCCAAGGCACCTTTCCTGTAGCTCCTGATAGCTCTGTGCTCAAACCAGATCTGGGTATTTTTTCCCTCAAACACATCAAAGGACAAAGAAGGGCAAGGTGGAGGTAAGGCCATAGTGAGCAGAGGGATGCAGCAGCTCTTAATTAAATAACTCCAAATCTCCCTTTACCTTAATTAGCCCTTGCTGATTAGGTCCCGCTAATGAGTCCAGGTAGCTGGGAAGGGACAAGGAGCAGTGGGAAGGCTGGGAATGACGAGCACTTCCAAGGGACCAGCACTCACTGAAATCTATTTTCCACCCTCACCAAGGGCTGAGGAGCCCCAGTACCCTGCCCGGGGCCCGGAGGATACATTTACACCGGGCTGGGCATTCCCCAGGGACTATTACACACAGGCAAGTACATCCAGCAGAGCACTCATGTCCCTCACGGGCCCAGAGCTCCTCCATCTGCTCCACCGGCAGCGGGGACAGCCCAGATGGTCCCATTTAAACCCCGCAGCCGGGTCGAGTTACCGGCACTCATCCCTGCCTGTGCCGCGGCTTAATGGCTTGGGGAGTGCAGCCACCGAGGGTGGCCTGCCAGCAGGGAGGGCTGGTGGCACCTGGGGGCAGAGGGGGCACCTTTGAGCGGGGCACTTCAAGAAAGGCCCGCTGGGGATGGATGGGATGGACAGAAAGGAGTGCAGGGACCTCTTTTCAGGAGAGAGAGAAATTCCGGTCATGCAGCCCCCCAGCTGCCCCCCAGCCCCATCTCCGGGGTGCTGGCGAGTCCCTCGGCCGTCTCCTGGCTGCATTTAACATCCCCCTTCTAGCAGAGTCCCCACCGTGGGCACCCCCAAACCCCTTGCGATCCCCCCGGGAGTCACCTCGCCCTAGCCCAAGGCACGGGCTGTGGGAAGAGGAGGAGGAGGAGGAGGCACCCGGCAGGTCTGGGGTTCACCCGCTGAGCTCTCACCTGTCCCAGGTGTCCCCGCCCCTCACGGGGAGGTGCCGGGGGTGACCCACGGTCACGGCTCGCAGGTCCCACGGTCCCCGAGGGGGATTTCCCCTCGCCAAGGAGGGGCTGGCCCCGAGCATCCCTTTTCCACGGTCTCTGGCTGCCTCTAGCGGCAAAGTGTCCTCCCTGCGGCCAGCAGGGACAGCGGGGACGGGGACCGGAACAACCGGGATAGGGATAGGAATGGGGACAGGAATAGGGACAGAGCCGCACCTACTGCAGGACGCCCCTAACCATGCTGGGTTGTGCTGGCTCAGTCTCAGCCGGCTCCTGGCCCGGGAAGCCTCAGCATTTTGAAATTGCTGCCGGACACAGAGTATGCAACAGTGACTCCAGCCTTCCCAACAGCGACACGGAACCGAAATCGGGCACAGAAATCCCAGAAGCGAGAAGGAAGTGTTGAAACACGGCTGAGTTTTGCACAGTCCCCACAAAGCACCCCGTGCACCCCAGACCGGGCAGCTCCCCCATCCAAGCACTCGAGCCACCCCTGCCCGCTGCCCGTGTCCCCCTCACCTTGCCCGTCACACAGTGGGCGACGTGCTGGGCTCGCTCGCGCTGGGCGACGGCCACGAGCCCGCGGGCGATGCAGGGCCGGGCCAGGGCCGTGCCCAGCAGGTACCGATCCTCGTAGAGCGCGTTGGCCTGGACCGCCGGCCAGATGAACTCCGCCACGAACTCCCTGCTGACGTCCTCGATGTAAACCTGCCAGCAGGGGGACAGGGGGAGCCTGATGGAAGGGTTGCTACAGGGGAAACCCGCTCCTCTGAGCTCTAGGAACAGTGCAGCAAAAATCTCTTTGCCTCCCTTCTCCTTAATGCCGCTAAAAGGCTTCGGGGTGAATCCTCTGGAGAAGGGATTTCTCATTGGCACGGTCCCCTCTCTGGGGTGTGTGAGACCACAGGGCTCATCCCCATGGTGGGGAACGAGGTGGGGACACTGTTACCTTCTTGGCCCCCAGTGCCAGTGCTTTCTTTCTTGCTGCTTCAAAATCTTCCTTCTGCCCGATGTTGGCCTGGGAAGCAGTAAAAAAACCCAAAAAAACTTGGTGTGAAACAAGACCACAAAGCCCAGTGAAAGCCCAGTCTGGCAGTTTGGCACAGGACATCATGCATGACGTGACAGAGTCCGTGGTGGCTGGGCTTGAGGACACCCAGGATGGGCAGGAGGGGAGTTCCACCCCCTGAGGTGGATATCTCAGGGCTCTGCCCCCCTCTGCTGAGCCCCTTGGCTCTGCCCTGATTCCCTGCCTTCATTAGCAGAGGGTCATTAGGTGGCAGGGACAGGCTGTGCCACACAGTGCTGGCAGCTCAGCAGAGCAGCAGTGAGCTGGGCCATGGTTAACCAGTGCTAGCAGGGTCAGCACCAGAGTACACACACACACACACACACACACACACACCAGGACCCCCATTGCTAACCTGAGCCCCCCCAGACCAGCATCCCCTCCACCCCCAGCCCCTGGGGACAGGACTCCTGTGACAGGGCTCAGGGCAGAGCTCACCAGGTAGGCGACAACGTCGTAGCCCTGCTCCTTCAGCCACACCAGGATGCAGGAGGTGTCGAGCCCCCCGCTGTAGGCAAGGACCACTGTGCCCTTGGACTGAGCCATGGTGCTGCCAAAGCAAAGGAAAAGGGGATCATGGAGCCCCTGCCCTTACTGCAGCCATCAGCCACGGCATCAGGAAGGATCAGCTGAAGCAAGAACCCTCCCAGGCTGCAGGGAGCCAGGGCAGGGCTGGGGGCAAGAGGAAAAGCCACAGCACCGTGACCATGGCCAGGCTGTGGCTCTTAGCCAGGGAGGGCACCCTGCCTGTGCACCCAGGGGTGGCTGGACAGTGGAGGAGGCCAGGAAGGCCGTTTGCTCTTACCTTATCTCCATGCTGGCAGCCCCAGCCCAGCCTGCCCCACGCTCTGCACGTGCCCTCAGCGCTGGGGAGCCGGGGCTCAGGCGCAGGCGCCCGGCCGTGGCACAGGCACAGCTCAGTGCCTTGCTCTGGCACAACCCAGCACATCCCAGCACGTCTGCAGAGCTGCCACAGGCTCAGCCCCCAGTGCCCATCAGGCTGCAGGGCTGGGGGGCTTGGCAGCATCCCCCAGAGCCCAGCCCAGCCCCAAGTCTAATTAATGCTTACGGAGCACTTGTTCTAATTGTGCTGCACGTGTTTTCTGCCAGCACCAAACACCTGCGTGGGGACTCAGCGCCCCTCACCCTCCAGCCATGGATTTCGAGGGCTTCAGCCAGCAGCAGGAGAGGGTGAAGGATGCAGCAGCCTGGATCTCAGGGGAGGGCTGGGAGTCTCGGGCAGGAGGGGGCTCCAGACTGTCCCCGCAGTCCCCGGGCCAGGCTGTGAACGCCAGGGCCCCACGAGGAGGCGATGCCAGCTGACCCTTGGCCGGGGGAGGCGGCCCAGCCCTGTCCTGAGCAGTTTCACACCGCCGCTGCCAGGTCAGCACAATCCTGCTCCTGCGGGCCGGGAAGGCGCCGTGCCCGCCGCTCCGGAGCCAGCAGCGCTCCCGGCGGGATGCGCCCGTGCCGGGGTGTGCCCCAGCAGCCCGGGGCCGCCGGCGCGGTGCGGAGCGGAGCCAGCATCCCACGGGGTGAGGCTTGCAGCTCTGCCCTGCTTCTGCCGGGTTCGTGCTAAGGAACAAAGGGGTCTGGCAGCCCCATCCCCTCCCCTCCGGCTCCCCGAGCCTGCCCGTGCCCGTCGGGCTGCCACGCAGGCGGCGCCCGGTGCCCAGGCTTGTGCAAGCAGCATTTCCCTGCTCCAGGGGCCCCGTGGCTGTGCCAAGCTGGGTCGCTGCCCAGCGAGGTCCAGCGGTCCCTTCCTCGCCGGGACATTTACAGGAAGGCAGTCGCAGTTCCCAGAACGGCCCAGCCCAACCCTGACGCTGCGCCTGCGGCTCCTTTTGAGACAACTTCCCTCCTTTAGTTCCCAAACCCATCCCCGCTGTGGCCACCAGCATCGCTATTGTGGTTGCCAGCCTGAGTAAGCACCTCCGAGACCAGCCACACTCGCTCTACAAGTGGCCCAGCAGGGCGATAGGGAAATGCCTCCAGGTTTGCCTGCTCAGACACGTCCCAATATCGCAATGCCCGAGGGGCCCGGGGGCTCCTTGTCCTGGAGACGCATCCTGCATCCCAGAAAGGAGGTGGGGCCGGCAGCGCTCCCAGCTCTGGAAACAGGGCTGGTGCCAAACCCGCCTGCCCAGGAAGGGAGAGCCCCGAAGTTTCAACATTCGGTGGCAATAAACCAGAGCAAACAAAGCTCAGCGAAGGGGAACGCGCCGGGACTTCCTAAGCCCTTATTATTATTCTGTAGCGATTTCCGTGTGAGTTGGGGCAGGGATTTACTGGACTGACTGGAGCTGCCCTGCGCCGAAGGCACACGGCGCTTTCGGTTTTAAAACGGAGAAACAGATATAAAGAGGGAGGAGAATAAAAAGCCTGAAACTTTGGTGAAGAGAGGAACTGTCTTCACCAGCCGGGCTGGAAGAACAGCCGGGCTGCTGGGATGGAGCAGGCAGGAGAGGCAGGGACAGGCAGGAGAGGCAGGGACAGGCAGGAAAGGCAAGGACAGGGGCAAAGGCAGGCAGGAGGGACAGGAACAGCTTTTCCAGCAGCAGAGGCATGTGCTCGGTAGTGCTGGGGATTTTTTCAGCATCAGTCCTCCACCTCGCGGAGGTCTCATCCTGCCCCTCAAAATCCCCAGAGCAGGAGGTGGTGCTGAGGTCTCAGTTCCCCTCCCTGAGGGTGGCCAAGGGGACCCTCAAGGAAGTGGGACCCACTTGGAAACTCCCCACCCACCCCAAACTGAGCTAGGAAGGGCTTGACTGCAGTGTGCACAGCGTTGGGAAGGGGCTGGCACCCCACTGCCCTGCTGCAGCGCCCAGGGGTGGGGGACACCCGCGGGTGGGTGGAAATGGGACAGACAGGACGAGGGGACATCCCCCGAGGCCCTCCTTTCCCCTCTCCCTCGGTGCCGTGCCCGCACTCACGCACTCCCGCTGTCCGGCTGCCCTCGGTGCTCTGGGCCGGTGCCTGGAGCATCCTCCCCCTCCTCCTACTCCTTTATACCGGGCTCAGGCAGGCGGAGCCGCAGCAGGACAGTCCCCCCTCGGGCACCGTCCCCGGGAGAGGCCCAGCGCTCCTCCTGCCCCGCAGGACACGGGGAGAAGCTGCCCCCGGGCCGGGATGGAACCAGTGCCCAGCCCCATCCGCGGCACGGCCCCTCTGGGTGCTGCCACAGCTGTCCCCCTCCTGACCTCCTCTGCAACCTCCCCAGAGCACCCAGGGGTGTCATCCCGAGGAGTGGGACAATGGGGGCAGAGGAGAGATTGTGCTCTGCGGCACCTGGCCTTCCTCCCTGCAGCAGCCACAAGGGGGAAGGTTGGATTTGTTTGAACCTCCATCAGGAGAAAATGCAGGAGCCAGGGTGGGCAGGATGGGACAGGGGACAGAGGGCTGTCCATGGGGCCAAAACCACCTTTTTCCCTCACACGTGCCCAGAGCACCCCAGACCCAGGGCAGACCTGGCTTTGGAGGACAGGAAAGCTGCAGCCCAAAGGACAGAGGTTTTTAGGGGAATCTCAGACAGGTGCAGCAAGAGCCAGCTCCAGTGACAGGATCTGGCCACGGAAGGTGCAGGGCCACCATCAGCCTCTATGGCCCAGCCCTGGTGACTGTGGGCTCACATCTCCTGGGGCCAGCACCCTGCACCCCACAGCATCAGCTCGGACTGAAACTGTTTTGGGAATGGCCTCCATCTCCACCATGTGCTGAGAGGCCACATCCTGCTCTTGCTGCTTGAGGGACCTGACACCAGGGCAGGATTGGACCTTCAGGGGCTGGACGTTGACCTTCTGGCATTGCTACATCCAGACAACATCCCTTTTATGGTCCAAGGCCAGGCAGGGACTTCTCCAAAGCCCTGGGAATTCTCCCACACACTGAAGGAAGCTGCCTTCTTCAGGGACAGCTAATATTTAGCCACAAAACACCTTCATAAATCAATAAGAGTGCTCAGAGACCAAGTGGATTAAAAACAAACACACAAGCAAACAAAAAGACTATTTCAATTTAATACATGGTTAATGCTGGGGTGCCCCACACCCACCCCAGCCCAGGGAATCCCTCCCTGCACCCTGGTGGGACCCTCGCTGGCCACTGTCACCCAGTCCATCTTCCCACCCCCCACATCTGGGGACTGATAGCAGCCAAGGCCACCCAGAGCTGTGTTTGCTCTGGGATCTGGGACCTGACTGCTGGAGGTTGGTGGGACATCTTATCCCCCCCGGGATCCTGACTCTCCTGCTGAGTCAGGGCCCGGCCCTGGGGAAAGGAGCACGGCTGAGAGGGGAGGGGGTGTCTGGGAGGGACAGAAGAGGTGCAAGCTCAGCGTTCCCTGAGCCACTGCCCCACCGATGGGGTGGGGAGGGACAGGAGGAGAAACGAGCCTGCGTCCCCTCCTGTCCCTGGGCTGTGTCAGTAAGGGTAGGGGGACACAGAGATGAGGAGGAGGAAGGTGCTGGGCGCTCGCTGCCCGTGTGGGACCAGCGCCTGCACCTTGAGCCGGTGGGTGCCGGGCTCCCGCAGCGGCCGCACGGTGGAGATGATGCCCTGGCCCCGCTCGGTGCGGAGGGCGAAGGGGCTGCCGGGGTCCTGCTCCAGCAGCCTGAAGACGGGGCGGTGGCGCAGGGCGGAGGCCGGGGTGAGGTGCACCACGTCCCGGCGGGCAGCGATGCCCAGGGGCAGGGGGAGCAGCTGGTACTGCAGCGTGGGGGAGCCGGCCGGGCCGCAGAACGGGGGGCAGCGACCCACGCAGAGCCTGCAGGAGAGATGTGGAAGGCGGGATGTGGTGGGTGCCGAACAGCGGGACGGGCGCTCCCAGCCCCACAGCACGGCTCACCCCGGGCTGGAGCCTCCCCGGTACCCAGCTGGGCACGGCACGTCCGTGCACCGGGCACCTCCGCGGGTGTTGAAGCACATCTGGCTCGAGGCACACTGGATCGTGCCCTCCGAGCACTCATCCACATCTGCAGGGAGAGAGGGGACAGGGCTGAGGGTGCTGGGGTGCCAGCTGAGATGGGGGTTCAATCCCCAGCTCCCCCAGTCTCCCACATCTGCCTGGACACTGAGGCAGCGAGACATAAGCACTCAGACTCTGGAGACCTGAGGCTGGGAACAACCATCCCGAGAAAGGAGAAAGACTTGCAGCCCCCAAAAGATGACACCCAGGGCACCACGGGGATGGGGCACACCCTGGCACCCCTGCACTGACCGTGGCAGGTGTTCCCATTGGGCAGCAGCCGGTAGCCAGGGGGGCAGAGGCAGTGGTAGCTGCCCGGGCTGTTCCTGCACTCGTGCTGGCACAGGTTCAGTGTCTGACACTCGTCGACATCTGTGGGACGAGAGGGGTGAAGGCAAGAGGGGAAGGATCAGACTCCTCTGATGCCACTGCCTTGAGCCAACCTGGCTCTCACCTCCCCTTCCCAGCACAGCAAAGGCCACAGGGCACAGACAGAGTGGTGGACAGGGCAGCAAGAAGGACACGAGGCACGTTCTGGGGACAAAGTCTGAGCTCCCTCCAGCACCCTTCCCCGGTGCACGCTCACCAGTGCAGGTGCCGTTCCTCCTGCTGTAGCCCGCGGGGCAGGGCGGGCCCCGGGCACGCATCCCTGCATCCTTGGCCACGCGGCGCAGGGCGAGCTGAGTGTAGAAGGACCGGCCCCGTGGGCGGCTGCTCGGCGCCTGCCGGCGCAGGGGAATGTCCCGGGGCACTCCACTCGTTGTGTCCCCTCCCTCCGTCCCTGCTGCGCCACACCGTCCGCCCGGCAGCAGGGTCGTGCCAGCGGGGCACAGGCACTCGTAGGAGCCCCGCAGGTTGCGGCACTCGAAGGCACACGGTGGGGGAAAATTCAGGCACTCGTTGACATCTGGGGGAGGAAAGAGGAGGGGAGCTGCAGCTGGATGGGGGACACTGAGGCTGGAACAGGGCAGGGGGGTGACCGCGGGCCCTGAGAGCCCAGCTCGTACCCAGGCACGGCCAGCCAGTGCCCAGCGTGTGGTAGCCGGGAGGGCAGGAGCAGCTGTAGGACCCAGCAGAGTTCTGGCAGACCTGGCTGTAGCGGCAGGCGTGGGACCCCTCGGAGCACTCATCGACATCTGGGGAGCAGAGAGAGGACGAGGTTGGGGGAACAGGGAAGTGGCTCCAGCTGCCCCTTGCCATCCTCATGCCCCCTCAGGAAGGGTCCATACCCACGCAGTACAGCTGCCCAGGGTCTGGGATGAATCCCAGGGGGCACTGGTCTCTGTCAGCCCCTGTGAAGTGAGCAGAGAGAATAGGATGTGACACGCCACTGCAGGGACATGGCCTTTGCACCTTCACAGACACCCAGAGCTGACAGCAGATCTCCCTGGTCACCTGCATCAAGCGAGGCACGGAGCTGGAAGCGGAGCTCCTGTTTGGCTGGGTCATAGGAGGCTGTGATGGCTCTGGCCCGCAGGTGCTGCACCCGGGGGGGCTGTGGCCCCTCGGGGGGGTCGAACACGATGGTGTGGTTGCAGTGGGCACGGACCAGGCGCCCACCCCGCAGGAAGCTCAGCACCGAGCCCCCGGAGAGCTGCCCCGCCCCCGTCCGCACGTAGCGCTCGCTGAAGTCCTGGGGACAGACAGGGAGGGCGGTCAGGCCGTGGACCCCCCCCGTGCTCCCGGCATGGGAGTCGTGGTTCCCATGGGGATAACGCCAGCGCCAGCACCTGCAGCAGCAGCACGGCATCGCCGAAGCTCTCCGGCACGGAGCCGCTGATGACGCTGTCCAGACGCAGAGAGCCAGCGCCATCCGCGCCCCTGGCGACGTGGGTGACCCGCAGGAGCTCCCCTGCCAGGGGGGAGCGGTGATCAGCACCCCGCAGCACCCCCACACACAGCTCCACTCTCGGATCAGGGATGGTGCATGCGGGAGATGGAGGCTGAGCTTCCCCAGGAGCTGACCAGGCTCTCTTGTCACAGACAGAGACCCCTCACCTGTGGCGAACTGCAGCAGGGACTCGTGCTGGAAGGTGCCCTGCGTGAGCAGGAAGCCACTCCGGGCTGCCCCGCTGGCGTGTGCCAAGGACCAGTAAATGGGAGCCACGATGGTCACCAGCACCCGCATCAGTGGCCCTGGGAAAGGGAAAGAAAGGGTGTCACCACGGAGCCAGTGCCCTCCTGGGGGGACACCCAGGCTGTCCCAGCCCTCCTTGCCCACAGTGGAAGGTTAGGGGGAATAAAGGTTTGCTTTTGGGGGAAAAAAGAAATAAAAACCTTTCCCCCGAGATTTCCATCTGACAGAGGTCAGAACTCTAATAAGGGTGAGGGTAGGAATGTCCACCCACCTATGGCAGGTGGAATGCTCCCAAAGCTGCTCCGGAGGGTGGCGGTGCTGGACTGGGAGTCACCCAGCACGCTGGCATCGAGGGTGGAGACACCGAGCTCGTGGCCATTGATGGCACCGACCAGGCTGCCCCGCACCTGGCGCAGCTCCCCTGGGCAAACGGGATGGGGTCAGGCAGCAACACTGGGACTGCACTCCCATGGGAGAGCAGGGTGCTTGCCTGACTCCCCTCTCACTCATTCACATGTCAAAAAAAATCTTGTTTTCTGGAGGTGAAGGCAGCCAGAGCAAGGCAGGCAGTGTCCCTGCCCGGCTGCAGCACGGTCCCCAGAGACCCCACGGATCCAGGCACAGTGCCATGCTGACAGGGATGTGGCGAGTGTGGCCCTGTGCCTCATCAAATCAACAGGCACTGACACCCCAAATCCTGCTCTGTATCAACCTCAAGGTCCTGGCATAGCCCCAAGCTTTTATTTGCTTCTCCAGCGTGCCTGGCAGGAAAATGCCACCAGCCACACAAGGGCACATAGGGCACCTGGCACTTCCTCCAGCCTGGCTCTCTGCTCCCGAGGGGCAGCAGGAAAGGATGTGTCTGTGCGTTCAGCAGAGCCCCTGGGAGAGGAGAATTCAATCATGGGCAGCTAAGGCAGGAAGAGAGGAGAGGCAAGTGGGGGCTGGCACGCAGTGGCTGCTCAGGACAGGGTCTGCTTGGGCCCAGGCCTCCAGCTGGGCAGTGGGGGAGAGGAGAGGACAAAACCGAGTGTGAATCACGGGGGTAGAACAAGCAAGGCCCAAACGTCACCCCAAACCACCATGCTGGGTGTAAGAGCACTGCAGGCAGCCCTGGCCCCCGGGGCAAGGGGCAGACACCCACCTCGGACCCCCAGGGAGGCGTGGGCAGCAGCAGAGCCCAGGGCATTGCGGGCGAGGCAGGAGTAGCTGCCGGCGTCACGGTGGGCCACAGAGGGCAGGACCAGGGTGGCGTTGGGCAGGACACGAGCGTGGGGACCCTCGGGCAGTGGCTCCCCGTCCCGCTGCCACTCCACAGAGGGGGTGGGCTCCCCTGACACGACACAGTGCAGCAGCACCTGCTGCCCAGCAGGGACCCTCGCCTCTGCTGGTGTCACTGTCACCACAGGGGCACCTGGGCAGGGAAAGGGGTGCGGGAAGTGGTGCAGCACTCCCCACGGATCAGGGGGAGTTGGAGGGGCTGAGCGGTGACATGGTTTGCAGTCCCTTAAAAGAAGGGTGCAGAGGGGGCCAGCACTCACTCTGCAGAACGAGGGTGACGACTTTCGCTGCTGTCCCCGCGTCATTCTCCGCCACGCACCGGTACTGCCCCTCATCGGTGCTCTAGCGGGACCAACAACATCAACACAGCGTTTGGCTTCGCCAGGAAAGCACCCTGAAATGCGCCAGCACCCCCCAGGCCCTGCTCACCCCCACAGCACGGATGGCCAGGGAGCCATTCTGCAGCTGGTGCAGGCGCCCGCGGGCCACCACCGGCACCCCGTCCTTGCTCCAGCGGATGAGGGGCTCGGGGTGACCCTGGGCGTGGCAGTCGAGGAGGGCGTCACCTCCGGCGTGCTCCACCTGGTAGGTGCTGGCGTCCCCCTGTATGACGGGTGCCTCTGGGAAAGGGAAAGGGGTGGCAGAGGAGGGGGGCTGGCTGGGCACCCCGGTTTCCCTGCCAGCACCTACCCGTGACAGAGACGAGAACAGTGGCCCTGGTGGCCCCGGCGCTGTTCTCGGCGTGGCAGACGTAGGTCCCGCTGTCCGTGGGTGTGACTGCCTCCCGCCGCAGGATGCTCCGCCCGCTGTGCCCCGACGCTTCATCTGCGGGGTGCAAACCCCAAAAAGGGTGGTTGGCGATCAGCTGGGTCCAGCCCCGCACAGCCAGACGTGCTGGCACCGCAGGGGCCCTGAAAGGTGGGACAAGGGTGGCACCAGGGTCGCAATCTCCCCCACGTTCAGCATCCTCTGCCCAGGTACCAGTGAGGAGCTGCCCGCTGGCCATCCAGGAGACGCGGGGCTGGGGGCTGCCCGCTGCGGCACACACCAGCTCCAGCCTCTCGCCCCGGCTCAGGGTGAGGTCTGTGGGCAGGTGGGTGAAGGTGGGCAGGGTGTGGATGGAGAGGGAGAGCCGGCGAACGGCCCTCCCCGCAGAGTTCACCGCAGTGCAGGAGTAGCTCCCAGCGTCCCCTTCCTGTACGAGGATGAGAGGGAATCACCTTGAGTCTGGGCTCCAGCTGCAGCCCCGGCTCGCTGAGCTACAGCTCTGCCGGTTCTCGTGCGCCTAAAAAGTCACAGTTTGGACAGAGCCGCTTTTCCCAGCCCACATCAGCAGTCTCACACTGCCCCAATCCTCCAGCCTGTGGCCCAGGACTGCGCGCGGCTCTCCCTCTGCCGGACGTATTCACGATCAGCCAAAAGCTCTCCAGCAGCAGCAGACACTTGTTCCTCAGCACCCCAGCCTCAGAGAGGCCCCAGGGGACAGTACCTGGACGTTCCGGAGCAGCAGCTCCCCGGAGGGCAGCACAGTGGCCTTCTCGCCCCGCAGCAGCGCTCCCTCCCGGCTCCAGGACACGCGAGGCTCGGGGACACCGCGGGCGGCACAGGGCAGCAGCGCCTCCAGCCCCTCCAGGACCACCAGCTCCAGCGGGCCGGCAGCAATGATGGGGGGCACTGGGTGGGCCAGAAGGGCAGGGACCTGCTCACAGCTCGGCAGCCACGGTTTGCCGTGAGGTGCTGCTGGGGAGGGGCTGAGCAGAGGGGGGAGCACCGGGGCTCCGATCGCTGCTGTACCTTGCACAACGAGCCTGGTCCTCCCCGCGGCGGTGCCCGAGGGGTTGCGGGCCATGCACAGGTAGGTTCCTGCGTCCTCTGGGGCTGCGCGGAGGAGACGGAGCTGCCCGTTGGGGAACACCTTCAGCGCTGAGCCTGGCAGAAACGAGGGGCAGGATGGGGCCGCACAGCTGAGCTGAGGCACAGACGGATGATGTGCAGGGACTGCTTCCCCCACACAAGCGCCTCTCCCCGAGGAGTCTCCATGGAACTGCTCCAGCGGCCGCCACACCCACCTAGGACAGCAGCCGGGAGGACCCACGCACAGTGACGCCCCACACCCTGCCGGCATGCCTACAAACCCCTAGCACCTAACTCTCCCCCTAGGTAAAGGCTGGCAGGTAATGTGGGCTCTGCCAGCCCCCAGCACACTCCTGCTCACCTCCAGTGATGCCAACACCATCCTTTTGCCAGGTGACCTCCGGCCGGGGGACGCCTGTGGCCTCACAGGACAGCACCGCGCTGGTGTTGACCATCACCATCACCATGCCAGGCAGGGGCTTCAGGGCCGGGGGCTCTGTGAAGGGCAGGGCAGTGCCACCGCGAGAAGAGGGCGCAGGACCCGCGGCAGCAGGACCCTGGAGCCGTGCGTACCGTGCACCGTGAGCCACAGGTGCTTCCGAGCCGTGCCCGCGGCGCTCCGAGCCGTGCAGGTGTAGCGGCCGCCGTGCGCGGGCAGCGCCTGCCTGATCTCCAGGGCTCCTGCAAAACAGCGGGCAGAGCGGAGGCGGCGGGAGGGCTGGCAGCGACCCCCGTCCCCGCGGGGCTGGGCTGGCCCGTGCTGTACCTCGGGGCAGGACGCGGTAGCCCCCTCCTCTGCTGCCCAGCTGAGCCCCCTCCTTGCTCCATGACACCGTGGGGGGGGGCACGCCCGAGGCGTAGCAGGTGAGGACTGCGGGGGACAGCCGGGTGACAGCCACGTGGGTAAGGTCATCAGCGATGGTGGGGGGCACTGCAGGAAGGAGGGAGAGAGGTGAGCAGGGCTGTATGGCAAATGTTGAAGGGGGTTCTTTCCCTGTTCAAATGGGCAAGAGTATTTCTCTTCCTCTCTTGTCCACCCCCAAGCCCAGCTCTTGAGTGGGCACCCAACCCTGTGTGGGGCTGGAGCGCACCCATGTCACACCCGGGGTGGTGACAGATCCTGGGAAAGCCACTCTCAGCAAGACCCCCAGCCCCAGGAGCTCACCGTGGACAGACACAAGGAAGGCCTTTCGTGCCTCTCCAGCAGCGTTGGTGGCAATGCACTCAAACATCCCCTCGTGCCAGGGACCAGGGCTGGAGATGAGCAGTGACCCTAAGGACTGCACGCTGTGCGAGCAGAGCACACGTCAGGATCACCCCTGTCCCACAGGAGGGGCAAACCCCAACCCACAGGGGAACCCTTTGGTGACAGGTGCTGCAGGTACCTGTAGGTGCCAGGTGGGAGGTGCAGGTTCAGGGGGTGGCCATCCTTCTCCCACCTGATGTGAGGCTCAGGGGACCCCCAGGCATCACAGCCCAGCGTGGCTGGCTGCTGAGCCAGCAGGGTGAGGTTGGAGGGCCCGGGCGGGATGGCAGGAGGGACTGTGGGAGCAGAGGACAGCGGCACATCATTGCACTGATGAGGGCAGCCCAGCAGTGCTGGGTTGCAGCAGGGTGAGCCCAGGAGGGCTCCATCTGACTCTCCCACTTACCCAGGACATGGAGGTCCAGGCCTCGCCGGTCAGAGCCAGCAGGGCTGGATGCCATGCAGAGGTAATGGCCCAAATCCTGGACCTGCACAGGGTCAATTTGCAGGGAGCCCCCTGGCAGGAGCTGCAGCCTGAGGAGGGAGAGCAGGTGAACCCTGCGGGGGCTCTGCGTGGCCAGGCGGCATCACACAGGGAGCAGGGGTTGGGGAGGTGACAAGTGCCATTGCAGCCACATGCAGCTCTTGCCCACGAAGCTGGTGTGAGGACAGAGCACAGCTCTTCACAGGGTGACTGGCACACTAAATCACCTGTTGCTGTGGAGGGTGGCACGATTTGAGCACCAGCTCTTGGTGTCACCACCCCCACAGAGCCTCATACCTGTCACTCCCAGGCAGGGGCAGGAGCTGGCCATCCTTGCGCCATGTCACCCGGGGCACGGGCCACCCCTCTGCCCGGCACGGCAGCACGGCCGAGGAGTTCAGCAGCACCTTCACCTCCTGGGGGCCCGCCTGGATCTCCGGGGCCACTGCGGCAGCACACGGAGGCACCAGCGAGAGTGTGGGGTGGGGCTCAGGGATGGAGGATGCCCGCCCAGAGCAGCACTGGGGGCTGGGTATAGCCCAGCCCTGCCATCCCATCACCGGGCACAAGACACTCTATAATATCCCACACCCTGGCTTTGACCGGGAAGGAGCCGGCGCTCAGGGCAGGGCAGGGCAGCACTCACCGTGAACCTGCACCCGGACGCGCGGGCCGCTGTCCCCGGGGGCGCTGGTGGCCCTGCAGCTGTACTCGCCACCGTCCGCCGCAGCCACCGCCAGGAGCTGCAGGAAACGCCCCTGGGCCAGGACCTGCCTGCGGGCATCCTCCTAAAACCCCCGGGAGCCCCGTCAGCCGCCACCCAGCATCACCCCCAGCACTACCGGGTGCTGCTGGTGACGGTGACCCGGCCCTGGCCGTGACCGTCCCCCGTCCTGTCACAGGTACCTGCAGCAGGGAGCCCTCCCGGTGCCACTCCACGCTGGGCTGGGGCTCAGCGCCCTCCGGGCACTCCAGGAGGATCTGCCCCCCTGGCACAGCCGTGATGATGGGGATCTCCCCGGCGCTGGCCGTGCTGCGGGGTGCTGCAGGACATGGGCAGGGGGTCAGGGTGTGCCACGTGGGCTGGACACCCCCACCCCTGTCCCCATAAGTCATGCACAGGTCCCCACTCTGCAGGACCATCACTGTGCTCCAGATCTCTCTTTTGGAGCTCACATCAGTCCCAAAAAAGAATGTTCTGGCTCTCTGGTCCCCCAAGGGTTGGGCCATCCTGCAGTGCCCCCTGCTAGCCCTCTCCTCTCTCCTCGCTGGGATCACACTACCTTGGATGCTGACATGGAAGCTCCTGCTGTCCTCCCCTGCAGGGCTAGTGGCCAGGCAGGTGTACAGGCCAGCATCAGCCACCTGCACAGCCAGGAGAGAGAAAAATTGAGGCACAAAAAAAAAAATCCAGGTAGGGATAAAAAAGTGGAACTCCTACCTCAGTGCTGTCGATGTGGAGGGTGCTCTCATTCCCTGACACGAGCGAGGGCCCTGCCAGCAGCCGTCCATCCTTCTCCCAGGTGACAGTGGGCATGGGGACACCTGTCACCACACACCTCAGCTCTAGGGGGGTGCCCACAGCGATGGATATCTCAGTGGGATGGGACCCAGCCTCGACACGAGGTGGCTCTGCAAGGCACACAGCAAGGCAGGAGGGTTCATCCCCTCATTGCTCCCATAAAACTGGCTAAGCTGCCCTTCCCAAACCCCAGAGGGATGACACGCACCCGTCACCACGAGGTGGAAGGCTTTGCTGACCTCCCCCACTTCATTCATCACCAGGCATGAGTAAATGCCTGCATCAGCCAGCACCACGGCCACCAGGCTCAGCTGTGGGCCACCAGGATCCTGCTGCCCCAGGGGCTCTCCGTTCTTCAGCCAGGTCACTGACGGTGCTGGGGACCCGGTGGCTTTGCAGTTGAAAGTGACATCAGAGCCCTCAGCCACCATCTGCTCCTCACTGCTCTCGGGGCTCTCCAGGGCAGGGGGCACTGCGGAGAAAAGTCAGGTCCCCAGACACTGGGGGTGGGTTTGGCCACTCCCTGGTGTCCTGCGAGCAGCCAGAGGTGGCTCAGCCCTCCTGCAGGATGCTCTGGGACTGCTCTCAGGCTGGTTCTGCTTTGTTCCCTCCTGTCCAAGCCCACCCCAGCAGTGCAGGAATGGCTCAGGATGCTGTTTGGGGAACGGGTGCAGTGTCCAGGTGCCCCGTGCCACACCCTCCCCAGCCCCCTGCCCTGTACCCTGTATCTGCAGGACGAAGCTGCGGTCGGCCACTCCCGCCCGGCTGGAGACAACGCACGTGTAGAGCCCGGCATCGGAGAGCTGTGCCCGGGAGATCCTGACAGGGGGATGGGACACGGGGATGGGGAGGGACATCAGCTCCGGGTGACCCCCTGCTCCCCAAGGTGACACACAGCCACTTCAGGGTGCCGCAGTGCCCTCATGCAAACCCGGGTACCAGCCCCAAAGCCCGCGGGTCCAGGGTCACTTCTCACCGGAGGATGTGCCCAGCCGAGAGCAGGGTGACACGAGGGGACAGGCGGAGGGGCAGCCCGTCCTTCAGCCAGCTCACGTGCAGCGGAGGGGACCCCCGTGCCCAGCACTCGAGTGTCACCAGGGCGGACAGGACTCCACGGACCATCTCCGAGTCACCGGCACCTCTCTCGATGGCGGGAGGCACTGGGCGAGGGGACAGAGTGGCTGCCGGGGCTGTCGCGGTGGAGGGTGGCCCCGGCGCTGCCCCGCAGGTCCCAGCCCTGCTCACCCAGCACGTTCAGCGTGTGCAGCCGCGTGTCCTCGCCCAGGCTGTTCCGGGCCAGGCACGTGTAAGCTCCGGAGTCGGCAGCTCGCAGCCCCTCGAGGAGCAGGGCACTGCCATCTGGGGACACCCTGCGTGGCGAGGATGGGACAGTGACCCGTGTGCTCATCCCGAACGAAGTGCTCTGTGCTCAGTTTACAGCCAAGGAGGAGGATTCTGGGGCACATGGCAAGGTCAGGGCACCCACTGGGACCCTGCCAGAGTGACAGCGACCACCCCAGACTCCGAGGTTTACCCCAGGACGATATTCTCTCAGCAAAGAGCCGAGCGCATCCCAGACCAAGCAGCAGGAAGAAGCAGCACAGATCGACCTGTCTTGCCCAACAACTTTGCACGTGGGGACACTGAGCCCCTGGGATGTCCCCCCCAGACTCACCGGGCGTGTGAGGGGGGCTGCAGCCCCAGGGGCTGCCCGTCCTTCAGCCAGGAGATGTGGGGGGTGGGCTGCCCCTCTGCCCGGCACTCCAGCCTCACCCCGCTGCCCTCCAGCACGCTGTGCTCACTGGGGTCCCCTGCGCTGCTGATCTGGGGGGGCACTGCACCGGGGACAGAGGGGAGGCTGAGGAAGAGGAGGGGGAGGAAGGCAGAGCTGGCAGGATGCCTCGGGGAAGCCCTACCTCGCACCAGCACCGTGAAGTCCTTGCGTGCCTCGGGCCCCGGGGCCTGTGCCAGGCAGGTGTATTGGCCCTGGTGGAAGGGCTGCAGGGGGCTGAGCAGGAGCTGGGCCCCCCCGGACACCAAACCCTGCTCTGGGCTCATCTCTGCAAGGAGACAGGGTGAAGGGGGCTGAGCAGCTCCTCCTCTGAACCCTCCCCAGGCTCATTGTCCTGCTTCCCCCTTGCCCCCCGGGACCCAGGTTTGGGGACACCGTTAAAGCAAAGCAGAGTTTTTCTAGAGTTCACTGCTGGAGCTTTACAGGAGAAAAGAGCCACTGGTTTGGGGGCAAACCCCTGTGCCAGCAAGCACCCAAGGGCTGGTACCCAGAGAGCTCACCCCCTGCATATCCCTCCATGACATCTTGTGCCCACATCCCATTACTTCGAGCCTCAGGAATGAACCTGAAGTCCCTTAAATGCATGCAGGGAAAAGGCCAGACCCTCCATGCTTTGTCCCCTCCCCGTGCGGCCCTGAGGGTCTCTTGCAGCAGGATTAGAAGTCGGGAAACTGAGGCAGGGCTCCTTGGAGGGGAGCAGCAGTGAGGCTGGCGTGGCAGCCTGGCACAGCGCTCCCTGCACACACACCCAGCGGGCGCCCGTCCTTCAGCCAGGTGACAGCGGGCACGGCCACACCAGGGACGTGGCAGGTCAGGACGAGGGGTGTCCCCATGTCAGCTTCAAGCGTCTCCTGCTGTGGGTCCGGGATGCCTGGGGGTTCTGAGGAGGATCAGCAGGGACAGGGGGTGTGAGACAGGCCGGGGTTCACTGCTGGCTCCTCAGTGTGTGCTCAGGGGACAGCTCCTGGCTGAGCCCTCGCCGCTGACCGTGGATGGTGAGGATGAAGCTCTTCTGATCCTGGCTGGCCATGTTCAGTGCCATGCATGTGTATGTGCCTGAGCTGGAAAGCTGCAGGTGAGGGAGCTGCAGCACCCGAGAGCCTGGAAGAAGTCGAGAGCAGGGAGTCAGGACAGCCTGGAGCAGAACCAGGTCTGGGCCGTTATGCCAGCAAGATGACTGATCCCCCAGTACCCGGCCAGGCTCCATGCAAAAGGAGTCTGGCCATGGGAGTCTCATCTTTGAGGTCCAAAGCCTTGCTGTGCCCCACAGCAGTGAGCTCCCAGGAAGCAGCAGCCTGAAGCTCTGCAGGATGCAGCCCTTGGTCCTCTCCAGAGGGATCACCCAGCAGTGTGTCATCAGTGTGTCATAAAACGCCAAAAGATGAGCTTGAAACCCACAAGTAGCATCCAAAAAGGGGGGATTAGGGGACCTAGAGCTCACTGCCAAGAGCTGGGGCACGGGCAACGACCCTGGCTCATCCCAACATACCTCGGGTGACGGTCCCCTCCTCTCCGAGCTGCAGGACGTGGCCATCCTTGTACCAGGTGATCTCTGCAGCCGGGTGGGACCGGATGTCACACACGAGTGAGACGCTGCCATTGACGACGCCATCGACGTTTTCGGGGTCTGTAGCCACGCTCCAGGGAGCTTCTGCTCCAGTGCACCCAAAAGACAGTGCCAAAGGGGAGCCATCACTGCGGAGGTCGATGCCTCCCCCGGAGGGAACACACACCGAGCCTCTGCCTGCTCAGCCTCCCCACACAGGGCCAGCGTGACCAGCAAAAGGGGACAGCAGTTCCAGAGCAAAGGAAACTCCAGCCGGTGGAGAAAGAGGAGGAGGGCAGTAAATCAGTGACTCAGGGAAGGGGAGATGCCTTACCCTGCACAGCGAGGGCAAAGTGCTTCTCAGCTGACCCAGCCGGGTTCTCAGCCAGGCACGTGTAACTGCCGGTGTCACCCGCCTCCACCACTGCCACCTGCAGAGGGGAAGCACTGCTGAGGGCTGCCCCAAGCTGGGGAGATGTTGGGGCTCCCATGGGGACCATGGTAAGACCAGGGCATCCTCCTTTGGGAGGAAAGAATGCCCCATCCCCTCCATCCGCTGCCTCCAGTGTCTCTCCCCAACACAGCCACCTGCTCAGGGGAGCACCAACCTGCAGGACTGCGCCGCCCTCCAGGAGCTGGTGCCGTGGGCCAGCCTCTATGGGGACATCATTCCAGAACCAGGACACTGTGGGCTCTGGGTGCCCGGTAGCTTCACACTCAAAGTGGACAGTGCCATTGATGGTGGCTGTCACCTCCTCCACCAGGTGCTCTGTGCCACCGCGGATGGCCGGGGCAGCTGGAAGCAGGAGGTCACAGGGCTGCCGTGTGCCTCAGCCCAACGTCCCCTGTCCCTGTACTCACTCAGCACCTCCAGCTCGTAGTGCAGGCGGTCCCGCCCCGCAGCGTTGGCCGCCTCGCAGGTGTACCTGCCCCTGTCCTCCTCCTGCACCGCCTGCAGCTGCAGCACCCGGCCCCCTGTGACACGGGACAGGGCTGGGGCAGGGCGCAGGGAAGAGTCGGTGGAATATCCCCCAGCCCTGCCCTGCAGAGAGCCCTGCACAGCCCCAGTGACTCAGAGGTCCCACGGGTGCTGTGTGTGGTGGCAAGAGGAAGGGGACAGGATCCAACCTCCTCCATGCTATGGCTGCTCTCAACCCACTAGGCTGCTGCAGGACCACTCCCAGGCCCCACAGTGGGGGTTCACACCCACTACCCATTACCTTGCAGCATCAACAGCCCCAGGCCAGGGGAGAGGGGCTCCCCATTCTTGTACCAGGTGAGCTGGGGAGGTGGGATGGCACTGGTGTCGCAGTAGAGGGCGGTGGGCTGGCCAAGGACAGCCTGTCTGTGCTCTGTCACCTCCCCATCCTGGTCTTCCTCCCGATAGAAGATCTCAAGGGCTTCTTTGGGGCTTGTTTGCTGCTGGAAGATGGGGGGCACTGCGGGGACAGGCAGTGGTCAGCTGTGGGGAACAGGGACATTGACCCCCAGGTGCATCCACAGCATCTGCCCTTACTGGAGCTCAGGAGAGGTTGTTCTCCAGCAGGCTTAAACTTTTTTCCTGCTCAGCCTTCTCTGCTCCCACAAGTGACCCTGAGGACCCCTGCTCTTGCTGAGACACGCCCTGCTCTAGGTGCTGGCTCTCTGCCCAGGGCTCACCATGGATGTGCACGATGAAGTCCCTGTCATCTTCACCCCCAGCACTGGCAGCCAGGCAGGTGTAGTGCCCCAAATCCGAGACACCAGCTGCCTGGATCTGGAGGGAGCAGCAGGCTGCCACCTCCTAAAATTCCAAACAAATCAAGATGCGTCCCAGACCCAACCTGCCACCACCTTCAACTTGGGCTGCCCTGGCAGTGCCAAGTGCCTCCTGCAAACTGACATCAGGAACCTGGGGTGGTGAGTTTGAATGGCACTCTGAAGGTGTGTTCTTCACCCGTGTTCTCAATGTGGGGAGGAAGGAGGAACACAAGCCCCCAGGGGCTTCAGCAGCTGGCCAGCTTGGCCTCTGAGCTCACATCCTAAGGACTCCAGCACACCCAGCATGTCCAGTCTTAACTCATGTCTGTTCCTGCAGGGGTGGAGCTCTGAAACCCTAGCAGGAATTCTGCAGCAGACAGAACCCCCTCCTTACCTAGGACCTCCACGTAGAAATGCCTTCTGGCCTCCCCAGCTACGTTGCTGGCCAGGCAGGAATAGTGACCACCATCCTGGGCTCGTGCACGGGTGAGCCTGAGCAGCCAGCCCCCTGGAAGCACAGAGCAGAGAGGTCTCAGGGCCCTGATCCAGGTACCAGCACATCCCAACTGTGCTCCTGTGAGGCTGTAGCTCCACCATGAGTTTGAGCTCATCAGTGTTGGGCCAAAACACATTCCCAAAGTGCTGGTCTCTCACAGCACCCAGGCCTCTGACCTGAAAGCACGCGTGTGTGCTCGCTGAGGGTGACAGGAGAGCCCTCCCAGAACCAGGTGACAATGGGCTGGGGGACACCAGTGGCCTCGCAGGTCAGTGTCAGGGATCCTTGCAGGGAAACGCTGACGTTGGTTGTCAGTCCTGAGCCTTGAATGAACTCGGGAGGAACTGGGGATGCAGAAGAAGATGGACATACTGCAAAGCAGCCAGGACATCAAAGGGGCAAAGCAAGGAGGGGAGGACTGGGTGAACCTGGTTTTTCCCACCTTCTTGCTTTGCACAGCTTCAGGACACAAACCCAGAAGGACCATTAGCATCATCTGGAGACGGTGACTTTAGAAGTGTTTTGGGACAGGTGACCCACAGCAAGTAAGTGCCACTTACCTGCACACCTGAGCCCAGGCTTACAGGTGCCACACTGGGATGGCCACACAGCCTGAGCCACCTCAGACCTTTTATAACTCGAGTGACCTTGACCCATGAGGTTTCCCCAAGTCCTTGGGTAGCAGAGGACTTTATAGGAGATGATCTGCTGTGATGGCTCTGGAAAGAAACTCCTGCCTGATGGACGCAGTCCCACAGCTGTTCCTGAATGTAACCCTGGGACCTGCTACATGCTGGTTTGTCCAACATCTGTTCCACACCACCACCCTCCTCATCCTGCCTGCACCCACCCCACTCCCAGCCACCAGCCCCATCCCACATCCTTACCGTGCACCACAACATCAAACTCCCCCTGCTCCTGCCCCTCTGCCTTGGCAGCCAGGCAAGTGTAGTGTCCTGCGTGTGCCACCTCTGCCCTGGCGATGTGCAGCCGCCTCCCTTGCTCCGTGAGCAGGAGCCCGTCCCCACCGGCCAGGGGCTGCCCGTCCTTCACCCACGTCACCCACGGCGGTGCTGTCCCCGTGGCCTCGCACTCCAGCACCGTCTCGCCACCCTCGATGACAGAAACCTTCCTCGGGGCGCTGCTGCTGCCCTGGACCCGTGGCAGTGCTGCGGGCAGAGGGACGCAGGGTGGAGGGGATGGGCAGCAGCTCCCTCAGCCGTGCACAGGTGGAGAGGCAAAGCTGACCCAGGCAGCAGCACTCCTTCCAAAATATCCAAGGCACCAGGCAATGGCTTTTGGGTCCAGCTGGAGCTTGCATTGAGAGAAGTCACAGCACCTCCACCCACCCCCGCAGGTCTCTGGTCCCCCATGCTCACCCTGCACCTCCAGGTGATGCTCCTTGCTGCTGCTGCCGGCAGCATTCCTGCACCAGCAGGTGTACGTCCCCTGGTCCAGCAGCTGCACCTTCTCCATGTACACCGTGTTCCCTCCTGGGGACACCAGCTTTGGGCTTCCTGGCTGGGTGGAGAGGGGCTCACCTGCCCAGGGAAGGAGACAGCAGCTTCCCCTCAGCCTCGGAGCAGGACAAATTCCCACCCAGAAGCTGGATTCTGCTCAACAGAAAGCGCTCCTTGCTCCGAGGAGACGACCAGCTGGGTCAGCCTGTGTGGGGAGAGATGAGGCTGAGGAACAGGGCCCTACCGTCCTTCCACCAGCTCAGGGTGGGCAGGGGGATCCCATGGCACTCGCAGGCCAGCTGCACAGACTGTCCCTCCAGCACGGACACGGCCTCGGGCTCCGGCGAGGACAAGGATGGAGGCACTGCAGGGTGAGAGAAGCAGCTCATGGATGGCACTGGACAAGAGGAGGAGGCAGCTCCTCACTGGAGCTGCATCCTGCTGGATGCACACCCCCTGCAGCCCTGCTGGGTGCCACAAAAACCCAGTGACATTCCCCTGCCCTGGCTTCATGTGGAAACAATAATCTTGTCTCTCCAGCCAAGCGAGGGATGCTTTTAACTGCACGTGGCCAACAGCAGAGGATGACCAAGCATCCCACCAGCAGGCCAAGGTCAGGCTGGCCAGACACAGCCCTATTAGGCAGCCCTGCCCACTGAGAAGGTTACCCAACTCTTTCCATTATGGGATGATGTTCTCAGCTGCTCATAAATACAGCTGGCTGGAAAATGGTAACTCCTTCCCATGAGGGATATCAGTTTGGAGAAGAAAAGCCTCAACACCCAGAAACCCTTGAAAAACAAAAACAGCAGAACCCAAACAATCCACCCAAGCCAAGACAGCAGACGTGCAAACATTTCCCTGGGAAGAGATTGCAGGAACAGGCCCAGAGCAGGAGAACTGGATCTTCTCCACTCCCTGGCCACCTGCCTGCAGGACTTCCACCAACTAGAGCATCCCTGAGAAAAGCCAGGGCCTGGCTCAGCCCCCAGAGCTGGGGACATGCTGAGTGGTCTGGGAAGCTGCAGGGATGCTTGGATGAAGTGAGAAAAGCATCCAGTGCCTGTCTTGGCAGCAGCCCTGGAGTCACCACTGAGTCCAGGGGGACAGAAATGTCACCAGGCATGCAAAAGGGCCACATGGGGTGCAAAAGGGACAGCGTGGCTGTATGACCCCATAAAGGAGACCTGGCAACACCCATCCGTGGGACCATGGCTTTCCAGGATATCAATGGGGATGAGCACAGGGGATTGCATGATGGAATTGCAAATGAAGGGGTCTGCTAGAGCCATCTTCCAGGGATGTATCCTGGGGGCTGGGACAACCCCACTGATCCCACAGTGACACAAGACGTTCCGAGGGGAAGCCCCCATCTGTCAGGCAGCCACAGGTGCACTCACCAGTGACCTGCAGGCTGTACCAGAGCTCAGCCACACCGGCCCCGTTGGAGGCCAGGCAGCGGTAGGTGCCGGCATCGGAGAGCCGGGCACGCGGGATCTCCAGGCGCTTCCCATCCCGGGACAGCGCCAGCCCCGCTCCGGCCGAGAGCGGCTCGGGCCCCTTGTACCAGGCGATGTCTGGAGCGAAGCAGAGGGCTGAGCTGTGAGGAACAGCCCCTCACACCCAGGGAAAACCCCGAGGGTTCACGAGAGGAGCTGAGGGGCGGGATTGACTCACCGGGAGCAGGCAGCCCCGAGGCCAGGCATTCCAGGGATGCCGAGCCGTTCTCCGGGACGGCCAGATCCACCGCGCTGGGTTCGATGGATGGAGGCACTGCAACCCAGCACCCCCGTCAGCGGCTCTGTGTGACCCGGGCTGTCTGCAGCCACTGCAGGGCAGGGCCCTGGGCACAGCCAGGCTCACCCACGGCTCTTGGCACACACCCGGTCCTGGCACGGCAGCAGCCGGGGCCGCAGCTCCGTCCCCGCTCTGGGAGGGGACCACATCACCCCAGGGTGCCACCACTGCTCCCCAGCCCAGCCAGAGGTTTGGTCCCTGCCCCAATGAGACAGCCATCCTTCCCAGGCAGGGATCTCCGTTCCCTGCCTGGTTTCTCACCTGGCACCTTCGGAGTCACATCCTGCTGCTGGAGGGGAAATGGGGCTGGGGGAGGACCCTCCAGCAGGAGACACCAGTCAAGGATTTACTGTGGTGCCAGGGGCCATCACCCCTCAGCTTCATCGACAAAGGACAAGAACCCGAGGGATCAAAGGCAGTGACCCTGCACCTTCCAAAAAACTGGGCCAAGAACTCCCACCCCTTTGGGGGACTTTGTTCCTCCCGACACATGGGAGGGACAGCCCATCTCACCCCAGATGCTGCGCTCACCATGCACTGAAACCTGCACCTCTGCCTGGGCCAGCCCTGCCCAGCTGCTGCCCTGGCAGCTGTAGAGCCCTTGGTGACCAAGCCCCACTCGGGTGACCAGCAGAGTGCCACCATCCTCGGACACCACCACGCCATCCTGCCCATCCAGGGGGTGCCCATCCTTCAGCCACCTGTGGGCAAGGGGACAGGCAGCAAGTCCTGGCTCTGCCCTGCCACCACCCACGGCCTGTCTCTGCACACCAACAGGGTGAACAGTGGGGTGCTGGCAGCAAGGACCGTCCCCTTGTCCCCTGGAATGGGGCCAGCAGAGGACTGTGGAGCAGGGGACACCAGGGACAAGGAGAAGGAATGGATTCCTCCACCCTAAGGGAAATCCCAAGCCAGAGGCCCCTACCACCCATCCCGGGAGCACAGGGAGCTTCACCACTCTGCAGCACTCACTGGATCTGGGGTGGGGGGATGCCCGTGGTGTGGCAGTGAATCCTCAGGGAGGTGTTGGCAACAGCTGTCAGGTGGCTTTCCCCATCACCAATCCACAGCTGGGGGGGAGCTGAGGGCAGAGGGGACCTCAGGCTGGGACCACCCTCAGAGCCTGGCACAGGGATGTGAGAGCAGCCAAGGTTTGGAGGGTGCAGGAGCCCAGGGGCAGGGGAAGCCTGGGGCTGTTGGAACCTTGGACGTGCAGGCTGTAGCTGAGCGAGGCGTTCCCCGCGGCGTTGGTGGCCGTGCAGGTGTACAGGCCAGTGTCCCTCTCCTGGGGCTCAGCCAGGTGCAGGGATCCTGAAGGGAGGACTCTGAACCTTGGGGGAGAAGGAACAGAAAAGCTGGATGGGAGAAACAGCCATGTCATCCATCACCCGACCCTGAGCAGGAGCTGAGGGCTGAGCTCACCATCACCTTGGGACAGCCGAGAGGTCACCATGGCCACCTCCCATTCAAAGAGGGTGGCACAGCTGCCCAAGGGGGCAAATCCCCTTTGCTCAGCCTCTGCACGAGCTCAGCACGAGGCAGCACATGAGCCCAGGGGGACGAAGGAGGACAAGGGTCCCCCCAGAGCACAGTCCCTGCAGCTGGAGCTGGCCACGCTCTCATTCCCAGCCCCATCTGTGCTCCACAGACATAACATCATCCCAGCCCACGGCTGCAGATTCCTCCTCGTGTGCTCCCATAAATCACCCAGCACGGACAAGCCAGCTGAGATGTGGGGAGCAGCACAGGTCAGGCAGGAGCAACCACAGCAAATCAGACACGAACAACAAGGCAACGCATCCCCCAAGAAGAGCAAAACCAAGATGCCTTCCTGCTTCCCCAGGTACAGATAAGGGTTTAACCCCAAGATCAGGGCCCACGGCTGTAGGGGGTCCCTTCCAACGTGGTGCTGACATATGGGGAAAACATTGGAAGACCAAGACACCAGATAACCTGGAGAATGGCTGGATATGAGTTTATCCTCGTCCATCAAATCACATTAAATTACTGTCTCATGGCTGTCATCAGCTTCAACACCAACAAATTGATTTGTCCCTCCAGAAGTCACTTACTGGAACAAAAGTGGCCTAAAATCCACATCCCAGGGCAGACAAAGCCACTGCTGGGCTAGAAACTGTGTTTGTGCCAAACCTCATCCCAAGTGTCAAGCCCTGACCCAACACTTCCCATGGGGATCTGCCATTCCCAGGCACATCCTTGACCTTGTGACAGCACGAGGCAGGAATATGCACGAAGGCAGGCAGGCAGCAGGGTGAGGAGCTGCACTGGAGCTGCCTTTCCCTCCCAACCCCAGCCCCCTGTCCAAGGTAGGCACAGGAATGATTGGAAGCAGCTGCTTGGTCCCAGATGTTTGGAAGATGGAAGAAAAGCCTGGGGCTCCCCAAGGAGAGCAGAGCTAATGCAGTGGGAGAGCTAATGCTGCTCAGCTGCCCTAGCTCCTGCACTGGCCACAGGATGCCAGGAGTGCCCTTCACATCTCCCTGCCAAGCAGCTGAGTCCCCCTGTCCCTCTGAGGGGACACAAAACCCCAGGAGATGGTGGCCCCCAGCACCCACAGCCCTCCTCACCTCGTGGTGGCCAGAGGCAGGGGCTGGGGCTCCCGGCTCCACAGCACCAGGGGAGGGGGATGTCCTTGGGCCTGGCAGGGCAGGGTGGTCTCCTGGCCCAGCACAGCCAGGATGGGGACAGGGCCCGGTGCCTGCGATCCGTTCACGCTGATCCTGGGCTTCGCTGGGTGCAGAGGGAGCACAGCTGGTGCAGGGACACTTCAGGTGCCCCGCAGCCCTCTCCCCTTCTCCTCCCGTCCTGCAAACACATCTGGTGCCCAGATTGGTGCTCTGAGGAAGCCAGGAGTGCTCCCAGGTGGTTCTCTCCCTGCCAGTCCCCTCTGGAGCTGTCCTGAGCACTCACTGCTGATGGAGAGCTGCATCTCCCGGCTGGAGAATCCTGCTGCATTGGTGGCTGTGCAGAAGTAGGTGCCAGCATCCCCAGGGGACGATGAAGGGATCAGGAGGGTCCCATCGGGGTCAGGTTGGTACTGTGAGCTCAGTGAAATGGGCTCCGTGCCCTACAGAGGAAAGGGAAGGGAGGAAGGCAGAGATTCTCCCACGAGCTCAACACCCCAAAGGCAAGAAGAGAGCTCTGGGCACATCAGAGCAAGCCACGCCCTGGTGCCACCTCCCCAGGCAGCCACCGCCACGCTGGAGAGCTACACCCCCTTCTAACACATTACCCTGAACCCGAGGGTGGCCCCAGCCCGCCTGTCCCTGTCGCCTACCTTTGCCCAGGTGACAGTAGGGGGCGGCACGCCCGTGGCGCTGCACCGCAGGGTGACAGCCGCTCCCTCGGCGGCGGTGACGAGAGCAGGGCCGGGCTCGATGCTGGGAGGAACTGGGAAGGAAGAGAAGCTCCTCATCCTGCATGGCCAGGGCCACGTCCGCCACAGGGAGCAGGGCACAGGGAGCACCTGCCCCGTGTCACTGCCGAGCGGGGACACCCAGCTCCCTGCCACTCACCGTGGACGAGCAGGGACACGTCCTGCCTGTGTGAGCCGAGGGCGTTGGTCACCTCGCAGGTGAAGGTTCCTGCGTCCCCCTGTGAGGCCTGGTCCACGTGCAGGCTCCCATCAGCCCGGATGGAATAGCGGCCACCTGGGGCTACCTGGACATGGGCAGAGAGCAGGAAGCAGGACAGATGGCAGGGTCAAACACCAACATATCCCTGCATCTTTGGGGCACACCCAGAAACGAATCCTTGAGCACCATCCTGATGTGGAGATAAACCCACGTGGCCATCCCAACACAAATGCTCCATTGGATTCTTTCACCAGCAGCTTTTGCCCCAAAGATTGGGGGCCCCATCCTGCAGCGAAGCCCCACCAGAGGGTAGGTGCCACCCACCCAGCCACCATCCCAGCAGGCGTGGAAGTCTCACCACGTGCCCGTCCTTCAGCCAGCGGCGGGCTGGGAACGGGCTCCCAGCCAGGATCACACAGGGCAGGGACACGGGCTGGCCTGGGAGCACACGGACCACAGGGGATGCAAGAGCTATTTCTGGGGCTGCTTGAGAGAGGGGAAAGGGAACCAGCATTAATCCGTGATAAACTGGCCAGGAACGCTCAGGAGAACGGATGTACATCACCTTTCTTCCAAGGTCTGGATCCCGGCTCAGCATAAGCCAGCTCTGATTCCACTCCCCAGGAATGTGGGGATATTCACTGCAGTTTGGGTCCATGTCAGCATGTGAAGCTAAAGAGGGCTTGGAAGGGCATTGCCCAGACCTGCCCTGGGGTCACTGAGCACCCACTGTGGCCAGCTCAGGACCAGAGACAGCTGCTCTGGTCTGCCACTCCTTCACTGCCAGCACACTGGGATCATTCACCGACCAAAGCTCGGGAAAACAAACCCTGTCCCGTGACTGTGAGCTTGACCTCTGCGTGGATCTTCCCAAACTCATTCTGGGCTTCACAGATGTAGATGGCTTGGTCATCCAGCGAGGCACCTGGAGCACAGTGGGGAGAAGCCTCAGCCTGGTGGGGCTGGAGAGCCCCGAGCAAGCTCCAGGATGGGGATCACCCTCACCACCATCTCCAGTGGGGACAACCCCTCAGGGCTGGAGGCTTGCAGGCTGTTACTGCACAGCTAAGCTTGCACAAGTTAAAAATACAAATAAATGCGTGCACACACAGCTCTTACTGTCAATGAGGAGCTGGGCAGTCTGCAGCTGGCTGGAAACACCCCGTGGTCCCTGCCAGCCCCCCACGGGCTTCCCGTCCTGCCGGGACCAGGTGACCTGTGGCGGGGGAGATCCCTCCACATGGCACAGCAGGCTCACACTCTCCCCAGCCTTGACCTCCGTGTCGCCCAGGGGCTCAGGAAAGTGAGGGGCAGCTAGAGGAGAGAGCAGCAGAGAAAGGGCTCAGGCAGGTCCAGCACCCCAGCTTCCCCACAGCCAGGCCTGGAGAAGGGATGGGGCTGCAAAACCAACGACCCAGGTACCCTGATAAGTTACAAAACTGACTTAAAGCATTTGGTGCTTTTCCAAAGCTGTCAGAGCCGTTGCAGTTTCCACCTCTTCCAGTTACACTTGTCGAACCCGGCATAGCAAAATGACTTGTACTTTTCCATCTTTAACTGCTTTAAACCCTGCTGCCCTCAATGCAGAGCCTTCCCTCCTCTTCCCCGTGCTCCTTCATCCCTTCTGCCCCCAGCAAAAGATTTTCACCTGGATTTTCAGACACACAAAAGTCAGCCCCCACCTCTGCCTCATCCCACTGAATGCACTTTGCATCCCCAGTGCAAAAACAACTGCCTTGTCTTTTCCCACTTGCTGAGCCTCCTGCACCTTCCCAAAGCTTGGAGATCCTGCCAGGCTTCCACCTGTTCGCACCAAGCACCAACACCTCCCTGCTGGGCAGACTCGGAAAGCAGCAAAGGGGGGGCAGAGCCAGAAAGGACAGCTGTGCACCCGGTAGGAGGCAGCAGGACTTACACCCCACGTGCAGCGCGGTGCTGTCCGAGGCGGTGCCAGCCTCGCCCAGGGCCCGGCAGCCGTAGAGCCCCGCGTCCTCCTCCCGCACCGCCTGCAGCCGCAGCACGGCGCGCTGGCTGCCCGCTGGGAACGTCGCCACCGCCTGCTCCCCTGCCCCGAGAGCCCACGTCAGCACCCCGCGTGCCTCTGCGGGTCCCCTCCCGATGTCACAGCCGCGCGCGGTGTCCCCGCGGGGCAGCGGAGGGGTCCCGGCCTCACCTTTGTACCACGCGATGTGGGGTGGGGGTGCCCCCGAAACCCAGCACTCCAGGGTCACGTCCTCGCCCACCAGCACCTTCAGGCTGGGCGTCACTGCCAGGATGGCAGGAGGTTCTGTGCCATGGGAGAGGTGGCTTTGGTCACTCTCTGCTGCGCTGGGGGCGGTGCCATCCAGCCCGAGGGGACCCCAGAGCCCTGGGAGCTGTCCCCCAACACCCTTTACACACACAGCCCCACTCCCAGAGTGCTGACCCCAACACCCTTTACACACACAGCCCCATTCCCAGAGTGCTGACCCCAACACCCTTTACACACAGCCCCACTCCCAGAGTGCTGACCCCAACACCCTTTACACACACAGCCCCACTCCCAGAGTGCTGACCCCAACTCCCTTTACACACACAGCCCCATTCCCAGTGGGCTGCCAGGGAGCAGGGAGCAGTACCAGTGAACTCCAGGGTGACCACTTGCTCATCCCAGCCCAGTGTGCTGCTGGCATAGCAGCTGTAATTCCCTGCATCCTCTGGGGCAGCAGACCTGATGTGCAGGGTACCCTCGGCATCTCTGAAAACCCTGCAGCAAATGAGAGAGAAAGGGAGAAATGAGCCCTGGGAAAACAGGGATGATGGAAAATGTGTTGTATAAATGAGCAGGTTTCAGGCCATGCTGGGCGTGTGGTGGATGTGGGTCAGCACTAAGAGCCAGCTGCTGCAGGGAAGGACTTTGCTTTGAACCAGGAAAAAGCACTGAGAATTGGGCTTTTTCATCTCAAGAGTCCAAAAGCCTTTCCCAGAGTCAACTCCTGCACTCACAGCCTGACACGGGCAGGAGTTCAAAGGCAAAAAGCAGAAGAAATTAAGGGGAAGTACAAGGAGTATTTTGAGATTTGAGCTCACACCAGGTGTGCAAAGTGGGAACAGTGACCTGGATAAGGCAAGATGGCTTAAAAATAAATATAGGAAATTAAGGCCAGCAGCACGCCAAGCATCTCAGGAGCATGGGCTGGGATCCTGCAATGCCTCCCTCTTTCCAGAGCCCTGGCAGCCCCAAGTCTCCCTCCCTGCAAGGGGAGCACCATCCCTGTGGGGCGGGCAGGATGGAGGCTCCTGGGTCCCCAGGGGTTACCTCTCATCCTGCTGCAGTGCCCAGCCCCAGCGCTTCCAGGTGGTGCGGGGCTGGGGGTGGCCCCCGGCCGTGCAGTTCAGCCGCAGCTCCTGGCCCCTGCTGAAACGCTGGGGGCTGGGATCCACCTTCACCCACGGCGCCTCTGCACGGGGTTGGAGCAGAGCTCAGACTCTGGGTGCCATTCGCCCTCCCACAGGGCAGCAAAATATCCCACAAGGGGCGAAGCCTACCCTGGACGAAGAGCCACAGGGAGGCAGTGGCCGTGCCGCGGGCGCTCTGTGCCACGCACTCGTACAGGCCCCCGTCCCCCGGCCGCACGGGGCCGATCTCCAGAGAGCCGTTCTGCAGCAGCCGCGTCCGGCCGTCCCCCGGCTGTGCCGCCCTCCCGTCCCAGCTCCAGGTCAGGTTGTAGGGCACGTCCCCCAGAACCACGCAGGACATGACCACGGCTTGGCCCGGTGAAGCCGTGATGTTGCCCGGGGCGATGAGACGGGGTGGTGGCTCTGCAAACACGGGATGAAAGGGTGAATGGAGCCTGTGCCCAGCCACAGACACAGAAAGGGCTCTGGGGCTCGGCACGAGCAGCCCCCACCTGAGACAGAGACGTAGGCACGAGCCCGGGTCACTCCGACCTTGCTCGTGGCCGTGCACTCGTAAAAGCCTTCGTCACTCTCAGACACTGCAGGGATCAGCCAGCTGATGTTCCCTGAAATCCTGCAAAAAGGGTGAGATGAAAATATGGACCACTCCCATCTTGGGACTGCAATGCCACCATCCTGGTCCTACTCCTTGGGACTTTTTTTTCATCTGAGTCAGGCAGAGGTGCATCCCCACTTACTGCAGACCTGCCCTTTAGAATTTTCCTCTTGAGATGCTCAGAACCTGAAGGCAGCCAACCAGCACACAGCAACCCCTCAGCTGGCACAACTCAGAGACCCACACGGGACCCTGCTGGGGCTCACTGGGCCATACCAGAGGCTCACCTGAAGAGCTGCTCTTCCCCGAGCTTCATCCTGCCACGGCTGAGCTGCAGGTGGAAAGGGATCTCGCTCCGTGCAGAGCAGGAGATGAGCTGTGGCTCCCGGCTGTAAGCCTGGATATTGCTGGAGATGTTCACTTTAGGCAGACCTGGAAGGGGTTGGGGATGTGCAGGTGTACAACACCCTTGGAAAGGGAAGCAGGATGACCAGGGAGGAACCAAAGCAGAGGCAGTGCTGGAACCTCTGTCCCTGCTCAGTGCCCGCGGGTTCCACTCACCGGGGACCACGCTGGTGTAGGTGACCCCTGAGAGACGGTGCAGGGGGTGGCCCTGGCCATCTTCACCCTTCACCTTCAGCAGAAAGTCACCCGCGGGGACCCAGAGCGGCGAAGCCACCCAGAGCTGGGCGGCGGAGCCGGAGGAGGAGTTGAACAGGGGCTGCGCGGGCAGCGAGAGGAGGACGTGGCCCGAGGTGTTGAAGAGTTCGATCTCCTGCAGGCGCCCAGGCGGCCTCAGACCGGTGCAGTTCACCAGCACAGAGATGGGCAGACCTGGAAAGCGGGGAGGGAAAAAACCACCAGGCACATTCCCGGCTGCAAAACGCCCAGATGCGGCATCCAGCCCCCGAGCAGCACCGCCCTCACCCTGCACCGGCCGCTCTCCGGGCTGGCTGGTGTCAAATTCCGGCTCCGTGGAGAAGCTGGCTTGAAAATTAACGTTGCTGATGCCCGTGATCCTCAGCGAGTGGCGGCCACTGCTCCGGGTCTGGAAGCAGATTGAGAGTCGAGTGCTGAGGGCAGGGAAGGGAGAGGAGATGGGAAGGGAGAGAGTGCGGCCGCCCCTTTCAGCCTGCTCACACATCCTCTGCCTGGCCGGAGATGGAAAGGGAGAGCCCACACCTGGAGAAGCGTGGCAAGCTAAATATCCACCAGGGAAAGGCAGAGCATGTGCAGGTCTGCCAGCAGCCTACCGTGACCAGCCACGTCCCTGGCTCGTAGGGCTCCACGGCCACCACCATGGCTGAGTTGGGGATGCTGAGCAGCTCCTTCAGACCTCGGCCCTTCTCCAGGACCTTTCCTGGAACAGTCCATGAATGTCTCAGATGGGCAACCCGGGTCTATCCCCTGGCTCCTACAGCAGCCAGGAGTCACCTCAGGGCTCGGGGTAGTGCAGAGCCCGTCACAGCTCACAGCCAGGGCAGCAGGGAAAACCCTCAGAGCCAGAGGCAAAGCCAGCCTGGGAGGGGAGCAGGGAGATGTGCTGATCTTTACTGAGGGCTTTGCAGCTCACCACCTTTTCATTTGAGTTTTTGGGCAGGGTTTGGTGAACCCCCTCCTGCTTGTCCTCACTGGAGGACTTTCTGGGGGCCAAAGCACCACCCCCTATTTGCTGTCCCTCTCCCCTGGGCTCCTACCTGCAGGATCCTGGACCCTGATCCCTGGGGCAGGGCCACTCAGGGAGATGGTGACCTCCTTCAGGCTGGGATCAAAGGGCACCTGCCATGTGTTCTCCCCACCATCCTCGTGGTCCGTGGACAGCAGGTGGACCTTGGAAGCCTGGATGGCCTCTTCCACCCACTTGAGCACCTGGAGGCAGTCAGGGGAGGATTAGACCTGGATCTCCCCTCCCCTACCGGCACAGCCTCACTTCAGCACAAGGGGCCAGGTGTCCCCGCTCACCTCTGTCACCTGCTGCTTGTCCAGGTGGAAGATCTGCCCGGAGCTGGTGGCGGCGATGCGCTCGTACACGCGGTACCCGGGGTGGCTCCTGTCCCCGCAGTCCCCCGTCAGCACAAACACCACCTGCCACAGCAACGGCCCCGTGACATCCCACCCACCCGCGGGAGGGGGCACGGCTGGCATCCACCAGCATCCCGGTACACGGAATCGGCCCGGGGAGTGCAGAATTCCCCCAGCCCAGGGGATTTATCGCTGCGTCTCGCCGATGCGGTGCCACTCACCTGGCTCTGCTTGTGCTGCAGCAGCCGCAGCAGCTCCTCCTGCTGCTCGTAGTCCTTGGCCCGAGCATCCGAGAAGACGTAAATGAAGGAGCCGGGATGCGAGATCTCCACGGCCACCCTGATGGCTCCCACGCTCATCTCCGGGCAGTCCCCCCCGCCCTGAGGGACACAGCCAGGGACGTGGCACAGGCACCGAGCCACCCGGGCTCAGCTCCCGGCAGGATCCCACCCGGGGGATGCTCGCGGGGAGGAACAACCCCATTTTTCTGGAGTCAGCGGACTGGAACTGCAGGGACACTCAGGCTCACACAGAGCCGGCCCTACCCCGCTAATGAAAATTAAAGCACCCGTTTGGGGAGCCATGCTCACAGAAGCCGCTGGTTTCCCGCAGATACCTTCCCACACTTGTGCTCACCCCTGTGGCTGCAGAGCCAGCCTCCCCAAGGAAGCCCCCTGGCACAGAGAGGACCAGCTCCCACTTTCCCAGGGCTTGGCACCCCCAAGGGCTGGGAACCATTTGCAGCCTCAGCGTTACACCTCCTGCCAAAACAGCTGTGCCCGAAGGGAAACGCCACGGGGATTTAGCAATTCACGGGAGGCAGGGCAAGAGTGGGGATGGATAAAGCAGGATTAAGCTCCCAGGGAACATTTTGGCTGGCAGAAAACAGATGAAATAATAATAATAAAAAAAAGCCAGAAATTAAAAACTCAATTATTAAGCAGTGGTTCTAGAAGAGGAGATTTTTGGTTCCATGGAGAGTCTGTGCAAACTCTCCTGGGAGCAGCATCTCCATTAGGGACAAGGGCTGTGGACTGGGAATTCTCTGTCCTGTTACAGGACTCTGGGGCACAGCACCAGCATTACCCACCCTCTGCACTCCCAGCCCTGTGTGCAGCCCCCAGCCAGCCTGGCTCAGCCTGAACCCCCACCACACTGGTGAGGGATGCAGGGATTGCCCCCAGAACCCACCACCATGCAGTGCCAGGCTCCCCCCACGTGCCAAGGCCTGGCAGGGCAGCGTGGGGCTGAGGATGCCTACCTGGACGTGGAGCTCCCGCAGGCGCTGCTGGAAGAGCTGGGGATCCGTGGTGAGGGTGACAGGTCCCACCTCTGCAAGCACATGTGTGCCACCACCTCAGCGCCCTGACCCCAGTGCCAGCTTCTTCCAGTGCCACCCACGCTGCCACCGCTCCTGGCACCTGCCCTGGCTCAAGCACCTGTGAGGCTCGGGGTCCACCATCCACCCTGGCTTGGCACCAGCAGAGATGTGGGTTTGGACAGTCCCTGTGCCCATACTGTGACCACTTTGGCAAATTATTCCTATGCCCAGGAATTTCTCCCGACACACTGGGTGGTCCCAGCCAGGGTGAGCTGCAAACCCAGTGCCCTTTTCTGCTGGGGGAGCCCTGCAAAGCAATGCAGGAATCCATTCACTGCCTCTGCCTCCAATGGTTTTCACCCCACTCAGTGTTTCTGCTGAAAACAAAGCTTGGGTCCCACTCTCCTTGAAGGAGGCCGGGCTTTTCTGGGGAGCAGCTGCCCTTTCATGGGTGTCCACAAAAAGAAGACAAAGGCAGGGGCAGAAAGAAATGATTATGGTATCACAGCAAGTTACCAAACCTCTTAACAAGTCGTGTTTCTATTGAGGTGGCCTGGAATCACGTTGTGGATTTGGACAGAATACCCACCATGATTTCTCCAGGCAGATTAGAGCAGGATGGAAGGGGAAGAGCCCCCCACAACAAAGTGTCAGCACCCCCGGGGTTAATACAGTGGAAACAGCCCACCCTGTGCCCACAGGGTGCCTTGGGGACAGGAGCCCCAGCCCAGCTCCCAACTGTTGAGGTGCCACCCCCACCACAGCAGTCACCAGGGCATTAAAAACAGAGAAGGGACAGTGCAAACACTTGTGCAGTGCACGCTTCAGACGCAGCCCCAGCCAGAACCACAGCCCGGCTCCCCGCGGCCCCACCCTTGGCAGAACACATCCTCATCCTGTCCCGGATGTACCTGGGTCGTGGAAGGGCACCAGAGCATAATTGCTGATGGGCTTCGTGCTCCTGCTGCGCGTCCGCTCCAGGATGCGCGCGGCCCCGTCCATCACCTGCACCAGGTCGTCGTACATGGAGCCGGTGACATCGAAGACAAAGGCAAGAGTGGCCCACCCTGGGGGGCTCTCGGCCACGCTGAGGGCCAGCAGCACGCAGAGACCCACAGGCACCCCTCCGTGCGGTGGCATCGTGAGGGACACGCTCAGGTGTCAGGAACACCCCTGGCGTCCTTGTCCTTGCTCTTCCCGCAGAGCCGCCGGGCACGGTCCCGGCTCCGGGAGGGACACGGTGTGCAAGGGGCCACACGCGGCGGGGACGGAGAAGGAACCCCGGGCAGGGAACGCCCAGCCCTCCGCAGCTGCGGACCTGCTCCTCCAGCGCTCAACTTCTGGGAGGGAGGAGGGAGGGCGGGAGGAAAAACCGGACTTTGGGAGCCAGCGACGCGGCAGGGAGGTGGGTGGGAGCTGGAGGAAATCGGGATGGAGATACAGGGATTGGGAAGCAGATCCCTGTCAGAAACACTGCCCAGGCCCCCTGCCCAGGCTCAGAGACACCCTGCTCTGCTGGGGGGAGCAGGGGGTTAGGGGAGGACATGGGGGTCACAGCTGAGCACCTGTGAGGAAACCCTGCCAAACCCAGCGGGGGAGAGACAGCTGCGAAAAGAGCCCCAAGGACGCCAACTCCCCCTCTGCTGGGCAAAGGGCCCTGGAATGGGGGTCTGCAACGGGGCTTGGCGGTCGGGGGCTCTGTGGGGAGCTCGGGTGGGCTCACCCACGCAGCCACCCCACGAACAGGGAGCAAAGAGCCACGCAGACACAGACAGAGCCGGAGCCAGGACACGGGCGGGACAGGCAGGGCTTGGCCGGGACAGGCAGCGCTTGGCCGGGTGCGAGCGTTTCCTGGCTCCCCTCGCAGCGGAGTGCTGAGCTCATGGCTGCTCCACAGGGATGCTCTGCTCTTGCCCAACTCCCCCGCAGCGGGACCCAGGGCGCAGCCACGGCCAAGAGCCGGCTCCAGGTGAAGCTGGACACCTCCTGCACCCCCAGCAGCAGCCCTGCTCCTCCCAGACACAGCAGCTGGGGGACCTTGGAGATCAGCGATCTCACGACCCACACACGGGACAGTGGGACCATCCTGTGCATTCCTTTATCCCTGCAAGCGTGGGCTCAGCCTAGCCCAACCTCAGGGCAGGACAATGACATCCCCCTCACAGCAGGGCCGTGACACTTCTGCCCCTGGGGCTGTGCCAGTGGCCTGTCCCCCTCCCGTCCCACAATCGGGGCTTGCACTCCCCCAGGCTTTGCACTCCCAGCCCCACAGAGTCGAGGGGAGTCTCCCACCCCACAGTGCCACAAATCCCACCTTAGGGCATCCCCAGTCACCAACCTGCACGCCAGCTCCATCCTGCACCCTGGCAGGGAGCACCAGCGCTGCTGGCACAAAAAACCCCAACAGCTTCTCCTCATCACCAGATGAATCCCAGCCAGCCCTTCCCACACTCACCAGTGCTCCCGCTCCCAGGAGCACCCATGCTAGCTGGGCTTTAACCCCTTCCCTGCTGGGGCTTAATGTGCAGCCTCTGGGTAACCATTGTGGTTTGGAGCCTGTGCCTGCCCTTGCCCACTCCATGGCACAGGGGAGGATTCCCAGGGAGCTCCCACCATGTGCTGGCACAAAGCACCCCTGGACAGAACCCTCTGCACAAACACAGCCTCCTTGTTCAGACCATTAGGGCATCTCCTCTGGCCTCCCAAAAATAATTAGTCAGCCTCGTTAGGAGAGCAAACACAACGGACATGGGCTGGCAGGGAGGCCTCACAGGGCTCGTTTCCGGAAGAGCTGGCAGAGCAGAATGGCCAGCACTGCACGTGAGAAGCCAGTCCAGGCTGTGAGCCCCCTGTGAGCCCTGCCAGGAGCAGGGGGCTGCCAAGGGGCACCTCTGCTCCAGGCACTGGGACACAATTATGGAATATTCGTGTCAAGATTCCTCTGCAGCCACTGTGTGCCAAAAGTGACCCAATGGCTCCCAGCCCACTGGGGCTCAGAGGGGACAGGGACAGTGCCCATGGGCACATGGCTGTGTCTTCATTGCAAAAGGAAAAAGGGATGTGGGCGCTGTGTCAGGATGGGACCCAGCACAGGGAAAGCTGTGTCTGGGTGAAAGGAGGTGGGAAGAGCAGTGATATGGGGGTGAAGGGGGCCTGGGATGCCTGGAGCTGAGACCTGGCAGCTCATCACAGGTGTGGGCACAGTGCCTGCCTGCCCACAGAGCCCAGAGCATCCCCACTTACACCTGTGCTGGTGCCATCACTGCCTGTGCTGGGAGCACGGGACAATGACAGCTCCCAGCCCCACGGGGTGCCAGGGCAGCTTTGGGGACCCCTGTGAGCCCCCACCCCAGCACATCACATCACACACCACTGCCACTTCGTTACTGTCATTAAGCTTTTATTTCCACTGTCACAAAGTTCCTGGGTTCTGTTTTGTTCTGTTATTAAACTGTTTCATTTGCTTGGTTTGCTCTTGAATTCATCTCAAGACAAGGCAGCGGGGCATGCAAGCCGAGACACCGGCACGGACGCACACACAGGCTTCATCTCCACAAACAAGGCTCTCTGCTGGAGCTGCTGCTGCTTCTCAGCCCGGGGCTCGGCCACCCCCGGGCAGGGCTCACACCTGTGGCTCAGGGCACCCAGCCCGGGGCTGGTGGCCATGGGAGCAGAGAGAGAAGGGAAGGATGACTAGGCAGGGCTGACACGTGTAACTGAGACCCCAAAATTGCTGCACCCCAAACTGTGCACTGAGCCTGGGGCCACCACCTCCTTCTTTTGCCCTCAGCCTTTGCTTCTGTCCCAGCCAGACCCTCCCCTCCAATGCCCTTGGGAAGGACGAGTGACAGATGCTCTCACTAAATGCCCCAAATCTCCTGCTTGGATGGGGGGCAGTGAGCTGGCTGCAGGTCACTCACCCATCCCAAACGACCCCCAGCCCTAAATACATGGGAAGGGGGCAGCTCTGCCAGTGATTTCAGCTGCCCCCATGCCATGCCTGGCCCTGTTTCAAAGGCAGCCCTGCTCCAAGTGGGGCTCAAACCCAGATCCCAAGATTCCAAGGCCATTCCAGCCTGTGGGCAGCTGCATCCCTGCCCACTGAGGAGCAGTGACCTGGGCTGGGACTCCCACAGCCTCAGCCTCCCCATCCAACAGGAATGTGCTGTCCTGATGGCATGGGAAGAACCAACAGGCGTCTGCTGCTGTGAAGGAGGGTGAGATGCAGCTGTACCAGGCACAAACAGGGTCTGGGGTCCCCATAAGCAAACACCCCCTCCACCAACCCAACTGAGAATGCTCCTGGGACCAGCCTGGTCTCGTTATAAATTGCATTAATTAACAGCCTGCTCCAGAGGAAAAACCCTTCACTTCTCTCTCTCTCGGGTCCTGGTTTGGTCTGAGGAGAGGGCAGGGGGGAATCCACCCCCAGAGCCCTCTCCCATGTTCTTGCTCCTGGGGGAAACAGCTCAGCCCAGCCCAGCCCCAGAGCTCAAGGAAAGACGGATACAAAGCAGCAACAATCAGCACACAGACGGAAAAGTGAAAAGAAAGGAAAGTACAGACATGGCATTTAATGGGGCAACACCGACAGGGACAAATGAGAGGGGGGCACATGCCACAGTCACCAGGGCTGGACCCTCACCTCTGCCTGGCTGGGCTTGGGGCCCCTTCCACGGCCAGGGCTCTGTTTTGGACAGGCACCAGGAACCCGAGCAGGAACGGGGACAAACAAGGCTGGCTGCCTGTTTCACTGTGAGCAGGGTGACACAGAGGCTGGAACTGAGACTCACTGACACACACCCAGGTTCCACACACGGCTCCCACTGCTCTGCCCATGCCCGGTGCCCGCTGGGTCCTGCCACGCCCCGTGCCCACAGTCCTGAGCCAGACCCAGCACTCGTGCTTGCCAGGGCACAAACTGCTTTCCAGAGGGGCATGGCTCACCCCAGCCACTCCACTGATGGGGAAACTGAGGCACGAGGAGGTTAAGGCCAACATTCCCAAGCACGAGATGCTCCAAGCCTTATTTTCAGTGACACCAAGGTGCTGCAGATCCTGGTGGTGTTCGGGAGGAATCAGAGGCCCTCGGTGCTCCCCAGAAGTGGCACTAGAGGCATCCAAGCCAGGGTCCCAAATCCACAGCCAGGGGGGAGCACTGGGCCCAAAATGCTTTGCTCAGGGACAGTCAGCATGCCAGGAGCCCTGGCAGGGCTGACTCTCTGGGGAGACACCTGTGAGCACTGATGGAGCTCAACCCACCACAGGTCCTCCAAAAAGCAAAAGCTTTCCAGGGGAAAAGTGTCAGAGTATATGAGGTTTGCCTTTGCCTGGGAGCTATGTGAAACGTGGCAGGGGCGATCATTCATCATCAGAGGTGATTACAGCAGTGTCACATTCATTGGGAACATCAATTGGCACCAGGAGGGGACCAGTCTGGCAGATGAGCATTCAACAAGTTGCAGGCACTGCAAAAACCTACTCCAGAGAGTTGCATTTTGGCCATGGAGCAACAAGGAAAAGGAGGGTTCTGTGGGAGTGAGGGAGGGACACCCTCCAGAAACACCCCCACAATGAAACATGGGCATCCTCAGGGGCAGGAACTGCAGAAGAGGCAGAAATATTGCACGTGGATGTGAGGTCAGTCTCCTTGGGGATGGGGAAAGGTGTTTTTTATGGGCATCGAGAAGTACCACAAGCACAAAATCCCAAAGCTGGGGACTGGGGCTGCACGGTGAAGAAGCAGTGTCCCTCGGCTGGGACATCTGTCCCTGCCATGCCAGGAGGATTCAGGGAATGCTGAGGCTCCACCTTGTCTCCCGCACCATGAGACACCTGTCAGACTGTCCTCCACAGCCAGATGTCACCTCCCACTGCCATGGGGACAGTCCTCTGTCCAGGCTTAGCCACAGGAGCCGGGAGACAGCTGAGTGGAGAAATGCTGCTGCCATCAGCTGGACCAGAGATGGAAGGAAAGGTGAGGCCCCAGGGTGGCTTCAGGGGTCCCAGAGGCTGCCTGCACTCTGCTCCTGAGGGAATGCACAGCTCTCCTTTCCCAGGGCAGCTGAGGCATCACCCATTCTCCAGCACAGATGCCAGCTGTGTCCCACGGTGGGGATGAGCTGGGGCACGTCCCAGAGGGTGCTGGGGGTTGATGGAGTTTGGAGAGGCCATGCAGGCCCCGCTCATGCCGGGGGTGCTGCAGCCCAGCCTCCCCAGGTGTGTATTCACAGCCCTTTGCCTCCTCCAAGGTAAAGGGCTCTGCCCTGGGGTCACAGCAAAACCTGCCATGTCCTGTGGGAGTGATGGGGCACGGAGACACCCTGAGCTGTGCACGCCCAGCCTGGCACTCCCCTGTCACCTTGTCCCAGCTGGGATGGGGGACGGAGCAGGACAGGGCAAGGCTCCCCCTCTGCCCCTCCAGCACACAGGATGGTTCACAGCCACCAAAACACCTTCCCACCTTCTGCAAAGCAGAACACAGCAAAGGAACCTGCTTGAAAGCAAAACCCAACTTTGAGCTCTGTTAATACTTTTTCATGCAGTGAGAAAATGAATAAAAGGAAGGAAATGGGCACGTTCTGGTGCCCAGCAGTTTCCTCACCCTGCCCAGCTGAGGGATGGAGCTTGGTCTGCTCAGAGGCTGGGATGAGTGAGCCTTCACTGAGCTCCCAAAGGGAAGGGTGAACAGAAAAATGCAGGGAACACGGGAACAGGAAGAGGAAAAGAAGCTACAGCATTCCCTCCAAACAGCAGCCAGCCCACGGCACTTGGGACACGGGGGGTGGGAGGAGAGGGGGGAAGGCAGATTTTTGGCTTCATTGTTATTGCAGGCTCCCGGGTCCCCGCAATAGTGTACGAGCATGTAAACCTTACAAATCCTCACCTGGGTGGGTGGACACACACACGAGAGACAAAACACAGCAGCAACATTTACAACAAATAAATAAGGATATCGATCGTCGAGATAGGCATATAAAAAAAAGCCTCACTTTTTTTCCACCGAAGGAAAAAAAAACTAACAAAAAACAACAAAACAAATCCAAACCAAAAAGCACAATACTGTCTCACCAGAAAAAAAAAAATAATATAATATATATCCCTAGTGAGCCGAGCCGGGCTGCCAGCGGGTGACGCCAGGACTCTGTTCCCAATCGCCGTCGGTGCCTCGGCTCCCCGGCCACCCCGCACGGGCAGAGCCCGGGGCTGCAGCCCCCGGTACCTCTGGGCTCCTCTCCGGCCCGAGCCCCCCGCCGGCGCCTCCGCGGTCCCATCCGAAAGGCAGGAAAGAGGGAGCAAGGGGGCGAGGAGCCGAGAGGGGGCTGTGCCTGCGGCGCTGCTCCAGCCGCTCCCCCGGCCCCCAAGTCTCGGACGCTCGCCGCCGCTCAGACCCGGGCCTGGCGCGGGGATTTTTTGGAAAAAGCGGGAGTTGGCGGATGGCAGCGGCTGGTTCGGAGTGCGGAGAGGGGGAGTGAGCTCGCGCTGTGACATGGGCACTCCTTGCTCGCAGAACAGAAAGGAAGGCCGGGAGGGACGGGCAAGCTTCGCACGGCGGTGGTCGGATGGCACGGAGAGCATCTTCCCCCAGGCATCTGCAGAAGAGGGTGGGGTGAAGGGAAACGGGGTGAGAAGGACGGCCAGAAATCCCTGTGGCCATCTCATGACACACCAGCGCAGCTGGAAGGGCAAAACTCAAAAACTCAAATCTCAAAATTCCAGTGGGGTTAAAACACCCCACCTCCAGGACACTGCCTGGACTGTGATGACCAAAAACACTCCAAGAGACTCTGCACAGCTCCACAGGGCACAGCAAGGACCACGGGATGCTCAGCCCAGCACCTGTATGATGCTGTGAACCAGTGTCCCTGACACTGCCGTGCCAAACCCAGCTCCAGGCCATAACATAATAAGATGTAAGATAAATAAAACATTTAATATAATCTGTCTCTGGAGCGTCCCCATGCCCCCAGCACGCCAGCTGCCTCCCTGCCTCCTCTGCAGCCACATTTGCTGGTGAGGGCACGAGCTGTGCCACAGGCAAACATTTCCATCTCCATGGGATGAGGTCTGAGGAGGCTCTGTGATACAGGGAGGACTGGGAGAATCCTATCAGAGCGGGGACAACGTTCCCCCTGGCTGGATTTGGGGGAGATATCCATGTTTTGGTGCTTCAGCAGAGGAGAATCAGCTGCCTGTGCCTGGGAGAGGTGGGAATGGCATGAGGCAGGTGGGAGGTGGGGCCCTGCACTCACCGCCGCTCGGCCCCGGACTATACGAGCCCATCGTAGAGGGAGAGCGCCTGCACGATGGAGGGGTCGGCCTTGGAGCCCTCCTGAAACTCCTGCAGCGTCAGCTTCCCGTCAGCATTCTGCAAAACATTCCTGTTACTGCACTGCTGCACCCCAGCTGAGCACCCGACAGCCTGGCACGTCCCACACATCCTGCCCGCTCCGCTGGCTCAGCCTCAGCTTCCCCACTGAGCCACCACGGAGGGGACAATGCCACCTTGGAGACCCTGAAACGGATGCAGGGATCCCAGAGGGATGTGGGTATCCCACAGCGATCTTGGCAGCAGCTGAGACCTTGTGTTGGTGGGGCAAGGAGGCACCTGCAGGAGCCAAGATGCAGCAAAGGGACTCACAGCACCTCCTAAACCCCTTGGCCACAGGGAAAAAACCCTCAAGCTTCCTCACCTTGTCCATCATGGCAAAAATCCGATCCACCCTCTTCTCTGGTGTGTTCTCCTCCTCGGGAAGCTCCACTGTGTTTCCCTGCAGCAGCAGGACAGGACCAGGTCACACACCCATCTGAGGGTGTCCCCAGGCGAGGATTGTCCCCCCACACTCCACATCAGGACAGGATGCAAGGGGACAGCGCTGGCACCAGAATCACCCTCAGCAGCCAGATCCAGGCACTGCCCTGGCCATGATGGCCACAATGGCCACAACCCTCCACCAAAAAAGGCCGAAGAAGGAATTGGGGGTGTTTCAGCATTCCCACAGAGCCGAGCTCCAGCCCAGCAGGGACCCCCAGGGACTGCTTGCCCCGTGCCCCCCCTGCTCCTCTTACCACCATCTGATAAATGGCATCCACAATGTCCAGCATCTCGTTCCTCGTGATGTACCCGTCGTTGTCCAAGTCGTACAGCTTAAACGCCCCTGCAAGACACAGCAACCCAAGGGGCTGGGGCTGTGTCCCCCGCCCTGGACACACACCCCAGCACCCTCGTGGGGCTGAGCCCACCAGCAGCCCAAGGGGAGCACTTACACCTCAGCTTCTCATCCAGCGTCCCCCGGGAGGTGACCGACAGCGCCTGGATGAACTCCGAAAACTCGATCCTCCCATCCTGGGGGAGGAAAGGAGGGGTCAGGGGGCTGCTGCCACTCCTGCCCAGCAAAGTCCTCCCTGCCCACGTATCCCCTCTGGGGGGGCACATCTGAAAAGGTGGCAAGGAGGGAGGAGTGATGCACATTTATCTCCAGCACTGTGATCCAGCTGCTGGTGCCCAGCCCACCAGCGAACATCCCGGCAGGAGTGCCTCTGGAATGTAGGGGGCACATCTGGGAGGGGGTGCCTCCGGAATGTACGGGGAACATCTGGGCAGGAGTGGCTCTGGAACGTAGGGGGCACATCTGGGCAGGAGTGCCTCTGGAATGTAGGGGGCACATCTGGGCAGGAGTGGCTCTGGAATGTAGGGGGCACATCTGGGCAGGAGTGGCTCTGGAACACAGGGGGCACATCTGGGCAGGAGTGCCTCTGGAATGCAGGGGGCACATCTGGGCAGGAGTGCCTCTGGAATGCAGGGGGCACGGCATGGATGGGCTTTTGTCAGGGCACCACAACACCACCACAACACCGTGCTTCTCCTTTCCTGCTTTGCCACTTCACTGCCCTTCCCCACGTGACTCTCCTCAACTAAAATAAGCACAGGGGCTCGCTCCAGCTGCGCCGCTTCCATTTCACGCCCCAGGAAGCGCTGGAATATTTTGCTCCTCCAGAGCCAGGCAGATGCATTCCAAACCCATCCCACCATCACCATGGGCCCAGCCCTGACCGCCCTGGACCGTGCCTCTGCATCCCAGACTTACTTTGTTCTCATCGAAGACGTTGAACACAAAGGTGGCGAATTTGGTCGGGTCTCCGAAGGGGAAGAACTGCTTGTAGATCTTCTGGAAGCCAGCAGCATCGAGCTGCCCGCTGGGACAGTCCTTGATGAAGCCCTTGTACCTGCGGATGGAGGGCACAGCATGGGCCCTGGAGGGCCTCCCCACTGAGATGGGAGGCTCTCCCCAGTGCTGCACTGGGCTGGAGCTGGGAAGGTCCCCAGGTGCTCCCATCACCCACCCACAGCATCCCAGCCCTGTGGATGAGGTCCCTGTGGCCACCACAGTGAGTGTGGCAGCGGGGACAAGCAGTGAGTGGCACTGAATGATTCCCACTGCACTGCTCCAACCTGCTGCCAGCCCACAAGAGGCAACAGGGCTACAACCAGGCTTGTGCTGAACGCTGTCTGGGACATGGGAGGTGACAGGGACCCTGCCCAGCCAGGACTGACAGCGATGCCACACTGCAGCCATGCCCTGGCAGGAAACAATGGCACGGTGACCACTGTGTTCTCAGAGGGAGGTTGGGCACTGGAACTGGGCTCCCCAGGGAAGTGGTGATGGCACCAAGCCTGCCAGAGGTCAAGAAGTGTTTGGACAACACCTGCAGACACATGGGATTCTTGGGATGTGCAGGACCAGGAGCTGGACTTAGGATGATGCCTGTGAGTCCCTTCCAACCCAGGATACTCTGTGATAATTTTTGCACGACCCCAAATGAAAGCTGCTCAGAGGAGCTGGGGGGCACAGCCCAGGTCATTTCCAAAACCCATCAATGCTTCAACACCCCAAAAAGCCCTCGGTCCCAGCTCCAGGCTGGAGCTGGGTGCTGGGAAGTGCAGCTTTCGGAGGGTGCAGGGAAGGGGCTCACTGGCTCCATGGGTGTGGGCACCACGCAGGGAGCACGAAGGAGCATGTGGGACCACACGAGGATCACGTGGAGTAGGTGAATATTATGCAACACATCGCCCAGATCTGTCAGCTGCAGCGGGACGAGGGCTGGGGGAGGAGGGGAAGGGGGTGGCGAGGTGGGAAAGCAGTGCTGGTGACGGTGACATCTTTTTCACGCTGCTGCAGCTATGACTCATCGGGTGGGGGGGAAGGATGAGAGAAAGAGATAAAGAAAGCAAACCTTGACTGGTGGGATAGGGAGATGAAAGGGAGGCAGTGGCTTTTCTAGGGCGCTGTGTTCGGTGGGGTGGAGGGGATGGAGTGAGAGCGTGCTGCTGGCCAGAAACTGTGGCTCTACCCCTGACAGCCTCTGCAGGCCCTGCTGCCAAAAGGAACGTGCTGGGACAGCACCAGCCTCCTGCACCAGGTGACCAGCTGCTGGACAGTCCCCATGTCCCCCTGCCCTTTAACTCGTATGGGGAAGGAAGAGCCACTAGAACCCAGCCCTTGCACAGGGTGTGCAAGGAAAACCCCTCTGTTTTCTGGTCTCCCCTCTATGAGGCAGCACCTGCACAGGTGCACCTGCCCACACCTCCTGCACGTCCCAGCCAGTGACGTGGCTGAGTGCCACCAGCTCCTGTCCCCTGCCCACAGCCCCACGCCCCAGCCAGCTCACCACCACGGCGGGCACTCACCACTGCTGCACCTCCTTCTCTGTGACTGCAAGAGAAAACAGGAGAAAAGAGGAAAAAAAGAGACCGAAATTTAGTGCTTTTGCAGTGACAGCTGCTCCTCTGCACTGCCCATCAGTGAATTCCCTGGGGAATGCTCTGGGGCTCCCAGCAATGACTTCCCTGGGGGATGGCCCAGGGCTCACTCGCTCCATGAGCTGCCAAGTGTTCCCTGTGTGGCAGAAACTGCTTTTGAGGCACAGCCTGGCCCAGCCCAGGTGGTTCTGGGGGCCAGGCCTGCAGGTGCTGGGGACCCCCAAAACCAGGGAGACTCCCAAGATGTTTTGGAGAGTGCAGAACTACAATGGACCATGAAGGGGACAAGCTGATCATGCCTGGGGAGGATCTGGCCCTGCTGTCTCATCTTCCCAGAGCCAAAACATCCCTGAAAACATCTGCTGAAACATCTGCCTGGAGGTGGCTCAGGGAAGGGCCTTGCCTGGCCCTGACACACTGAACGTGGGCACAGGCACAGCCCCAGGGCTGGCATCCCCCTAGGTGCCAGCTGTCTCTGGAGAAACATCATCCCAGCACCCTGGGGAGCCTCACCGAGCTCTGGAAAAAACCCAAAATACAACAAACTAGAAAACAGACAGCACTGGCAACCCCCGGTGTCCCCAGCCAAGGGACAGCTGCTGAGATGAGAAATGTCCTCAGCAGAGGAAAGGCTCTGAGGGATGCGGGATGCTGGGCAGGGGCTGGCATTTGTCACTGCGTGTCCCACTGCAGGAGCTGTGCCTGTGCCTCCCCACAGCGGGGAGCCAGGTGCCAGCAGGTGGGCACAGGGGGGGACGGCCTCTTTTGTCATTTCCTTTGCGTCGTGCATCTCAATAAGAATAAAAAAGCCGCGGGTCTGAAAGGCGCGGGGATAATGAGGCGAGAGTGGAGATGTCAATGTGCAAACGGCTGATAAAAATAGAGACCGAAGACACACCAACAGATGCCAATTACCTTGGATGGCAAGAAAAAGAAAGAAAGCAATTTTCCATCAGGAAGATTTGTAACGTGCCTGGCAGAAGGCGCAGGGCTCAGAGGTGAGGCTGGGGCGGCCGGGAGGGCACACAGCGACCCCCGCCTCATCAGCAGCTGGGTTCTGGCTTCAGCATCACCGTTAGCAGGAATTTCTGAGCCCAAGGCTGTCCCCATGCTTTGGAGAGTCCCTCCATCCCAGCACAGGGCTCGCTAGGGGGACAGAGCCTTCAATTCCCCCACTTCCCCCGGGATTCCGCAAAAGCAGCACCCAGTGTAGCACCACGGGGTGTCTGGACAGCAGCCCCCAGGAGAGGGGGTGCAGGGACAGGGACGCTCAGCATCTGGGAAGGACACGGAGGGTTTTGGCAAGGTCACAGGAGGGATTTGGAGGGTTGTTTGCTTTGGGCACACAGCAGTCTCCCGGCAGAAAGGACACACTGCATCCAGCAGCCGAGCCAGGGTGGGTTAAAACATCAGTCATGGCAGTTCCAAGGGATTTCCCCATCCCAAAAGAAAAAGGGTTGCACAGAAGCATCTTTCCAAAAGAGAGATGCTGAGTGACATCTCCGACAGGAACAGATTTCCCTGCACACACCCGCACTGAGACACCAGCCTCCACCCTGAGGATGCCCAGGGGATGCCCCAGGCACCAGCTCTGCAGGCCCAAGCACCCATGAGCGCCAAGGAGGGCAGGTGGAAGGAGAGGATGAGGGTGAGCCCTTGGGGCAGGAAAAACGGACCGCAGCAGCAGCAGCCGGGGCTGCAGCAGGAGCTCGGCTCAGCCCCTCCAGGCAAATCGCCTTCCGCTCTCTCTTGTTCGACTGCTTTTCCCCCAGCGTGCTATTTTGGGCCCGGGAGCTGCCTTTCAACTCCAGCAGGAAACAATTAAGAAAACTGTGCTTTTTTTAGTACGGGAGAAATGCTGGTAATGACACGCTCGGGCAGAGGCGGGAGGGAGGGACGGAGCCAGCTCCCCTCGTGCCGCAGGAGAGATGTGTGATGCTCCCGGGAGAGAAGCATCACACATTCCTTCCGACGGAGAGAACCGTTCAGGTGCCAGGCTGGAAATCAGCGCAGGGCTCCCAGTGAGGGATTTGTTAATGTGCATCCTGGCACGGAGCCGCACGGAGCCCCATCCCTCCTCCAGCACGCTGGCACCGGTGCCTGCCCTCCACTGGTGCTGGGCAATCTGTGGGGCTCCCAAAAGTGGGAGCGCAGCCTCATCTCCCAGCCCTTGGAAACCGCTCACCTCCGGGTTCAGCCCTCCACTGCCACCACATCCCCCTCTGCCCAGGGGCAGAGTGTCCCCAGGGCGGGGAACCCCCCCCAGCCCCGATCCAGCGTGGGGACCGAGCAGTACCTGCCTCCCTGTGTCCGCTGCTATGGACCCGGGACAGACAATGACTTCTGGCTGCCGCTTCCCAGCCACTCCGACCCTGCCGGGCGTTGACACTCCGAGCGGCACCAATTAGGAATGCTAATTAATGCCCGACTCGCAGCCACACAAGCCTTGGGGACACGCTACCGAGTGCGTGGCTGAGCCGCCTGTCCTGAGGCTGGGGACAGAGGACACGCGGCGGGGACAGGGCTGTCCCTCTTGCTCTGCATCTCCCCGGCAGGCAGAGCGCAGCCGGGCTCGCAGACCGAACCTGTGCAGCGGCAGCTGCTGCATTTCCCTCCCGCGGCATCGACTACGGCGCGGCGCTGAGCCGGCACGCACCAACGTGCCGCGCCATAAACCTCGGCCAGGCGCGCCCCCGACGCCCCAGAACAAGGGGACGACCCCCAGCAGCCCCACGGAGCAGCCCACCGCAGCAGGGCCGGGTTCCTGCCGGGCTCCAGCGAGGAGCCGGGCTCAGCTGCCGCGCCGCGCTCCAGGGACTGCCGCTCCCGCAGCCCGCTGGAGAGGGCTATAAATAGTGCACGTAGCAGCTTGTTAGCAGCGGCGTGCCCCGGGCTCCTCGGGGATGAAAGGCGCTAAATAAAGGCAGAGTATTATCATTCGCTGTGAACCGCAACGCTGGAAGCGGCACTGCCGAGCAGGGAGCCCCAGCGCCGCCCCGAAGCCGCTCAGCCCCGCTCCGCGGCAGCGGCACCGTGCGAAGAGCGGGGATCGCCGAGCGCGGGACACGCAGGGCAGGGCAGGCAGCGGGGACACGGACAGGCTCCCAGGGCAGCTCAGGAGCTGCCTCACGCGGCCAAACCGCATCCAAGGGCCCTCTCTCTTCGCCGGTCGGTCCCTTCTCGCCTCAGCTGGGAGGAAGGTTTCGGCGTCTCTCGTCTCACACAGCGCAGAGGGGCAGAGCCTCCAAGCAGCCCCCGGCCCCCTCCTCCCAGCTGCCGGCACCGAAGTCTCCCCCCAGCCCTCTCCCCCCACCTCTCCATCAATCCCAGTGCCACAGGCGAGGACTGACAGCTCCGTCACCACCCGCCCTTCGCGTGCCCCCTCTCCTCCCACCACCCAGCTGCCGCTGCAGCAAGAATCAGCTCTGGTTAATCAGTGCTCGAGCCTGTTAATTTGTGTTTTCCAGGCAGAGAGGAGAGGAGAGACCCGGGACCGCAAATCCCCAGCCATCGCCCTGCCGCAGGGAGCTCGCTGCTCGCTGGACCGCGGCGGGGACGGGGCGGCAGAGAGGGGGAAGGGAGGAAGCTGGACTCGAATGGTTCGGGGGTCCCTGCTCACGGCGGTATGCATGAGGTGACGTGATGCTTCAGCCCCACAGGGGCTTGTTTTGGGCTGACATCCCTTCCCCCGTGTGCAAGGGCAGGGGTTTGGCCACGGCCGCCGGGCTGGACCCTGAGCAGAACTGTGCACACTCGGCTCAGCCCCCGTGTGCCAAAACCAACGGCACGGCTCTGTCCTTATGCAGGTTTGCGTTCCCAAAGGTTCAGCAAGCATCGTCTCCACCGAGCCCCCACACGTCCCCCCTTGCCCCAGCTGCTGGGACAGCACCTTGATCCCGCGGGGCCGTGGCACCGCAGCCTTATCAGGGAAACCTGTTAATTATTTCCAGGCACGGAGTGGCTTCCCTCACCGCCACAGGGCATTCCAAGTATGCCAGCTCATGGGCAGCACACACTGGGTCACGGCGGGGACAGTCCTGTGGCATTTATTTCCCCCAGGGACCTGCTGTGGTTTCTTCACAGGGTCCTCGGGCATCTCAGTCTGGGGGATCCAGCACAACACCCCAAGATGGGGCTCCCATCGGGTTTGGGGCTGCCTAAACCCGCTGTGAGTGCTCAGAGCAGTGCCCAGGCCGGGGGAAATTAGACACCCACAATGGGCGCTCAGGCGTGAAGGAATGGGGCATTTATGCACGCACTAACTGGGCACCCATGCCTGAGCCGGAGGGGCACTCATGCAAAAACACAGCGGGAGACCATGCGTGGACTAATTGGGCACTCGTGCATAAATAATGTGGGTGTTTCTAGATGAACTAATTGGGTGCTCATGCATGAACTGCCCGGGTGCTGCGGCGAGAGTGCAAGGGCCGCTCATGCACGAACCAGCTGGGGGCTCACGCATCCATTTTTTCGGGCATTCATGAATTCACGGGGCGCTCATGCACGGATTAATTTAGCAGTCACGCGTCCATTCGCCGGGCACTCCTGCGTGAGCTAATTGGGCACTCATGTGTAAATTAGCGTAATTAGGAGATAACACACTTGTGCGCGTACTAATTGGGCACTCAGGTGTGAATGCATCAGGTGCTCATGCATGAATTAATTGGACACTCAGGCATGAGCTAATTGCAGCCACGTGCGCCAATTAATTGGGCACTCATGCATCGACAACCAGAGCGCTCATGCACGGAGCAGCAGCGTGAGTTCCAGCGGGAATTCACTGGGCAGCCATGCATAAATCCAGCTGGGTGCTCATACGTAAATTAATTGTGCGCTCATGTGTGCGTTAATTGGGCGCTCATGCGTGAACTGATTGGGCGCCGATGCAGAAGAGCCTGGGGCGCTCATGCCTAAAACGCCGGGGGGCTGCGGGGTGAGCCCGCACACCCTGCAATTTATGCCAACCACACTCCGCCCCTCGTCCCGGCGAAACACGTATTTAAGAATTTTCTGAACGTAAATCTGATACAAACTCCACTCTCAACATCATCACAATGTGAATATTGACCAATTACGAGCTCCCCGCTCCCTCCCGGCCGGCTCGGCAGCGTGACCGTGCGCTCGCTCCGGCTCCGCTCCAGCCCTGGGATCGCAGCGTCAGCATCACAGTCTGAACAGCCCCCGCGGAATTCGCCTCTGGTCCCTCAGAGCGACCCCTGGGCTCGGTAGAGCAGGTACCCGGTGCAGCCTTCACACCTGCAAACACGGACACGGCTCGGTCCCGTCGGTTTGCACAGGGGGACCCAGTGCCAGCCCCTGGCTCTGCAGAGTCAGTTACCTGGGCTAAACACATCACAGCCTCAGTGGTCACTGCCAGTTCCAGGCCTTGTCCCTACAAAGCACTCAGCCAAGAGCACGGCAGCAGCTGCTGCAGGTGAGTGCAGTGGCTGTGGGACTTCATCCAGCCCCCCAGCACTTGTCTGGTGCAGAACGGGCACCTCCCTGCAGAGAGAGCAGGATGCTCTGTATGCCAGGGCTGGCTGGGGTCACCTCTGGCACTCTGGGCTCTCAGGTGGCTTTGTGCAGTTCGGGGGAGTCGGGGGGAAGCACTCAGGGACAGCTGGAGCATTAGCACGAGGTTCTCCCCAGTGCACTGCCCCAGCTCCAGCACCAACCCCCAGCACAGAGCCCAGTGCCCACAGTGGTGGAGGAAGGGGTGAAGTCCTGCAGACTGCCATGGGCTCAGTCCTCCCCTAGGACTGTCCATCAGCCCATCCTGGGGCACCCAGAGCTCACTCAGGTCCCTGTTTGATGACAGTAACTTTTAGGATACACCACACGTCAGCACTTTGGAAATTTGGGTAGTTTGGTCCTGATGATGTGGTGTCCTTGAAATTAGGTTGAACTCCTCAGTGATGTCCCAGTCTCGTGCTCTCTGCCAGCTCTGGGGCCACCAGGCCATCCCTGGCTGGGCTTTGCTCCTGCTCCAGGCAGCACAGGGACAGCTCTGGGGAAGAGGCAGTAAAACACAACTGTGGCACCAGGGTCACCCCCATGCAAACAACTGTTTCTGGAATGTGACTGATGTCATTTTCTTCTGCTCCCAGCTTGCCCCAACCACTGTTCCCCTCCAGCTCACCCCTGTGCCCATCCCTGCTCCCGGCCACATCACCCACACACCGGGGTGTCCCCGTGTGAGACCCCACCCCTGCAACCCCCAAGGGATTTGGGAGCAGCCCCAGCTGCACGGGCACCAACACAGCCAGGGCTGCCTGCCTGTCACAGAGGGACATCCCCACCCCAGCTTTCCCAGCCTGGGCTCTCTCCCCATCACCAGCACCACGGCAGGTCCGGGAGCTGCGAGCCCCACAGAGTCACTGGTGTCATTTGTCACAGGGACACGGAGCAGTGCTCCAGCTCTGCGGGGTGTTTGGCACGCTCCTCACCAGCAGCTGCCATTAGTGGTCTGCCTTGCTCCCAGACTGGATAAACAGGTCCATGAGCAGTTCTCATCTCCCCTGGGGCTGGTACCAACAGGAAAGCCAATATGCAGCTGAAATCCTTTTTAGACTTTATTAAATATTTAAGGACCCGACATTAGGCTTTGGAAATTGGGTTTAGGGAAAAAGCAGAAGTTGTTCTTTGAAGCAAAGGCAGGAGAGGAAGGGCAAAGACAGTGCCTTCATTTGGAAATTAATGAATCAGGCTGAAGCACCCCCACAGCAGGAGCTGGTGGCTGCAGCAGGTCTATCCCAGGATTCAATCCCAGCTTCCCCACGAGCCGACACAGCAATGCCTGGAGGGACAGAGGATTCCCAGTGCTGCTGGGAGCAGGGATGGAGCAGCCTTCCTGCCAGACATCCAGGGGGCAGCTGTGTCCTGCCACCTGCTTAAACCCATCCCTTGGCCACAGGGATTTCAGTGTGACCTGGCACTCCAAGGCGCCATCCCTAGCCCAAGGAACAATTCCTGCCCTGGGCAGAGGAGAAAACTCCCCTCTAGACCAGCGTGGGCAGTAGGAAGGCAGTGCCTCTGGCTCAGCCATCACTCCCTGGAGCCATGGGAAGGTCAGGAGGATGCTCAAGGCTGGCAGGAGGACCACATCTGCTGCCCTCCTGGTCTCCCTTGCAGGGATCACTGTGCACTGAGGGATGACACAGAGACCCAGAGCAGCTCCACCAGGTCCAGCCATTGATCAGAAGATGCTGGAGAAACAGGTGGATGAAGCACAGGCAGCTCTCCTTCCAGCAGGAGGTGTGGGGAGGGAGCCCTGTGCTGGCACCACAGGGCTGGGGAACCCCTGGCAGCAATGGTGATGGAAGTGACACAGACCATGCCCGGGGCTGACCACCCCATGGCCACCCCTGCCCAGGGCATGAACCCTGGCCTCCCTTGACATCCAGCTCCCTAGAAGATCCAGGAGAACAAGGAGGGGAAGGAGGAAGAAAGCGACCCCACGAATGTCACCCCGAGAACAGAGAGAGCGTGCCCACAGGCTCCTCCCTGGAGCAGCCGCTTCCTTTGATGCCTTCAGAGCTTCTTGTTTCACAACCTTAATTATAGCGGCAGCAGCAAAGGTCAGGAGAGTGGTTAAGCAGATCCATTAACATGTCAGGGGATAAATGAAATGTGATTCTTGTGATGCTGGAGCAGCAGCAGCGGCGCGAGCGCGGCTGGCGGGGATGGCAGCTCCGCTCTGCCGCAGAGGAAACCCTCAGGGTGTCGGTCCCGTCTCCCCCTTCCCACCCTGGCACTGCAAGAACCTCCCAGAGACTGCAGGGACTCCTCAAAACTTCCTTCTGGAACCCCAAAACTAGTTTTGCTTGCACCTACCTATGGAGCCCCAGGTGCGCGTGTGTGGGATGCCCTGGTTCGGATTCACTGGGAGCAGGTTGGGGTCGCCTTGGAGAAGGAGCTGGAGATGCCTCCAGAACTCCACAGTCCTCCAGGGGCAGCACAGCAGGTCCACACTGACCTTGCAGTGAACCTGCACCACAGCAGCACCCTCCACAGCTCTGGCTTACACGTGGCTGCAGCAAAAACAGGCCCCAAACAAACTCCAGCCCTGGGCATCCCTCTGGCACCTCCTGCCCATCATCCTGCCCCAGTGCCCCAAACCAACCCAGCCTCAAACACTTCCAGGGATGGGGCAGCCACAGCTTCTCTGGGCAACCTATGCCAGGGCCTCACCACCCTCACAGAGATGAATTTATTTCTGATATCCCACCTAACCCGGCTCTCTGTCAGTTTGAAGCCATTCCTGCTTGTCCTGTCACTCCAAGCCCTGTTAAAAATCACCCACACTGACAATTTCTCCCAGCATTTCCCACTGAGGGATAACGGGCCCGTAGCCACCGGGCCAGCTCGCCCTGCTTTCTGCTGGACAAGCAACAGGAGGGATTTCAACACAAACCAACCTGGCAGAGATACCCAGTGCCTGGGGCCAAACACTTCGCAGGCTAAAAATAAACCAGCAGCAGCGGGGGAGCTACCAAGGTCCCTCCTCTGCTCCTGCCCACTGCCCCAGCCAGAACATTTCCTCAGCACTGGGGTGGCACGATGGAGCAAAGCCCCAGCCTGGCTCAGCCAGCAAGGAACCAATCCATTTTCCTGGCTGAAAATTGCTGCAATCGTAGAATTTCCTTTCCTTTCCCACAGAATTCCACCCGCCACCACATATCCCCGTAACTACAAATCAATATGTTTATAGTTTGCTCTTAAACTAATGCCCTTTAATTCCCTGCATTACTGTCGAGCAATGGAGCCAATTTTGTGGCTTATTGTGAAAGAGCAGAAAATGATGATGCCAGAGTGAGTTTAAAATCCACAAAATAGATCACAGTGGGTGGGATGCGGCTCTTGGGAAAAGAGCATCTTCCTTGCGCCCACTCTGCAGCCTGGGTGTCATTTTGGCACCCTCACCACGGCTCCCACACCTTCACCTGAGCCCTGCCGTGGCCTCAGGAGCACCAGGACCACCATCCCCAACCAGGCTGACCCCAAGCTGGCCCCAGAGCAACGCTGCTGCATCGACAGAGCTCTGAGCATGCCTGATTGCTCAGCTATTGCAGCCTCAAAAATAACACCATGCTCGTTCTGGACACGGGCAAGGGCTGTGCAGAGGGAACCTTGAAAGCCAGTCCTCCCCAGAATCCCTGGGAAAAAGGAGTTAAAATGTGCTCTTCTGAAACAAGTGCACTTTTTTAAAACTGCTTCATGATTTTAAGGATTCCTGGCCTGGGAGTGCTGCTGTGAGTGGGGACATTCAGAACTGTGTTTCTCCTCCAGTTTCTCTCCCAGGAGTCCACACCAAGTCATTCCCACACAGGACATATATTATGCACCCACAACTGCACACGTGCACGTCACACACTATTCAGTCACACCTCAGGACCTTCTCCAGCTGAGCAGAACCCTCTGACTGTGGCCCCACAAGCTTCTCAAACACAATCCCAAATCCCATTGTGGCCCTAAGCCGTGAGCACCTGGCCCAAGTTAAGCTCAGGTTTAAATCCTGGTGGAAGAGGATGTGATCCAGGGAGGATGGTGGTTCCTTCAGCTCTCAGGAATCACCACCTCCTGGGACACAACATCAAGCTGCATCTCTGAGCTACCCCAATGAGGTATCAGGAGGATTATTAAATTAATTATTACAAAGCACTTTGAGGGCTTTTCAATGAAAGGATCTATGAAAGTACAAAGAATTACATAATTTATTATTCAGTATTATTATCACTCAACATTGACTTCTCCTGCACGCTCCTGTGTGGCACCAGGAGGTCCCCAAGGAGGTTAAACAGCCCTGCAGCCTGGCTGTCCCCACCAGCACTATTCCAGCACCTGGCAGATGGTGGAGCTTGGCATTGCCAGGTATTCCTGGGCACTCAGGTGCCCAGAGACACAGAAAGGCACACAGAGATGGGTCCAGGACTTGGGCAGCCAGCACTTCAAAGGAGCCCTTCTGAGCCTTTAGGTGTCCAAGTGCCATTAAAATCTGGCCCCCAGCACTGGAAGTCAGGAGCAGAGTGGGGAGGGGAGCCAAGGGATGAGGTTTCCAGGCTCCTGCCTTTCCACGTCCAGTTCCCAGCAGGGCCTGGGACAACCTGCTCTGAATGAACACAGGAAAATATTTCTTGCAGCTCACGGAGGCTGTTGACGGCAGCCCTGCAGTATCCTGAGCTCAACCTCCCTGCCCACAACTGCCCTGGCACCTCCCCGTGCTCCTCTCCTGGCTGCTCCCACCTCCTGCTTTTCCCAGGATTGCTGCAACTGAGGCACGGCCGGAGAAACACCACGAATAGGAGATGGAGAGCTCAGAGAGGACAAGGGACACAAGAAGCCACCAGACACTGAAGAGGGGAAACAGATGTCCTCTGTGTCCCATGGATGAGATAAATTAGCAGAGAAGCCATGTGGGGCAGGGAGAGGGGGTGACATTTCCCTCTGATCCTGCAGAAGTGAGAGGGGCCTTTTTGGTATTTGCTTTGTTTTGTGTGGAAATTCAAACAAACAGAAAATGATGCAGTGGAAGGAAATCCCAGCGTGGGAGAAGCCCTTCACGTACCACAGCCACTGCTCAGGCTGTCACGGGAACCTCCCTGGGACAAATGCAGGTTCCCATCAGTTTGGGCTGCTAGAAACACCTGTCCAGATGTGCTGTAGCAACAGCACCACACACAAGGCAGGGCACACTTGCTTGGTAACGCTGCAGCCAGGACATGGGACAGACAGCATAGGCCAGGGATGCTCTTGTGTCTGCCAGAAACGTGCCTAAACATCAACGTGCTGTGGGAAAAAACCTTTTCCAAGCAGGCCCCCAGAAATTCTTGAGCAGGCCATGGATTTGTGTGTATGACTGTCCCCTGCTCCAGCTGTTCCACCAGCCACAGCACAGGGGTCTGGATCTGTTCCTCCCACTGTACTCAGAGCATCCCTGCCCTCCTTCCTGCCTCTCCTCTGCCTGGCTTCCCCAAAACACAGAAGGAAATTGGTGTCTTTCCAATCTCCCGTGCTCTGAAGATAAACCAGAGGCTCTCAGCCGTGCCTGGGAGGGCCCTGTAAAGTGCTTCACCTGACAAGGGAATGCACACTCGCCTTGACAGCTGCAGAAAAGGGGCAGAAGCTCTCAGCAAAGTAATTAATCCCAGAGACGAGAGGTGGAATGAGCAGAGCTCAACAAACAGACCCTGGAATTAGCGACAGCTCTCCCTGACAGGCACCACACACCAGCCACACACTGCTGGGGCACGTTGGGATGCTGCACCAGACTCCAGCCATGCAAAGGACCACGTGCTGCTGGATGCTGCTGCCTCACCTGCACAGGTACAGGGATCTTCAAAAAGAGGCAGTGAGAGGTCCAGAGCAGGCAGGGAAAGCTCAGAGAGGATCAGAGGACCACAAGCCTTCTTGGAAAGGGTGCAATGGAAAGGGGAGGGCACCCAAAGGAGAGGAGCAGAAAGCTGGGAATGAAGTGTTTCAAAAAAGCAATGACCTGCTGGCCTTATCCAGCAGAGACATCCCTGTGCCCAAAGACGTTGGCTTCACCAGCACTGTGCTTGGCTGGCTTCAGCTGCAAGTGAGACGTGGGGCACCACTGCCTGTGTGCCCCGTGTCGGCCCCAGTGGTGTTGGCACCTTCCCGGGCAGAAGAGCCACCCCAGGTGTGCAGAAAGCCCAGCACGCAGGAGATCACCAGCAGGCAGGGCTGTGCTGGGGCTGGCTGTTCCCAGATTCCTCTCCACCCGAGATCAGCTCGGCACAGCGGCTGCAAACCGAGCGGGCGATTGCAGCACAGCCCTAACGGCACCTGGCCCGGCGCGGCTGCACTCGCCGTGGGCGACAGCTGCAGTGAGGACACCAGAACCCAGCTCAGTTCCAGCGGGGGCTGTGCCCACCTGGCACTGCCACCTTCTCATACTTCCTCCCCCTGAGCACTCTGAGGAAGCCCAGCCGGGGTACCCCAACCATCGCACCCGGCTGGGCTATGCGGACACGGCCCCGCCACCTGCCCTCCTCCTGCCGGCTGTGCCACGGCAGAGAGCAGCCCCGCGTGTAGGGTTGTGCAATGCACCAGTATTGCCTCTTCTCCATATGGGAGAACTTGCTGCATCCTAATCTATTGCCTTTTTGGGTAAGCGCTGCCGTGGGACTGCAGCAATGACAGAGGGGAGAGCTCGCAGGTCTGCTGCACGTTTGGGGAATATCTGCGACCTGCAAGCGGGGAGGCAAACTTGAGCCACCACAGCCTTTGTTTCCTTTGTGCATCCCTCAGGGAAAAAAATGATTTTGCTAAAACTGGATGGCTGAGGCACCAGCCACGTTAATTAGATTACGGTGGAGGTCCAGACGGGAAATCCACTCGTTCAGAAAATCAGGTTATCAAACCGATACTGAGATACTCGGAAAAATATCGAACTCGCCGGTGTCGGGCTCTTCTCTCCACTTCAGAGCGCAATAACAAAGGGAACCCCTCCAACTAACGCACCCAAACTTTGGAAGCCACCCAGACGCTCGGCACCCTGCTCCGGGAGCTGCTGCCGGGCTCGGGGGAGGCAGCGCGGGGATGACAATCCCGGCGGCGGGCCCTGGGTACCGGGCAGCCCGGGGGAAGGATGCTCGGGGCAGGGGCGGGGGGCGGCGAGGGAGGGCGCGATGCTCCGCTGGGCGCCGCGGGCGGGCAGGATGCGGCCCTGGCCCCGCCGTTCCCGGAGGCTCAGAAATAGGCCACGGAGGATGTTTTTTGTAAAAAAACAGCGCGTTCTCCTGGCTCGCTGCCCCTCTCCGTGTCTCTGCCGCCTTATGGGTTTTTTCCTCCTCCCAGGCCAATCCTTGAATTCTTGCAACAAAGCCCGGCCGAGCCTGCGCCCTCCCCGGGAGCGGCCCCGCAGGAGCCGCCGCTCGCCGCGGCACCGACCCGGGGAGCGGCGGGGCCGGGCGGCAGCGCGGATCCCATCACAGCCCCGGCAGCCCCCCGGCAGCCCCCCGGGCACTCACAGTACGTTTTCCTGGTCAGCTCTTCCACAACTTCAGGCTTCAACTTGCTGTTGGATTTGCCCATGGTGGCGGCAGCGCCGCTGAGCCCGCCGCCTCCCGGCCTCGCTGCGGGGCACGGAGCGGCGGGGCCGCTGCCTCGCTGGGGCTCCCGGCCCGGCTACATCCCGCGGGGGGCGGCGGCGAGGGGGGCGGAGGGGTCTTTGTTGGCGGGGTTTGGCCGCAGAGCCGCGCCGCGGGGCCGCGCTGCGTGTGCGT